>JAABOM020000049.1:18840084-18857690 GCA_011800125.2 Solanum clarkiae | reverse complement strand
TAATAATAATAATTATTATTATTATTATTATTATTATTATTATTATTATTATTATTATTATTATTATTATTATTATTGGGTTTAGAATAGACAATGATTTCAAGATTGTGCTCTCTTTGAGGTAGTCTCCCTACCTTTTTGAGGTAATTGTAAGATATGGTACATTTTACCTCAGACCCTACTATCGTAATAGTGGTATGTTTGTTGTTGTTGTTTGCTCTCTTTGAGAATATGTACATAAGTTGGATCAATGGTAATCCTTAATTATTTGCGGTCATTAATCCTTAAACTGAATTTGCTGTCACTCCAAAAAATTTTGAGCTTGAAAAATACTCCCGTACTATAGTTGTAACAAAAGGATGGGGTGCAGTCGCTTTACCCTGCTTTTCCATCCCTTCTCTTTATCACGGTCCATCGTCCCCAATTTATTTATTTAAGTAAAAGAATAAAAACCAAGGGTGTGTTTGACACATAAAAATAAATGGATTATTTATTTATTTTTTTATATTTAATATTTGATAAGTATATACCAAAATATTTACTTGTTTATATATAATCTAGCAAAATATTACTCCTATTAAGTGATTTTATAAAATTTTTTTATTGTTCAAAATAATTAAATTGTTCAACGTTCAAGATAAATATTAATTTTTTTTTCATATTTGTTCTTACCTTTAATAAAATTTTATATATTTTATGGGATAAATTACACTATTAAAGAAAAACAAAATAACAATTATAAAAAGTATTAATCAAATTAATATTTTTCATGATAAGTTTCTATTGGCTCACAAATTCAGTCACCATGGAATAGAGGGAGCATTAAGGTCGAAATAAAGGGTTTAGGAGGCATTGAGTAGACAAAGAGAAGATAATGAATTTGGAGGCCACTCACTTACTGAAACTTATTTTATCAAAAAAGTTATTGTTTCTCCATGTACTTAAAAAAAATTTCTGGAGAAAATATTTAAGAAAAATTTAAAAATATTTTCCTCCTTACCTAACACGCCCAAATCTTCTTACGCATGATCTCCGGGGGAAAATCTGAACTCTCTAGTTATAGAATTTAATGCACCATTGGAAGTTGAATTTGGTTGATTAAAAAAAATATATTGGAAGACGTAAAATATCTTCATCTTTACCAAGGGAGCACGGAAGGGATATGGATTTTAAACTTTTGACCAATATCATGTTCCATCAGAAATTAAAAAAACCAAGTCCGGCATCCCCGATAATCACCAATCTCTAGACGGGAGCTCAAAAGAGGGCAGCATTATTTAATCTAAGATTCACTAAACAAATTTTGGCCTAAACAAGAATTTAGTAGTAGGTGGTGATATTTTTTGGCCATGGAATCTGAATAAAGGTTGGGACAGCAGCCACAGGGTGGGCCTTTCGGCGTTCGACCCCATTTACTTTACGTCTACTTTAATCAACTTATAGTTTAATGACTGCAACTTGCCCGTGCCAAATGATTTAAAAATTACAACTTGCATGTGGCTGCAACTGCAATGATAAAAAATATCTCATCTAGATTTAATGGCACCCATGCAATTAACCAATTTAGTATAAATTGAAACTAAATGTAGAATTATGGCTTGATTTTACAAACTGAACAATTATTATTGGACATTGTATAGTGGATAAGTAAAGATGAACGGAGGAGGGAGTATCCTCTTTTATCATTTATTCATTGAAAAAAATAAGATTAATAGTGTAAATTTTGGCACTATATCCAAAAAATAATATGCAGTTGTCGAAAATAAGTGGAACTAGTTTCCTGAAAATAAAGAAGGTACGACTAACCTGCCTAGATACAGTTAGCCTAAAACTAACAGATGCTCTCAGACATCACCTAGTTCCCTACTGGACTATCTCAAAGTCAAATCTACAGTTAGCCTAAAACTAACAGATGCTCTCAGACAGTCAACTAGTTCCCTAATGGACTAACTTAAAGTCAAATCAGTGATGGTGTTAGAGAATGAGAAGTTAACATAAAGTGAAGCTCTCTTCACAATTCAGATAGTAAACTGCAAAGAAGGTTTCTATTCCTTCTTGCAAAGGAAGTTAACACGATGATATGCAAATAAAATGTATAACAATATCAAGAAAGACTGGGGGCTCTTAATCCAACTAGTAAGAAAATTCTTACACCTTCATAGAGAGCCTTCTAATTGGATTTCCCATGGACACTTTAATCAATTCCAAAATTTCAATAGCTTCTCTCAATCTTTTGTCCACAGGCTCTTTCATTGCATGAGGTTTAGTCCTGCATAAATTATGTCCAATTAGCTCACTATAACCTAATGTATGGTGAAAGAAGATTAAGCAAGTTGGGTTGGTATACTAAAGAGCAGACCTCTTGTCAGCTTTTGCTCTTCTTGAAAGCTCTTCCACGTGATTGTGTAGTCTCTTTAAAAGAGCAGGCGACTTGCTCACAGCTTCAACACCTTTTTTCTCTGTGAATATCTTCTTCAAAAGATCAGAAGCAATGAAATATCCCTCTTCTTTGTTTCTGAACAAACATTTGCAAAGCAGAAATATACAAAGCTTATGTTATCTGAAGTATATTGGAAACTTTATTTTAATGCTAAATATTTCAATAGCAAACCTTAAAAACTCCGACACTATTGTTTCCAGTGATCCACAGCTTTCAATTAGTACATCAATCAAGTGTGGATATCGGGAAAGGTTTCTAAGAGTGGAGAGAGCAGGTTTAAGAACTTCTTGATCAGGTATGCTCCGGCTGAGAGAGCGGATCAGCTTAAACAATGTACCAACAGCACCCGCAGCAACAAGTTCTTCACAACATTTTTGTGAATGTTGTGTTGTCATATCTATGGTAGGAAGAGAAAAGGAAATTACTGCTTTCCCTAATGAATAATGTTGACTGAACGCAAACTCATGATCTTCTAAACATGCATTTTTCTACGCATCTATTTTCAAATAAAAGTCCAATCTCCATAAAAGAGAGATGCACAACAAGAACCGGCAAGAATGCATAAGTCAGTTAAGAGGAATGAAATATAAGATATAAAAGTCAATATTGGTAAATAAATGGACATTGTAAACAAGGGTCGATCAAAGATATTTGTGCCAGATGAACAAGAAACTTACTCAGAGTTGCACAGATATGAAGAATGTCACTGACGCTTTTCATATTCAGAAGTTCTGACAATGCTGCAACAAGTCTGTTTATTATGCGCATACCATCATCAACATTTGCAGCAGATTTTTGTACTCTCTGACGCAAATCCAGAAGCTGCCCTCTTAAATCTTTTCTTGCAAGGTATCCTTTCATGTATGCCTGCATATCAAAAAATAAAGCATGAAAGCAGAAAGTTCAAAAAGAAATGCAGATACTGCTGCTTCAGCTACACATAAATTTCGAAATATTTGGAACATAAACAAGAAAATTATCAAAGAAGATCTCCAGTAGACTCCCTACGGAATAGGCACAATTAGAGCAAGCTAAATAATATAACACTGAGCTTCATTCTATTTGGCTAAAAAGCATAAAGACACAACATATATAGCTACTACAGTGGAAACAGAAATATATAGTTGAGACTTGAGATGGTATACCCATGTACATATATTCCCAATTTCCCACAGGTAACTTAGTTATGCAATCAAAGAACTACCTTAGCATATTTGAGCAATATATTTATTTAATGGTACTACATGACCATCCCTCTCTATATGGTTAAATACTACATCCACTCTATTCTTCAGAAATAGAATTTTTCTTTCTCATCTTTCCCACCTTCATACATACCCAATTGCTTTCCTAATAGCTATTACATTCACTGAAGAAATCGCTATAAGATCACAGCAATAATTTCACCTTTGCTTTTAAATGCCGAGTGGATGGAAAATTGCAGGAACTATATTGAAGTTATCCTGCTTCAATCCACTACACAAGTTCTATCTGATGATACAAATGCTTTGATATGTTTAGTGCAGCAAAGCCTATTAAATTCAACCTGTTGCATTCCAGAGATTTTAAAGATTTTTACTTGACTTGCTCTGGGCCATTCCTGTTATAAAAATAGAACTACTAGCAAACACATTTTAAGGCATTATTGTTCAACTGTGCTCAATGAACAAAAGTCGAGTTTCCAGATGATCTAGAAGCACACAATTGGGTAAAGAATATCTCTGAAAGATGTGAAAGGGAGGATTACAAACAAATGATTGGATGCAAAGGTCATACAGACTATAGGGTGTTTTTCAAATGATGGTGAAACTCATTACAATCTGCTGCGCGGGAAGAGATAAATATGAAAGAGAGCTTGCTAATCTTCAAAACATTGACAAGCAAAGCTGGAAGTAAAATCTAATTCGCCAGCCATTGTCAAAGGATATAAACAAGCAGAAGAACCATTCTTGCAATAAAGAAATAATAAAAGAACAGCTAATCACATGTAAACTTCAGAAGTTGCCTCAAGAAAGCATGGTGCTATTAGAGAGATCAAATAACTTACCTGGATCACCAAAATTCGGTGCTTGTTTCTTGAAACACTTCGCCGGGCTATCCATCCTCGGACATGTGATTGAATGACAACTACTGATTTTGTTCTCTGTTTATGAAGTAATTTACCTCTCCACCACCTTTGCAACTTTAATACTGCTAGCAGTGTCAAGTGCTTCTTTCTTGAGGCGCTTTGTTGGGCAATCCATCCTTGGACATGCGATTGGATGACAACTGCTGCTTTTGTTCTCTGTTTATGAAGCAATTTACCTCTCCACCACTTTTGCAACTTTAATATTGCTTGCAGTAATTGGTCCTTGTTTCTTGAAACACTTTTCTGGGCTATCCATCCTAGGACATGTGATTGGATGACTACTGCTGCTTTTGTTCTCCGTTCACGAAGCAATTTATCTCTCCACCACCTTTGCAACTTTAATACTGCTTGAAGTAATCGTTCCTTGTTTCTAGAAACACTTCGCCGGGCAATCCATCCTAGGACATGAGATTGGATGACAACTGCTGCTTTTGTTCTTTGTTCATGAAGCAATTTACATCTCCACCACCTTTGCAACTTTACTACTGCTTGCAGTAGTATATTAAGTTCAAGAGCATGGACATCCAATTTTGAGACGTTACGGTAGCAGGAGGCCCCTGGAATACCATCCATTATGTTGATTATAGGCAGGAATAGAAAATGTCAATAATGAAACTTGTGATTGAAAAATAAAGGCACCTAGGAGCCTCTTTCTAGTAATGACTCCTCTTGCAAACCGTTGTATTTCCAAAGTGGCTTGCTTTTGGCGAAGGAATGCTTTCCGGTATTTCAGACTTCGAACTGCAGTTTGAATCCGTATAACGGCCTCTTTTTCGATGAGCAGTTTTCTCCTTGTCAACCAGCCACGACAATGGCTCTGGCACAATGACAAAGTTGCATGAGATGCTAAATGCAATCCTTGCTATAGTAATTAATGTAGGGGTAAACATAGAAGTCATCAATACAGAGGCCAGAAATGATACAACAGTTGCCTCTGCAATATATGGACGTAGCAACAGCAAGAAGTGTGAAAACACAGTATTGCAGTTACAATATTTTTGCAAAATTAAGGCAACAATGCTTAGAAATACAAGCGAGTTATAAGATCCACATCTTGGATAAGCTTATAATGCTTCAGGTTTGTCTATCTACATGTTTCTTCATGCTAACTGATACAAACACACTACTTAAGCCTGAAGAAGCAGTAAGCTTAGCACTAGGCTGATGATTCAACAATATTTAGAAGTGCAATCAGCCCATGAAAGGAAATGACCTAAATTTCTGCATTTTAACTTGTGTCACAAACATTTAGAACCCCACATCCTATGTGATTGATAACTTCTGGAAGGATGCAGGATAGAACTACCAGAAGATACAAGGCAAATGCATGAAAAAGAGAAGCTACACACCTAAGTCCTTTGACTAAATGTTGACCTCAACAGAATGTACTTTCAAATTGAGTGGCTTAAGAAGCCTGAGGCAACAAATAAAGGTGTTTTCAAGCACAATGTATGGCAGGTCAATATCAATCCTATCACAGAAGTAAATAAAAATGAATCAATCTATGCTTAAGTCTTTAATAATTCAAGAATTATTTACCTGAATCAAAATAATTTGAGATTTATGCCTATAAACATCTCTTTTAGCAATCCATTTGCGTACATAAGACTGGATTATAATCACTGACAGAGTTTCCTGTTTGCAGGAATGAAAATCCCTCAAACATCTTGCAGATCGGAAAATGCTCTGTATTGTTATCGCTGCTTGCTTCTGATCCACAAAATTCTTTCTCGTCAACCATCCACGATAGTAACTTTGAATTTTAGTTGCTGCAAAGTAATGACCATGTGGAGAACTGCTTAATTTATATTCCTTTGAAGCACATTGGATTGCTACTGCAGCTTTTATATGATGAATATTATCTTCACATTCCTTAGAAACTCCGTGAAATTGTTCTGTGTTTACAAGAGAAGACCTCACTATCCATCCACGAATACATTTTTGTCTGACATAGGCAGCATCAATGAGTATTGGAGTGGAAAAATCTTGCGACAACGCGTTTCCAGTCACATGTTTTCGACAAATCCAGTCTCTTGCGGCACGCTGGATGATTATTACAGATTGTTTCAACTTAAGAAAAGCATATCTATCAATCACAGAGGCTGCGTGTTTTTCTAAATTTGCTGAACGGCTCCTTGTACCTGTTCATTTTGTATCAATACAGCAACAAATGGCTAAAATGCTAACATCTAGTATTGAAAAGGGGAAAAGATAAGCACGTACCACGTAGTGATGCCAGATAAGTGGGAGAACCAAAGAACTGAATTGATGGTTCCTTCTTTACCCACAGCCATGCTTGTATTGCAGCTTGCAAGATATAAACTGCATTCTTAATCCTCATATATTTGTGTTGCTGCACTGACCGTCTAAAATGTGACTGTATTACTTTTGCAGCATTTTCTGAAACAATGAAACAAACATCTTTCAGCTCGCTTGAGAGCCAGAAAGACTATACTAAGCATGATTTCAATATTTCATCCTCATAAGACAAAGGAGAGAAGGAGGATAGATAAGAGTGACATCTACATTGAAGTTGTTATATACAAGAAGCATAGCTATCTATGGGAATATTGACATGTTCCCAAAAGTAGTTACAGCAAAAGATTTACACACTAGTGCATAATTGTCAGATGTAGAAGTTGCTACTGTCGTTTCAAACCTGCATCACAGCCCAAGTGCCAACATGCATTTAACTCAAGTTAGAATGTATTGAAGGACTAAACATCACAGAGAAAGTCTAATGTCATGGATGATTACCTTTTTGAGTATCATTGCTCCCTCTAAAAATGAAAGACCGCTTTGGAATGCTTGATGTTTCCTTAGAATTACATTTGTTATTTTGTTGAGCCATCTCTTGCCACCATGCCATTACAGCCTTAAAATTTCTGGCAGCATCTGTATAATCAAAAAAAGTCAAAAAGACCATGAAATTATTACAACGGAGAGAAGCCTTCATGCAAAGAAGGATCACTTCTACTGAAATTATTTCCATAAAGTGGGAACCTTTTCATAAAATTTGAATTCATCGAAAATAGGAAAGACTTTATTCTAGCCAACTTTGATGAAACTAGAAGTAAATAAGTACGATGGACAATGAAAATTCTTCAGTATTGACAACTTTATGATTCCAAGGGAAGGGTTCTGCCATATGATATCAGTCAAAACTCTGCTCTAAGTGATTTATATAAACAGTGTCTGCAGTGCTCACTACCGATTGGTGTGATAGAAAGATTTTTGCTGCATAGTGTTATCCAAAACTGTACTTCCTCTAGTTCATATAAACAGCTATCTTGATGAACGTTTCATGTCATTTGTTGGCCAAACATATGAAATAAATAAACAATAAGCTTTCTAAAACTAAAATCCCTCTAAAGAACCATCAGAGACCTTCACCATCCTTCCAATGTGTTTGTTCTTTATCTACAGCTGCTTCAGGATGCATAAACCACTGATTTGTGCTTAGCCGTCTCCTTTCGGGACTTTGACAATTAAATCCCAATAACTTGTGGAAGTTTAATTGATCCTGTTAAAAGACACCAAACGGTCATGACTTTCCTAAATGAAGATTGACTAGTTAATTGCATATAATCTTCGAGGAATAGTACCTTGTTTCTTTTTACTAATAGTTGAAACGAGAGGAACACCAAGAGAATAATGACACTCTGACCATTGCATGCGCCGTTTGTTTCCAGTATATCACTGACTTGTATTACCTGCAGACATATATATTTAACTTGCAATCATACAATTTTCTGCCGACAAGTGTAAAATTAGACTATTCCTCCACCTCAAAATGAATTAGGATCTTGGCATGGTTTTACTTGATTGAACCATTAAAATAATATTACTATGAAAATCATTTTGGTCAAATGAATTATTTTGATTGCATGATAAGCAGTAAAACTTAACTTTCCTAGTAGGAACAACTAAAAGGGAATGATGGACATGGAATTGGGACTGAAGGATTTGACAATAAAGGTAGATCTTTAAGTGAACAACTATAACAAATTCATAGAATTGCATAAATGGTATTGCAACCTCCAGAAGGTAATGTATTTCAGGTCAAAAGCATTAAGGTAGCAGACAAATGGTTTCTTCCACTTTTGGAATGAATCCCAAAAAATTTGGTTAAGGTTAGGACAGGGTCATTTCTACAAAGTGACTCTCTTTCTCAGCTCAACAGATAGTTTCAACAAAAGACTAGAGAACTTAGAAAGGGATAAAGGTTCATATTAAGTATGTGCACTGTCATATCACTAGGAGTATTGATTAATGAGGCATGCACTTCTGGCGCGAAAGAGGGCAACTACCCAACAAACTTCCAATATCAGATATTGTAACTGCATAGGTAGATTACAGCTTTTGGTTGTTCTGCATGGGCCTTGCTACCTTAACAAGCATATTTTGTGGAGTGTTTAGCAGTAGCAAATGCTTGTTTGCCCCAAATTCTTAGGAGCAAATGCTTGCAACACACTTCTAGTTGACATATCTTGGGTAAATATAACAATAGTTCGGGCCATAGTTAATGTTTAGTCACTATATAGGCCCTTTTAACATATAATTTGCCTCACAAAGAAGAATGTATGCTGATTTTTTTAGTTTTCACCCGCGTCCGCTTCCCTTTTGGGTGTGCACAGGATAAAACTCCCGCTCCTATGTAATAGCTAGCATACCACACAGAAGAGGTAACCTGCACTCGACGAGCTCAACCGAGAAGGCAAATCCCTTTCTTTCGCTAACAAGAGGCTTCAAATTTGAGACCTCCAGCATGGAAGTCCCAAGCCCAAACTACTTGGCCACCCCAAAGGAAAAAACATATGCTGATTTGATTAGAAGGTACCTCATCCTGATTAACATGTGAATGCAGAAGCCATGTAAATAGTCTGAAACACTTAAAGGACAAACAAGAAACCTGGTGTATTCTTACTCTGTCAAAGAAATTAAGTACTTGAAGTAGTTTTCTTATTTGCAGGGGGAAACTTCATCCTCAGAAAAAGCAGCATTGCATTGGAAAACTCAGAATTATTTTTCCCCTAAACCAATTATTTTAACAAGATGATAACCGAATTATAGATCGTTATATTTATATATATATACACACACACATATATATGTATATATGTATATTCACCTCTGGAAACTTCCCTAATAGCAATGGCAGCTTTTGAGACAGAATAAAATTGTGCACTGCATCTGTGTAGTCAACTGCAGATACTATGGAAACTTCTTCATCTGTTTCGCAGAGTGCCTGCAATATCATCGCACAATGATATTGAGCTGTAAAGTGTGTTAATAGAATGTTAAACAATGATACAGTCACGGATAACATTCAAGCACCTGATAAGAGCATGAACAGCGGTCCTTGCGGAAATAATAATCAAGCAAGCACCACATAGCTTTTCCATCAACCAATGATGAAAAATTTTCGACCTTGAGATCATAACTTCCACAAATTGCCTGAAACAGTCAGTAATCACGTTGATAAGCAAAATTCAAACCGTCATGATACTGGCAGAAATATTGTTCAATGAGTATACTACTTTAAGAGGATTAGGGTATTCCACAGTGGAAGCTACACACACTGTTATTTGAAAACAACGCGTGAGTGTTACTACCGCCTCCAGAAATCCTGGAAGTATGATACCTAGACTGCGGGGTTAACGTGTCAAAAGATCCAAATAACCTGAGTTTACTACATTTTGATTAACCAGGCATATTCACCATGTTATTTCCTGTATGTTTTCTTTGTATCACAGTTGAAGAGCTATGTTTTCCAGAAAGGAGACAAAAGGCAATCCAAGAGAGTAGTTCAATCAAAATGCTTGTATAAAATCACACCCTGAATGAGCTGAATTTCTTTCTGTCATTTACATCAACTAATCAACCTCTATGCATCACTTGACCATATGTCAAATAATCAGTGTTTAGATCACCAAGTGACAATATACTGAAATAATAGGAAACCGTCATCACAAAATCAAGATAGAATGATACTAGGATCGCCACAGGGTTGATTTAAAGAAAATAATACTTCCATTGTCACAGAGTTCATTAAATTACAACAATACCTGGATCCAATTCAGGAGCATGTCCAAGTGAGTGCAGCCATTTGAGTTTTGCTGTAACAGGAAACATCAAAAGTGTTATCTGATTTCAGTCGCTTATAACGGGGGACTTTAAGTGTGTGAATATAGAGCACACACTCTTTTAGACATGGTGAGCTTTAACATATAGACCAACAGAAAAAAGTATTGCGAACTAGAGTTGGAAACTTGTCCATAGATTTCCTGTTTTACCCAATTTACACCACTACTACTCACATTACAGACTTATTAACTTCTTAAAAGACATTTAGTTTCAACCAGAACCTTCCTACGTGATTTTTTTTTTCTGGAAAATAGAATGAAACTAGTAACTTTAGTCCAAACTGAGCATACCTGAACAACTCCTTGGATTTTAGAGATCTCTTCAGACAAAAGTGATTTGTTGATTAGAAGTGGCAACTGCAGAATGGACAGAATATATCGTGAGAATATAAAAGAAGTAAAGAACGTTTAAAATTCAACTTCCAGTGATTTAGTTTCATAATTCGTGCAGCTAACAACAATTTAGTTACGGAAATGGAACAACTTGAGTAAACTGAGAAAGGATTTATTGCATAACTAATTTTTTTTGCACAAAGCAACAGGTAATAGATCATAACTCGTTGGAAATAAGGTTAGATTTTTTAGCTTGTAGTGACATAGATGGAAAAATTACTAGGAATACTACATTTTACCTGCAAGTGCACAAACATGTTCCAGAGCAATGAAATGGTGAGCTCCTTGTCTCTGTCAACTATGTCTTCCGCCATAATTATTGTTCCATCTTGATCACGCAATGGCACACCTGCCTCCTGGAGAAATTGTATGACAGTGCCACAGTTCGACAAACTCTTCTTGCGAGTATCTGAGGGAACTACCATTTTCTGAAATAGAACAGAACAACAAGACTTATGTTACCAATCTAGAGAAATAGCGATTCACTTTGTGCCAGCTCCATTTTCAATTTATTCTTTAATGTAATTTGTATAGCTACTCACTTCATGACATTTTTAACTAAAAATAATCAAATTAGAACATACGAAACGAGGAGAAAAAGACAGTTGTCCATAAGCTAACCGAGAGGATAGAAGGATCATGCCGCAAGAGCTGAATCGCCCTGCAAAGTCGAATGCCATCTTCAAGGTCTTCAAATAAATCAGCCACACCAAATTGATACTCAAGCAAAGGATTCTGCACCAGGAAATATCAATTGCCACAATAATCAGAACCTATAAAGTAACATATATGCATGATGTCAACAAGCGTTAAATTTTTTTTTGTTTGTTTGATGAGGATCAACCATGCAGTAAAAGTAAGCGAAAGACAAGAGGCAATCTGGTATCCAAGAAGCAACCTGCTAGACAAGGAATCTATTTTTCCAAATTAAACAAGAGACGACCCAGTAACCAGAAAAACTCAACCATGTGGTAAAAACATAAACACTAGCAAAATCAGCTCATTCATCAACACACTTACCTGTTGATATGTCACTTTATATCCTACGATGACAAGATGCGCAAGTAGATTACCTTCACCATGCATCACATCTGATGGCAAGAATTCTAACATGTATTTAAGATATAGATATGTTAATACATGAGTTAAAAATAAAAAAGAATAAACCAGCTACACAAGAAGAATTATGATGAGTAAACGGGTAATTACTGTTGATCAGTTGACGGCTAGATTTAACATCTGATTGCAAAGAGAAAAGTAAAGGAGATCCTCCGTCTAGTCCATCAATACCATATTTAAGTGGCAGACTACTCTGAGTTTTGACTCTATCTAGTATGAGAACAAGCAGCAAAAATCTCTTCAGAACTATGTTTCCCAACTTTTCATAGTAGCCAGGTCTATATAAACCCTCCACTAACTTGTTGTAAGCATAGGTCTTTGCTAGACCAACATGTGAGAAAAACTGTCTCTCAAGCACCATCTTCAAGAAAACAATTTCTTGTTCAGAATTGACATCTCCATTCGGTAATAAGGTGTCACCCCCCAAGAGTATGTACAATCCAATCCGAAGCCAAGTGGGGTTATAACACATAAGGATTCTCAAGGCTTTCTCCTTCATTCCAACATCAGTTACCATGGGGCAGTGAGCTCTCATTTTCAGCCGTCCTTCATCAATGGTCTGAAAAAGATAACCAAAACAGGAGAAACTTTAACTAATGACCACAATTCATACCATAGTAAAGCACCAATAAATTTTACCCTGTGATAACAATATCGTTGGTTGAGTCATCCAATTATTACCAAATGCTTGCATTTTTACAGTTTTCGGTTTTGCACTAATTGCTCGTGTCTCAAAGGAATTCACATACACGTTAAGCGTCACATAACTTTAGTTGGTGTCTAAAATCTTGATTCCAATATCTTACACACTATCATCTCCTTGGGTAAACATAGCAGAAGAGTACCTAAAAAGCATCATCAAATCAATCAATTGTGACTCCTTTCCAGACTAGTGGGGGACCTGGGGGTGGCTATACGAATTGTCTTGTCCCCTTTGTTCCCCGTTGAAATAGAACCTTCAATATTTCTATTAGTCCTCTTTTCATCCTACTTTATTCAATGCTAAAAAATTGCCCTTCAAGGGGAATTAGGGTTCTCTGAGACTGGAGGTTCTCGTAGTTAAACTATTTTTGAGCTTCAATCTCCCACAAACCTTGTCATTTATTAAAACTTGACGAGAAAGCATCACATATTGTTGTAAGTAGATTAAACCTATTATTTAATCACTCGGCAGAAAAGTTGAATTTGTAAGGTGATTAAATTGCAAAATTGGCATCTATATATGTGTAAGAAAAAATGGATAGACCTTTGTTAGTTGAATCATTGTAGCAAAGACTTCTTTACAGCTTCCTAAGCTCAGGTAAGCACTCAGCCTCTCCTTTAAATCTTCAAAGCTGCAAATCTCCATCAGCGAATCTTTAAGTCCAGAAAACATGGAATCTGAAAAGGCTGTCGTTTTTTCATCTTCAAAATTGGACAACAAATGTCTCTGCCTCTTCGGCCCTCGCCATAGCACATCAACTCCAACAGTGTACCCTGGGCCACTCTCCCTCTTCCCATTTCCCACAACACACGCCCTATTGGACCTCTCAAATCCTCCGGTAAACTTAGACACGTCACAGCCACAGGAGCTAGGATTTTCAAACAAGAAATTGAGCCACACGGTTAGGGACTTCGCCAGTGATTTCAAGGATCTCTCTTTGTCATTCAATGCCTTTCGTGCTGATTTCGATTGCTCGAGTTCGAACGCCTTTAATCTTCGAGCAGCACTCGACTTCACCGCCGATGACTTTATGCTTCCACGGGGGCGGACGGAGGATACCGGTGTGGTTTTCGAGGCGGTGAAGAATTCCGGCTGGCGGTACGGAGAAGGATAAGGAGAAGAAGAAGTGAAATTTGCTTTCCGTGAATGCTTCGGAGTTTTGAAATTGGAGATGTCTTTGAGAAGAGAAGCAGAAGATGATGAAGAAAATGGAAGGTTCTGGAAAGGTGAAGAGCATGAAGTTTGCGACGGTTTCTTGGGTTCCATTTTCCGGTCAAATTCCGACTCTGTGAAGATTTGTCTGAAACAGAAAAATTTTGAATGTTACCATTTCAATTTGAATGTGGAGACAGGCGGGGTTTTTATTAGTAGTAAAATTTTGAATTGTCCTCGGATTCTCTGGCCTCCGGCCCATCCAAAAGGAATGAACCCAGAAAAGGTAAGAGGTAATTAGGATAGGTGTTTCCTTTTAAAAAAAAATTGAAAAAAATAAGTTTTGGACTAAAACTTCCACTATATGCAAGCTCGAAAAAAAGGCCCAATCACAAGGATATTTTATAGGAAAAATTAAGTTTCTATCCCTTTAAATTAAACTATTTACATTCATATACCTTTTTATATTTTTTACCCTCGTACTATTCAAATTTTGTCACGTTAATATTAAAATTTGTGTGCTGATGTCATGCTGATATCAGCACCTGCTTGTATGATATACCATCAATGGGGTATACATATACCAACAGGATATCACAGATCATTAAGCTCAATCCTATATGATACCGATATGGTATAAATATACCACAAGTATATAACGAATATATTTTCTAGTAATTTAGAGTTTAATATTTTTTTATTTGTTTCTTAAAAAAAATCAATTGGGTATCAATATACCACTAGAGTATCACAAAGGACTGAGCTCATTCTATATGATACCGTTATGGTATATATATACCTCCAGAATATATTTTATAGTATTTATACTGACGTCAATACGCGAAATAAAAAAGGGTAAGTGGCTAGAAAGATAGATAGTTTAGGTAATTGATTCATTAAGGGTGAATAGTTTAGATTGAGTCTATTAAAGATAAATAATTTCAAATTAGGTCTATTTTATGTATTTTTTCCTATTTTATATGCAGCCTTACCACAAGGTCCTGATGATCAAAATTTAGAAATAATTTAGGTGATTTAACGGGAATATGCAAAATAAGTTACATAATTGATATTTTATATTCATATTATTCTTTCCACCTTTTAATACGTGTTGTCTTTAATCTTATCTTTTGTAGTTCCCATTTGTACCACACCACACCTTTTATTTTCTATTTTGACTAAAGGTAGAGAGGTTGTTTTCTGAGACGAAGATCCCCAGGAAATAGCCTCTCTGCTTCTATGAGGTAGTGGTAAGATCTGCGCATATTCTACCCTCTCAAACCCCACTTGTGAAATTCCATTGAATATATTATTGTTGTTACTTTTTATAGTTTTTGTCTAGATTTATACAAATATTTTGAGGATAGTATTTTTGATTTGCATATCAAACACTAGTTTCTTATAAAATATTTTTCATGAAGAATAATTTTGATTATAATGAGCACACCCTTAATCCATCCGCTTTATTTGTCATAATCATTAAACTATTTTGTCCTAAATATTTTATCATTTTAAAAAATTTAGATAGAGTTAATTATTATTTTCATCATTATTTTTATTAAAAATAATTACATAATCTTTTGCTGGCTCTCTCACACTCCCCCCGCCCCCACATCTGCTATATAAGTAATAGTTAAAATATAATTATCTAGACACATATATATATATATATTCACATAACTATATTTTTTTCTTCATTGATTTCTAAGTATTCATTGAAGTATACGCTCACTAAATATATCACAAAATTAGTATCAAATAAATTTATTTATATACTGATACATCGTAGATACACTAAATACATCAGTGTCTTCTCAAAACTAATTTGTAATTGTGCATACATACATTGGATACTATGCACAAGTATGCTCAGATATGATGCACACAATATTTCCAGGGACAATTCTAATGAGATATACAATTATTGACACTATCGATACATTCAATAATTAGCATCTACACAGGTAGGCTTTATGAAAATTGCCCAAAAATAAATAAGGATACTTTAATTATTATCTTTATACTTAATAGCTTTTTATGCCATATAATAGTGAAACATGACAGTTAAATGTGTGAATCGTACAACTATTTACTTTGAGAATGATCATTTATATTTGATGGTCAAGTTTGTTTTCGAGTTTGTCTACTCTAGGCACAATCTCAAAAACATATAACTGAAATTGAAGATTTGCGTTTGGCTCCAGACATATTTATCTGACATATGTCTTTGTGAAGACCAAACATCAAATATTTTTTGTTGAAGTTTAATATAATTTGTCAATACCGACTTTAAATATTTTTTTGCTGAAATTACAGAATTAATAAAGCCAAAGCTTGTATCCTTTTTAATAATTAAATTGCGACATTAACGAGATTTGAGATATATAATAGCTTGTCCACGTCAATTTCAACAAAGGTTATGATCTTGAGAAAATCTAAATTTAGATAATTTTTTATTAAAACTACGTCCTTCTAAAATCAAACTACAAATATTTTGGCACAAGGTCAAAACATATATTTGCCTTCATTAAGATGTATATGATTAAAAAGCAAAAAATTGAAGTTATGAGCCACATCACACAAACTATAATTATTTCCTTCTCTAAAATGAAAAACACACACACAAGAAAAAAGTATTTCAACTAGAAATAAAATCAAAGAACAATTCGTTATAATCAGAACATGGAAATAAATTGAACTATTAAGGTTTATCATATGTAAGCTTACCCTTATATTTCTGAAAGAGTCTATTTCCATGTCGTGATTCCATGATTTTGTGACTCCTTTTCAACAATTTTACCAGTTAATCCGACGCTCACCTTCCAATAACGTTATCAATCATTCCAATACTCCCATCCCGACAATCATTTTTGTTAGTTTTCTTTTTGGCAAAAGGGATACATTATATATATAACTACGAACAGGACATTGCACTATTATTACTAGTAGTTGTTAGTACGTTATCACTACGCGTGCAGTCAAGCACTATATCACGATTAATACTAGCTTCTAACACCATACCATAATTAGTACTAGCTATTACACATAGACTTTCAAACTGCGCTAACTTATTACAATTAAACCATACTGCAACTTTAGCAGAAGGAACTCCGTCTTGATCAGTCTTTAGTATATCTTTTACTGGGTTCGATGAAGATCGTATGATAACTGAATTACTAGTAAACCTAATCTAGGGAAAATGTCTGCTACTTTATTTCCCTGACGAAAGCTATGACGAACCACTAAATTCTCCAACATCCTTAAAATTGATTGTTACGTCGAAAAATGATCGACTTTTAAAAATAAAATTGAAAATTGATTCAAAAACCGAGAATCGATCTAAACTCAATTAATTTGAGTAAAATCAATTCTCGAATTTTGAAAGGACACAGAGTCGCCACCTATTTTTGCGGATAATTAGAAAACCTTTAAATTATTTTTAAAAGATCTAACAGAGAAAATCTTTTAAAAATCCAGAGAAAAAGGTTCGGGTTCATATTTCCACTTCAAGAAGGTTTTAAGCAC
>JAABOM020000049.1:18800934-18838729 GCA_011800125.2 Solanum clarkiae | reverse complement strand
GGATTTTGAGAAGATGGGGAATGAAGAAGAAGGGTCGGGGAGGGGTATTAATTAGGGGCGCGTGTAGTCACGCGCCCAGATTTAAAAATTAATTTTTTTTTTTGAAAATTGTTTAAAACTTGTTAAAAAAAATAAAAATAAAAATAAAGTCCCCAACAATTAATTTGACATCGTGGAGGGTAAAAATTGGGTGTCAACATTGATCGACACGATAAAACAGTAGAATAAGTTGGGTGTAAACTTTCCAAGAGCATCAGATCTCAGTCCATATTGAAGGGCTTCCAACATTTCCATTCCAATAATTTTACTATGAACTTGTGCTCCTCTTTCAATAATTTTTTATCAATTACTTCAATGCTGCTGTTTCAATAATCTTATCATTTATTCCGATGTTTCCTTTTTAACAAATTTACCTTGTATTACCATTAACGCTTACTAGAAATAAAATAATAATTTTAACAATAGATAAAAGAGATATCCCACAAGATCCGTAAAAACAATACTTTCTAGTAGAATGAAACTGAAAAATCATCGAATTTCCTATTTTAAAGAAAAAAAACTACAAAATCCAACAACAAGTTCCATCATAAACGCGCTTGTGACATCAATACTCTTCTCCCGAACAATTTCATTGGCCACTGCTCGTCATTAGATCATTTAATTGGTAAGTGACTAATACGCGCTCATATCCTCACAATATCTCACTGAAACAAGATTAGAACAACCTACAAACCTATAAAAGTATTTATTACTCTCATTGCCATTCGTCTTTGATTTCCCTTCAGCTAAATAAAATCCAATATATGCATGTGAATATATATATAATCGAAATCCTTGAGTTGATCAATTTTCAGATAAGCCGGAGGCTTTATCAGTTGTATTGTTAGGGATTTCTGAAGTTTTGTTTTCTGAGAGGGAGGTTTTTGGGGGAAAAGAATGGCACAAGCTGTGGAAGAATGGTACAAGCAGATGCCAATAATCACTCGTTCTTATCTCACTGCTGCAATTGTCACCACAATCGGTTGTTCGCTGGAGGTATGGATATGATCCATCTTAAGGAAAAGCAATAGACTTTCAAGATTGAATTTTTTTGTTGTTTATTTATCAATTTGAGGATTTCTTTATTTGGGTAGTAATTTGTTTTTTTGTTTTCGAGATACTAATGATAGAAAATGTGGTTTATTTATACGTTAGAGCTTTATTTTATTGGGGGTTGTAATTTGGGAAGTTGGGATGGACATATAATTGATGTATACAGGGGATTCGTTTCCGACCCTAATTAATTTGGGATTGGGACATAGTTGATTGATTGTTGTACTTTGGTATGTTGAAATGGACCTGAATTAAGCAGAATGGATTTACATGTCGTATAGCTGGCCCTAACTATTTTAGGATTGAGACTTAGTTGGTTGATTGTATTTTGTGTATATGTTGCAGATTATATCTCCTTATAACTTGTACCTGAACCCCAAGTTAGTGGTGAAGCAATATCAGGTCTGGCGCCTGGTTACAAATTTTCTCTACTTTCGGAAGATGGGTAATTTCTCCTCTCCCAGCAGTTTTTTTCCTGAAAAGATCGTTTCCTCCTTTTAGCTTAGAGAGAATGCGCATGTAATAAGGCATAACTTCAGTTGAACAGCCATGCATCTTTTAAGCCTTTAGTGGCTCAGCTAATACTTTGTAGTCTTACTGATTATTTTGTAGAACTTCTGTTGAATACACGATTCTTCTCATTGTGGTTAATGCTCTAATAACTCTTGCCAATGGTCATTGGAATTGCAATATGTTGGTAGAAGTCAATTTCCTGAGTTTCAATTCTCTCTGATCTTGGCAAAAGCTATTTTACTCATGTGAGGGGTTAGAAGTTGAGTACAAAAAAAGACGAGAGCAGTGCAAGACACAATTCACGGAAATGAATTTTGTAGCTCTTAACAGTATGCTAGATTAAATCCAAAATGGAAACTAGGCTCATCCTTGCCTCCTATTTTCGTGAATTTCAATTTTCTGCTAATCAGCCATACAAGTTTTCCCTTTCAATTATATATTTTTATTTGTGAATGCATCTGAGATTATGAGGTGGAGGCAGAGTCACTTGTTTGGAGGAATACAGCAACATGAAAAGATACTTTGTCTTTCTTTTTCTACGTTTTCCTGATGTCCTTTTTCTTATTTTTTCAGACTTGGACTTTCTGTTTCACATGTTTTTCCTAGCTCGGTACTGCAAGCTTCTAGAAGAGAACTCCTTCAGGGGAAGGACCGCAGATTTCTTCTACATGCTCTTGTTCGGTGCCACTGTTTTAACAGGAATTGTTCTTGTTGGGGGGATGATACCATATGTCTCAGAGTCATTTGCAAGGATCATATTCCTCAGCAATTCACTGACATTTATGATGGTTAGCTGCTCTGCAGTACAACTCCATTTTTGACTCAGATTTTGTTGTCTGTCTTAGCCTTTCCTTTTTCATCATTCTGCTTCCTTCTATTGGTAGGTTTATGTATGGAGCAAGCAAAATCCGTTTATCCACATGAGCTTTTTGGGTCTGTTTACTTTCACCGCGGCTTACCTCCCATGGGTTAGTTTTTATTACTTGATCCATCATACTTTGCTTCACAAATCTTTAGCTTTTAACTGTAAGAGCTGCTTCACCTGTGGTTTGTCCCTTTGCATCTTTGTGTTTCTTCTGCTAGTTATGACATTAGCAATTTACCTCTTTAATGCTATCCTGAAGTAGCAAGTGTTAATGACACTTGCTCCTGTTGTTTCCTCATGCGAGCTGAGCTGCAAAGGCCACTCGATAAGTATATGCTGCAACCAGACACATTGCAGAAATCACTTGTTTCCTTTTTTCCATTTGACTTTTACAGTAAGAGCTGCACTTCAAAGCTCATGTCTAGTGTATTTGTTTTTCTTTATTTATACGTGTTAAGGAGGATTTGGTTCAGTGCATTTTACTGAAAATGCACATACAAACAAGGAAAACCACTTATGCTCTTTGTGGTACAGAGGACTTGTGTTGAAATGGTCTACTTATGCTGGCATGTTCAATGATGCTTTTGATGTGAATTGCTAGGGGGTAGATCTCTGGTCAAAATCTGCCAGATATCTTTTCTTCCTTATTGTGAGTTCCATGACTACAGTTGCTTTGGACTTGACGATGTCTCTCACAATATGGCATTGGGCTTAAAACATGGCATATAACTTTGTTAAACAAGTAATGTTTGATAGTGTGTGACAATTAATCAGGAAAAAAGCTAAAATCATAAAGAGCAGTTGTTTAACTCTTCAAAGAAAATGTGCAGGGCAAAGGAATGCCTAACATTTGTGTTGTAAATGGAAGTTTAAAAGACCATGGTAGTCAACCAAACAATCCGTTCTTCAGAAAATTATATCAGATATATTGGTGAAATTATGTAATTTAAGTTATATATTACATAATGAACTCCCTTGAAACAATTGTATTCATGGCTCAATGGTGAAGGATGCCTAGTATGTGTCAGGCGCTGCGGGTTCGATCTCAATTGATAGGTTCTTTTTTTGTTTCAACCAAAAACAAAGCTTATTTGAAAGTAGAGCATTTGTCTTTACTACATTCTATTTTTTTCTAAAAATTAAGAGGAAATAGCCAAATGCCGCCGCTCCTACTACTACACACAAAAAACCTGTTCACCAATTACCAACTACACATTTATTCTTCATGGGGGTCTTGTTACCCCAAAAATATTTAAAAGTGGAGTATATTCCACCTTAAGTGTTGATGTGACATAACAAAGTATATTTCACTTTCTTAAGTAGGGTGAGAAGCAACAATAACCATAAAGTTATTTTTATAATATCTTGTTTATTGAGTTTATATTTTCTTTTCTTTTTTTCTTGTAGTTATCTCCTTATTTTTCTACTTGTACTTACTCCACCACTACGATGCCAAAGTTACCATCCTCTCCAACCCCAATTCACCAATCACCAACTTCACCGGAGATACCCACTTCACCCCACCATACGGAACCTATCCATTACTATCAAAACCTTCTCGTAACTCAATCTTCTCCAACAAAACTTACCCAATTAATCCTCCCATCTTCCCCAACATTCATGAACTCTGAACCATTTTCGCGCACATCAATTTCAATTAACCGATCCAAATGAAACCCATTTCTGTGCACCGAATCGACAAAATCCAACATACCATTAACCAAATCAGTTATATAAAGCAACAAAAGAATGGACAAAGTGAAAATAACAAGACGGGGTTTATTGGGGTCTTGCGAAGTTGTCAATGAAGTGATTCTTGATAATGTTGGGAGTGAAGATTGAAGTATAGTTTTTAGTGGGTTTGAGCTTGAACTTCCATTGGATAACTTCAGGATTTGGAGGGATGAAGTGGAGGACTTGGAATAACAAAATGTGAGGATGATGTGATGGTGATATAGTGAGTTGACAAAGTCAACGGAGAGAGTCAATGTAGTGAGACTTGGGAATTTTGAGAAGAAGAAGTTAGTACTGGTGTTTTGAGAAGCAAGAAGCGGAAAAAAGCAATGAGGGCTCACTTCACAGAAGTGAGAAGAGCACGTTTTTTCAAATAAAGTGTTAAGAAATATTAAATATGCATGGATAAATAATCAAGAACTCAAAAAAGGTAACATATTAAGCAAAATTTTCAATTCTTAGAGATCCAAATACGCTGGATCCACCTTTTTTAAGCACTTACAAGCAAAGCATACCTAGCTTCAAAAAAAAAAAAAAAAAAACACAAAAAACACAAACAAAGCATACCTAGTAAATGCTCTTAAGTAGCATTACAAATAGAAATGAAAAAGAAGTACTTAAGTAGCGTTACAAACAAAAAATTGAAAAAAATATCCTAGCTACAGAAACATACGCAACAGAGAAACAGGAAAGAGGAGAAGACGAGAAGAGAAGAAGAAGAAGATAAGAGAGGAAGAATAACTTTCAGTCCTTCGCAGTCGCAGAACAGGAGGGAAAATATTTCGGAAACTTAATCTTACTTGAGTATTTTACAGAAATTTTTTAAAAAATCCTAGTTAGCGCATAAGCAAACTTTTTCTTTCTTTAAATAAAAATGCCCTTCATGCTTCGGTCCTAAAGCACATGCTTCTTCTTCCTCACATCGCTTAAAGTCATTTAAGTGACAGTAGTCACTTTGCTTAAAGCGTGCTTTAAGCAAGCGCTTCAGTGCTTTTGATAACACTGGTGAGTACTGCCATTGTTGTGAGAGGTTTTGCTTTGAGGGAATGTTACCATGGTTGGGGAAGAAAGGCAAAAAAATATGAACAAATTAATAAAAAGTGAAAGATTAGCTGGTAAATACACTTGTTGAGTGCATGTAAATCACCACGAAACATATAACTGTTTATGACTTTTTAGGGTGGAATCAATTCGACTTCCAAATAGCTCGGGGGAAAGTCGGCCGGGGGGGGGGGGGGGAATAGGACCCCGTGAAGTATAAATGTCTGGTTGGAAATTGACGAATAGGTTGGACGGGCATTTGGCTATTCACTAAAAAATTAATATCTTATTGAAAAAGTAAATTATTCAACAAGCCCCTATTTTACTGTATATTCTTTCTAAATATGTCTTAATAGTATTATTAAAGAAGTAAATTAGAAAGATTGTAATATGTTTTTGAAAATTTCAAATTACACCAGTACAATCTAAACATTTAATCATAGGTTCTTCTCAAAGGAAAAAAAAAAAGAAGACTTCATAGTTCATAGGATATGCTTAGGTAAGATATCTTGTAGTTGCTATATTTGAGCTATCAAACCTGAAGGGCTACTCAATTATTTTTCCATTCATTCCTATTCAATGGGCTGGGGATTTGGGGTAGGTAGAGCATCAACTGAGTCCAGGAAAGCTTTTCCTGTGCAGCAGGTCTCTTATTCATTTTGTTTTGGATTTATGCAATCTTAGGTGGTCTTTTGCATTCGAGATAGTGAACCCTACAGTATGTTGATTTTGAAAATGACTGCCGTCTTTATCACATGAAAGGGTATTTTGCAGAGCTTTGTTTTTATGCAGTCTTTTATGTTTCCAGTTTTTTGGGATTTTTGGCTAGAAACCCTTTCTGAAACATAGTTATGGAGTTCTTCACCAACATTGCTTTGCGGAAGAAAGACGCAGCGAGAAATCCAAAAACTTATTTGCCCCTTACATATAGCTCAGCCAATAGCGTATCAAAGCACCTGGATATTGGTAAACAATGATGTTCTTTACTGGGAGGACTACTAAAATAACATTGAGTATTATATCGATAGAACACTTAATTCTTGAATTAGAACAAAATCAGGAATCCAGGAAACTAATATTTAAACGGGTCACAATCTCTTTCATATCTTGTTTCTTGAAGTGGAAATCTACTTATAGTATTTGCTTCAATGAAGTTTGTTGGTTGTGTTTGTGGTGGATAACCTCATCACACTTTTTGCTCCTTGTCGCAGGTTCTTTTGGGCTTCTCTGTGCTTGTTGGGGCGAGTGCTTGGGTGGATCTACTGGTATGCTTCTTGTGATGCATGTGCTTCTATTAGGTTTTACTTGTTTCATGCTACAATAAGAAACTCTTAAGAGCTTTAAGGTAAAATGGTTTTTGCTCCTGCTTGAGCCTTCCATTGGATATCTTGCCTGAATCTTAAATGAAAGTCCTGGTGGCCAAGATTTTTTTACTTTTTTCGTTTAGTGAGAAAGATTTCACTTCTTTTCTGCTTTCCCCAATTACAAAGATGAGCCGATGCCTTCACCAATCAGCCATATTTATGTATTTTACTGAGAATTTTGCCCAAGGTGATAAACCCTGAAAACTGAGTGCTGATCTGTAGTATAGTGGTAAAAAGTCCTAGTTCTTGTTTGAAAAACAACATATGGATTCTTTTACATCTATCCTCGGTAGGTTGCCTTTTGTTGTGACAATGTAGTATTATGCTTTTCTGTGTGGACCTTCCTACCTGACTGGTGCCTGTTGTTTTTATGCCAGCACTCAGTTACCTTGCTTTTTAAAATTCCTTTAGAGGGGTTTGAATATCCCAATTTCCTTTCATTGAACTTTATGTGTGCACTTGATACGAAGGAAAATGTTTTTCATGCTGAAGTCTTTCTTGTAAAATGTTTTCGTAAAAAATAAGATAAAGTGGATTTTTATTTATTTTCTGGTATTTGGTGAGTAAGCAGAAAATATTTTATAAAATCTAGACAACCACTCTAGGGGGGGTGGAAGGTAGGAGTGTGGGGGATAAGGGTGGAGGTGGGGTGTGTTGTGGAGGGTGAGGATGGATCTATTATGTGGAATGCCACTTAGGGAAGTTGTTTTCCCTACTTTAGGGAAGTCGTTTTCCTCATTTTTAAGAAATTTGGTTTTTATAGAAAATATTTTTCAAAAATTATGATCAACCGGATGAGAAAATTGAAAAATATTTTCAGTAAAATGTTTTCCTCCCACCTATCGGACGCCCTAACTTGCAATTTTATACTGAAAGTAAACTTTCTTGTTTCAGGGAATGATTGCAGGCCATGCTTATTATTTCCTAGAAGACGTCTACCCACGAATGACTGGTCGTAGACCCCTGAAAACACCAGCCATTATCAAAGCATTGTTTGCTGATGAGCCAGTAGTGGTGGCTCGGCCTGCTAATGTTCGCTTCGCTGCTCCTCCTGTTGATGAAGTTCCCCAAAATCAATGAGATAATTCTATAAGTAAACCGGTGGCATTGGCTTCAATTTCTGTAAATTGACCTTAGATATTTTGGTTGGAGGGATTTAGGGTTGGTCTTCTTGATGATGATTGTGCCGGTTACTATCTGTCTTCATTCCTTGTCAAATTGTTGGTGTATTGCTTACACTTCACAACTCGGGGTTTGAAGATGCTTTCTGTAATGTAGCCTGGATTGGAGAATTGCTGCCTTGGTTGAGAAAATTATCTCTTATAGTCTTAAAAATAGATTATTTGGTGTTGTTTCCCCTTCCCTCAGATGCTAATTGCTGATTTTTGGTATTAGAGATGTGCATTATTGAGACAAGGAAAAACTGGTTGAACTGAAATTTTGAACTTCAGTTTTGGAGTATGTTATGCATAGACTAGCGGGAAATCAAATTTTAATTGGCAAAGAAAACCTATCTTAGGACTTCTTAGAATGTATGCATACATGCAATCCATTATGTATGCGCGTTTAGTGAGGATTATTGTGTAACCTGAACAACAGCGTATCTAGTGATGTAACAAGTTGTTTCGAAATTAGTTATTATAGGATAAATATATTATGTATATCGGATAATTTATTATATCACTAAGGTATAAACCAAATGTAGGATAAAAGAGTCCTACATTTTACCTTTGAGATTATCATATTTTGTACCTCACATCAAATGACTCATGAGGTAATAAAGAACAATGCAGGAAGAAAAATGGGTGCAAAGCAAAGAAATTTTTCTCTGCAATCAGTTTTAAGGCGGTTTTGGTAAGGTGGAAGTTTAGATAGTCAACTAACTGAGCTACTAAGATTGGATTTGACTTGATGTGTTCTCCAAACTTGTGGGGTTGTCGTCTTCTTCTTCTTCTTTTTTAACTGGGGGTACGGGAAGGGAAAATGGGGATGGGGATGGGATTACAATGTGAGGAATCGAACCCTCACCAATAAGGTGGAGTTCAGGCAGTCAACTAACTGAACTACTAAGATCGGGTTTACTTAATGTGTTCTCCAACCAATGAATCAGTTTGCCATGCGAGGAGGAAACCAGCCTTGTGGGGTTGTCGCAGTAAATTGGAAACGACTCGAGTGACTCAGGGCTTCCATTTATGGTAGTACAAGCAGCAACGTGTTATATACAGGATTGGATCCAAAGCTTGATATTCAAGTGGAGAAGAATGGAAGAGTCAATCCAATATTATCCACCCAAATTATCAACTGTCTGCCACTGGATCATGAAAATTCCTCTACAAAGGACATTGCCATCAATATAATGGTGAATCCGCGCAATCTTATAGTAAAGGAAATCCATAACATCATAATACTTGGAACAAGCCAGTACAACGATGAAACTGAGATTACCTTCTTCTCAACTTGATGAATAATTAGTTGTCTCATATTTCATGCCATAACCACAAAAACAATATAATTCAAGTAAAACAGCTTAACCTTTGTTTAACAACTACGAAAGAGTTGACATCTTTAGCCTCTCCACAAAATTATTGCAATTGAATATCCTTTTTGCAGCTTCACTTTTCCTGAAACAACTCCACTTGGCTTCTGCAGTGGCAACCATGGGAAAGTGTTTGATTGACGATAAAACTCGGCTGCAGCTAACTGATTGGGTGGTACTGTGCAGACACTCTTTTTGGAGGCAATTTTCGCAGGATGTAGAGAACAAGAGCTGAAGGAAGAATTTCTACCAGCTGCCACAGAGAAGAATGTGATCACTCACAGAGAGAGGCAAGCATAAGGAGAATTGAATAATGAAATAAGACATACTAGGTAGTATATCAGATTCAAAAGAGGATGGTCCAAGACATCAAGAGATGCGTCACGATCAAAAGCAGATAACACAACCTGCAATCAGCCAGATTAGACATAGCAAAGGATCTCATGAACACAAGAGTGACAGCTATTTAAAGATTTTGAGTCCGGTCTAGCTCTCTATTCCAAAGCAACATTTACTTTAAACCAGATATACTTTGCCTTTCTTGATTGTCTTTTATTTGGTTGTTTTTTGGCTGAAGCCTGAAGGAATACATACGTCACAGCTTGTTATTTCATAAAAATAGCCTCAACGTTTTCACCTCTTACAAGCTAAAGCACAAATAGTATAAAAACCTCATTTCCCTCTTGGACCTCTTTGTAGTCAAGCTAAGAGTGTCTCATTTGATTGCCAGTTTGCAAAACTTAATAATGGAGCTAGGACACTATTACACTTTGGATAATAAAAGGTTGACCATCATAGGGAGAAGAGGAAACAGATATATAAAGCCTTACCACAAAGCATCTAATGAGGAAACAGGTGAAACATATAGCAGTCACAGATCCAACCTGTGATCACATGCATACATCATATCAGATGAACCAATTTAGAGTAAGAGATATTAAGAATTATTAAGTCATGCATTATCTACCATGTATGCATGTGCTTAGAAACATTCATTAAAACTTCAGATAACACAAACACATTCACATTGGTAATGTAGAAGAGGTTGTTAGAACAATCAGATTGACCAAGAAAATGTTTTCTTAAGTTGACCACTAATGATCAATTACGCGAAAAAAACTGCTATGGCTTACCAATCATGATGAAAAAAAAAATTCTTCCTTCATAAACATCATATGTTAATATTATGTTTCCATCTAGTCAGACCAATTTAAGATATTTCTTTTTTCTATTTATTCAACAGCAGAGAAGAAAAGGAAATCAGCCAAGAGAAGTTTGTTCTCAGTTAATGTTTATGAAGATGAGTCTAGCAAGTACTATGAGGTGTAAAGTGGAGTACTTCCCAACGAGTGTATTTGGGGCTGTGACTAGGAGCTGAATACAAGGAGTTAAGGGTATGATGGGGAGTAGTTGTTGTTGTTACTATTATTATTGATAAAATTATTATGGGGAGTTATTTTAAGTTCTTGATAGAAGAGTTGTCTAAACCAGCTTGCACTAACCTCAATTATTCTACCAGGCAACTATCCTCCCACCAATACAGGTATTGAGATGAGAAGCAATTATCCAGCATTTTTTGCCTTTCTGACGTATGCTCGAAGTTATTGAAAGATGGGAAAGAAAATCAACTCATTGAAAGAAGTGACCTCTCTCATATGGGTGAAGGATGAACTTACAAATACATATTGCAGGGATCACAAATATCAATTCCTACTAATTGAAAAACAAATAAATAAGTTGAGAAGTAACTTTTGTAGGGATTTAATTGTGAGACGAACAGGGTGCATTTGATTAGATGGTCAACCATGAGCAAACAACCGGGGACCAGTTGTGAAGAGCCTTAGATTATTTAATGAGTGCCTTCAAGTTCAAATGGCAACGGAGATTGAAACCAACAAAGGGGAGATGTGGAAGGGGTGATCAAAGTTTAATATGGAATTCATGGAGACCGATGCAATAAAGCAGTTACATCTTATGGGAGTTTTAGTAAGGAGACAAATCGGAAATCCATGGGGAGAGTTTGGAGAGGTTGTAGGGTCAAAATGAATACCAGCAGAAAACTATGGCAAGGCAAATGACTGGAAACCAGCACTCTGAAAGAACACTTCCCAAGTTTGTATAATCTTGTCATCAACAAAGAGTATTCAGCGTACCATTGAAGAACACTTCAAAGAAGAATGCTGGAATCTCCTCGGCATACTAAATCATCAACGCTAGATACGGACTGTTAGTGTGCTAATTGTTAAATTATGAGGAGTGGTGGACCATTAGCCTGACTCCCTCCTCTGTATGCCAAGGATGATGCGAACTTCTCAGTTAAAGCATGCTACAGTTGGTTGTTAAGGAAGAATGTGGTTGCATTGGCTCAATATCGATCGAAGATGACTTGGAGGACACGATCTACTCAGAAGTGGCTGGTTTCGGATAGTAGCCCTACATGAAGCATGAGTAACATATCATAGCCAGCACAGAGGAAGATTTCACATCTTCAGCAGACGCTACTACTGCAAAGAGGGCTCTGAATCATTTAGACACTGACTCCTGCGTTGTAATTTCATCTGGCTAACTTGATGTATGTTACTAAACCGGTTTGGAATTGTTTTGATGATACCTGGTAGAGGCAGTAAAAAGTTGGCAGTGCGGAAATAAGAAGAAACAGAGGACCTTATTAAAAAATACACCAGAGGAACTTACAGAATCCCTCTACGTTATTTTGGATGGTTTTAATATTAGGGAACTGCAGATGCTTTCAGGATAAAGCATCATCCTTACCTTTTGTGATATTGAAATGCTTATAGAACATGGAGTTTTCTTGCAGATTTTGACAATATAGTGGAGTTCATTGATTTCTTACATTGTTAAAGGAGCAAATTCCTAGCTACTATTGTGCACTCTTAGCATCTTGTTAGTGCTGCAGATGGTTTAATAAAATCTTACTTGATCATCAAAAAAGAGGATTCTACAAAAGGGAGACGCAAAAAATTGGTAAACCTAATATTGTATATTATAATTTGTTCCATTCCTTCTCATCTAGTCAGGCAATCTTCATTACTTGACATCATCCATCTATGCACACCCAATCAACTTTGAACTGTCCCATCAGATTACAGATTCAGAAATTAATAATTCGCTGGAGTTGAGCTTACGGTCAAAGTCAAACATCTCATCTGACACAAACTAAATAGAAAGAGATGGTATCCACCAGCCTTCGACAGTTTGGTGGTTCCAGACCAAAAGGTTATCTCTTCGCGCACTAAGTAAGAATTTCTGAATAAGAGTGTTTACAACAAGGTTCCATCTATTCTTCTTTTTTATCATTTCAGAATTTAATTTAGATATAGCCATATAGATACAATTTCAGGAATAGTCTTAATCAATCTGTCCATTGACTCCACTTAAATGTTATCTGGACTAAATATAGCAGTCATTCAGAGCAAGTTAAGACTATAATATAGCGGAACAATTAGCAGGACATCCTTGGACAAGGAAATTGATCAAACATCAAGTTAAAGAATTCCTTCCCCTTGGTGCTGTAGGGAGAACTTAAGTTTGTGAGGAATAAATCTTATGCCTTAAATGCAAACATATTCTCTGCCAAACTACAGCACTAACCTCTGTGTATATAAAAAGTAAGAATATAAAAGTGTAAATAGCTTTACCAGTTTAAAAAGAAAAAAAGAAGATAGATGTGTAGTACACAAACCTCATGAAGCTTCTTTCTCCTCCCTTTAGATTCAATAGGAAAGCGCCGCAGCATGAGAAATAACCTGATGATTGTAAAAACAAATTCCACAAGGAAAAGAATGAAATTTAGTCATGTCTAAGGTCAACTAAGAACGATCAATAATGCTTTAGAAGATAAATGCACAGAGAAAATAGCACTTAAATTCACCTTCCACCATATAGCAGAAAGCCCAAGGCGGCAATAAATGATACAACTGCACCAAATAAACATGCAAGGTTAAAGAAAGCAATAATCTTTGAAAGCAGATCTAACCTTGAGTAAAATATGGAAGAAGGAGAAAATGAATATAAAGAGATTCACCTGCTATAAATATTTTCCCAATGAATTCCACGGTGCTATTGTCATTAACCCAGAGGTAAACCCAGATGCAGGCCTGACAAAAACCATTTTTCAGTTGTATTTAGTTTATTACCTGAGATAAGATCTGGAAGACTCAAAAAGATTCTTAGCTTTTGAGACAAGCAGGTTGGTCAGGAATGTTCACCAAGTAATCAAGAACAATGGACAGCTTTATCCATTCAGAAGTGATCTATCCTTTAGGAAAGGGGAAAAGCTGGGTTTCCGAGGGTCTGGGATTAGGAGAATTAGCCCCATTTCAAGGCCAAATTTGCAGATGGTTGTGTAAGCATTTATTGCAAGATATTGGAAAGATATTCCAACTGCTTTCGAAAAAATTATTAAAGGTATAGCTGGAACCAAGTTATAAATATTTGATAATGAAAGTAGGAGGAGAGCTGACATGAAAGGAGAGGCTCCAAAATTAAACTATTCTCAAGCATGTTACCCAGGTAAACCAGGCATCACATTTTGGGAAATAAGAATATCTAAATAAGAATATCTCAGAATTTAACATATTAAGCAGCACACATATGACCGCCTATTGATGAGCAGAGGCGGCTCTAGGATTTGAATTTTATATGTCTTTGAAATTCTACCACAACCCAATTGATTTAGTGGGTTCAAAATCAATTATTTCTACTTGTTTACTGGATTTTAACATATATAAAGGGTTTGAGCTAAAGTTGGGCTTGCAGAACCCTTCTTCAGCTGTACCCATAACTTCTACACTAATCCGCCTGTCACCACCTAAATGCAAGGGGTTATCCACTAGAACCAACATTAGATGGGTTTGACTCGCGTGAAAGAATCTTTAACAGCATTCACATATTACTACAGACAATAATAATAAGCAATAACACTTGATCAATTATATTTCCCTATGAACACCCAATAGCACATGAGCAAGGGACACGTTTGTAGCAAACCTGAATGAAGTATATTGCACCATTTATTGCGAAATAAAAAACTCTGAGCTTATCTGTCGGTAAACTCCTGGCCTGAAAATTCATAAATGCAAGAGTTAGAAACATAGAATCAATAGATTAACAGTTTGCCTGCTGGATGCTACAGTTTCACTTGCCTGGTGATATATCTCAGCCCAAAATAGAACAAGGAGTGTGAAAGTTGAAAAGAAAAGGAGCCCTGGTAGGTCCAATATTGCCAGAGTCAACACCTGGTTATCATGGAGCAAATCTAACACATCAGTAAACAATTAGGCAGCAGCTTAAGAGGCAGATGTGGCATGTTATTGATTTCTATTTCTCACCCCATCAGCCTAAAAGTGAAAGTCTGGCTGCAGAGGAACTATGGATCTAAGCACTTGAACAATGCTATTGGCCCATCGCAGTCAAGCCAAAAGTTTAGATCAAGTAAAAGATGGGTAACTGGGTGAGATAAGCTTCAAACTGAAATCTGAAAGACGGACAGTATCTGCTACTGAGCTTTCAATCCAACTAACTCACACATTAAACAAACAAGGATTGCCGTACAGCTATTGGAGGATGTAAGCAGTCAGAGAGCAGGATGACCTTCCAAATAAATAAATTAAAAGGTGAAGAATCTGAAATGGCAAATTAAGCTCAAAGTTAAGAGCGTCAAAGGTATAAGAAATCCTACGGTTCCATTTAGCAAAAATAACATTGTGCACTTCCACTTGAATATTGTACCATCAGGTGATAACTTTTCTAGATACAGTTCTAACTAATTTTGATTTCTGATGGTTCCTACATAAGTTGACACACTATAAAGCAAAGAACAAATAATTCGAGAAAAAGGTAAATGGATGATAAGAACAAGGCAACACACTCAGCTTGCATAGATTGTCGCGTTCTATTGAAAACAAACTAAACCTAATTAAGAAAAAAGATTGACAATTGAAAAGTTACTATTTAGGAAAGAAGAATATTACCTTAGGATGGAACAGAAAAACTTGTTTGTGAAATCCAAAGACAATTGCACGAACTGAAAAACAAAAGATTTGAATTTAAAACAAAATTCCAGATAAGAAAAGAAGAGCAGGACGGATTGTTTAGTCTTAGTCGGTTTTACCTCCATTTACAACAAAGTTCATCAGATGGAACACCTTTTGTGTTGTCCAACCATACTCAGGTACCCTCAAATCTATCCTTATTAATTGAATCTGCACATAATTAGCTCATAGACTCAACCACAAGGAAGCACCACAAGGAAAACAGTTCTCTACACATGCAGCGATAGGTAAAAACTGTATCTGAAACACAAACACAAATCAAAAGTAAAGTAAAGTAAAAAAACACCCTTCCATGAATCTCATCTGCTTATTGGAAAGGTCATAAATCCCACAAGCACACACGACAGGAGTACTCCCTAATAGTCACATCAAAGCCTTAGATAAAAGTCACATCAAAGCCTTAGATAAAAGATCAATGCTTTGAAGATATAGACAAATGAACAGCAAGAATACAAACAACAATAACAACATACCCAGTGGAATCCCACAAGTGGGGTCTGAGGAGGGTAGAATGCACGCAGACCTTACCGCTACCTCACAAGGTAGAGAGGCTGTTTTCTGGAAGCCCTTGTCTCAAAAATCCATAAGCAGAATAAATTAGATATGAAAAAAAAACAGGAAGGAAAAGAAAGGGAAACAAAAAAGATGACTAACAACACAAAGCACATGATAGTGTGTAAATCAACATGATATAATGATAACATCAACATGTATATGACAGATAATGACAACACATGATATAAAACATGACTGCTCCTACTACCCTACTATACCCCATGGCCAAACATTCACCTAACCCTACCAACCAGTTAGCCTACTTCTCTACCTAATCCTACCAATCAATTAGCCTGCCAATACACAACCTCCACTCCTTTCTATCTAACGATAACACACATGATAATGATAAATGAACAGCAAGAATCTACACTATAATTGATTATGAAATAATTTGGAAATCATACATAGCTAACAAAGATAAAAATTGCCAGTAAAACATCCGAAGTCCGTGCAGAATCCAAGGGAAAGAAAGGAGAGTACAAAAAAAGAAGAATTCAATTTGACCCTAATAAGTATAGATAACTATTCTGTAGTTTCAAGCTAACAGTCTAACCGAACCTACAAGAAGTATGTTTAACCAGTCATTCCACTGTTCCAAAATTTTGTTGACATAAAAAAAACGCCAAATATCCCGTAATTTCTCTAAATGGAAACCCCTAAATTACACTTCGTAATCGAACATTCTTGAAACATAATTTAGTGTGATATTCAAACTCCACCAAGATTTCCCATTTCTAAGTTACGTCAAACCCAACTAACAGCAAGTATTTGACTTTATAACATGAACTAGACACGGCAATTCTATCATGAATTCCGCTTTGATCGTGCCATTTCAGCTCCCAAACTCTACTTGGTTCGTCAAATTCACAGAAAAAGAGAATGGAAGAGAAAGAGAGAATTACTAGGGCAACGGCTGAAACAAGAGCATAGGAAGCACAAAGGGAGTAGAAAATCCCATCTTGCCACTGAACGGACTCGTTGACGTCGTCCCACCAGTTGGTCGCCGGACCGGCGATGTCAATCGGCGACGACCCAAGTGGCAACCTAGTCATTTCACCTCTCCCTCAGCTTATCTTGTTGTCCTTGAAAGAAGTCAAAGAACTGAAGCTATATAAAACAAAGAAGAAGAAACGAACAAGTAAGGAACGTGCTGAGGTGCCATACACATGAAAACAGTGCCATCAATCATAAATGAGAAACTTTTATTTACTCTTACCTTCTTAGAAATTAAGATTAATTTAGTTAAATTAGTTAAGAGATCTGTACAAGTTCTAATATGTTCATTTGCAACCCGAAAGGATGTAGTACTTTGGATGGAGCTGCACATCTTTTAACCGGGATCTCGAGCTCTTGCAATGAAAAAATTACTTTTTATCAGATGAATTTCTACATGATACGAATTCGAATATAGTCAGGCTCTAATGTGAATATCAGACACTGAATGAAATTTCTTTTTTGTAAAAAAAATTTCATTTGAAAAGTCATGTAATTATTGGTCATTTCTTTTTATATCACATCATATCATATATATATATATAACTAAAAGTGAGTTACAAAGTTAAGTTATTACAATAATACTACTAAAATATTTTTTTTAAAAATTCTTTAATAAACACTAAAAATTAAATTCATTTATGTCAATACACAAAAAAAATTTCATAATAAATACCAATAATTATCATTATATCATCATTATTTATCTATTATTTATAAGTTGAATTACCAAAAGATTTACCCTTTAACTTATTAATATTTTTTATAACCTTTTTATATATAAATATAAATATACTTTAAATAAATACATGTTCTGCCATAATAGTAAGTTAAGTTAAAGCAACAAAGTTAAAAGTTAGATTATTATTTTACCCCTACATTAAATTAAATATAAAATAGTAATTATTATTATATTTTATATGATATTTTAAATAGTAATGAAGAAATGTGAAAAGACCTGCATCGAATTAAACACAAACTATTGGCCAGATCCATTTACAAAGTAAAAGTTTAAAAACAAAACAATAAATGGAGGCTAAAATCATAATTATAATAGCCCAATAATTTCTTCTTATTAAAGAGTACTTTGAAAATTGATGTTTAATTTATTATATCAGTTTCATAGCTATTTACACCCCTCCACATTTTACTCAATATATAGCGTCTTCATATCCTATGTTGTCACTATTAAAAAAGGGTCACATTTTCTTCCAAACAATATATAATAATTTTAAAAATGTAAAAAGTTAACACAAAACTAAAAAAGGTACGATAAATGTTTCCTAATCTTATAATATTTATTTAAATTTTACTTTCTATTTTTTATAGTGCTTGATGTATTTTATTTTCCCCTTTCTAGGCAATCATATATCTTTGCTTGAATAATGACTGTTTTCTGCCAAATTCATGTGGTAAAAATGTTATGATAATTTAGTATTGACAATCATATCTTAGCTTGAATGTTTTCAAATGAAATTTTGCATAACTTTTCATGTACCAACTTTAGTATTTCTATTATTTTAAAAAAATATGCATTGATTAGCATGGGATATACGTGCAAAAGCACGTGTCCAGAGACTAGTTTAATCAAATATTATAAGACACTACTATATCAAAAAATGTCAATACTATATTATGATATGATATATGCAGATAATGAACGAGCTGATTTCACCATAAAAAAATTATTAATTTTTATAAAGCTAATAAAAAGTAATTCAGTTTTACCTAAGAATTAGACAAGACGTAGAACAAATTTTGTAACGAAGAAGTCTTTCAACTTATGTCAAATATATAAAATTTTAATTGAATGATAAAGGGATAGACTTTTTTGTTATAAAATTATTAAAAAATTGAATGATGGTACGAAATAAACTCCGGATATTCTATGGTTGTAAGCCGGCATGGTCCCAAAAGCCAAACACAAATTCCAATTTTCATCGCCAAGCTTGTGAGTTGTTATTTTATTGGGAAAATGGACTATGAATTTGGCCGGAAATACTTCTAATTATACAATTGTATATTAGTAAGGATATTCATGGTTTGATTTGAATTAATTATTGATTAAAATGATAATTAGACTAATTCAATTAATTTTTAAATTTCTAAAAAATCAAATCAAATATCTTTTTTAATCGATTTATTAAAATTATTTTTAAATCATAACTATGAATAACCTATATATCAGTGTCTGGACTTATTATATACGAGTGTCTGGACTTATTACAAAGCAATAAACTTTAAGAAAATAGTGGACCATGGATTAAAGAAAGTATCAAGCTGCTCAACATATTGTTGACTTTATGAAAAAAAGATAGAAACTCCTATTTGATTGACCAAATTCGGTTATGCTTTTATTTTCCTCTTGAAAATGTCACTCCAATTCAGAAATCTCTTTTTGAAATGGTAAAATTTTATAAATTTTGAAAAAAAAAAAAGGTTGTAATATACTTTTCAACAAGAAAGAGAACAAATTGGGCCGTATTAGGCTACGTTAGCTGTAATTTTGAACTGATTTGTTGGGGCGCGCCAGGCCCATGCAGTAGTGCATTGCATGAGCGACCCTTGAGAGCCCAGGTAGCAAGCTACCTTAATGGACCCTCCCCTCAAAAAATTAAGTTAATATCATGTGGACCTATGACCCACATATCAGATATTAAACTGATAAGAACAGAAACTACACTTGATCTTAGCCAAAAGGCCGAGAAAGGTATGCTTTGAATTGGGGCCCGTTTGGCATTCTATAGTGTACAGATTCCTTGTTGCTCAGTCTATGTAACGATGTGGCACTGCTGGACAAACGCACCGAACCATGTATTACACGAGAAATTTGCGGCAAGGACCTAGAAAATCAACTTTACTTTTTTACATGTAGTTATGTTTGAAAGAAAAACATACTTATTGTGTGTGTTTTTTTCCCAAGCAAGCTGTTCAAAATTATGGAATCTGCATTCCCTAAAGTGTTTATCCATATGGTGTTTATTACTATCGAGGGGTGTGGTGAGATGGATCCCTTCACTTTAGATAAAAAGTTTTGGATTCGAGTCTTGAGTATAAAAGAAATCCTATTTTGAGAGTGCTTCCTTTAATAGGTCTTATCCGGATTAACCAGGGCTTCAATGCTTGAAACAACATATGGTGTTTGCTTAGTTAAATAGTAAAAATAAAATTAGTATAAAAACACTGAATGGACTTGAGGGAAGTCTTAACTTGTTCTTGATCTTTTTTGTCTTGAATTGATCCCAATAAATGTGCTACTAATATTTTTTGTAAATAACATGAATGACATGGAAGATGAAATCTGAATAAGAACTAAAAACAAATTATCTTTGCTGCAGGTGAAAACGTTAAACATGAACATGTTCATCTCAAGTGCAATCATCAAATTACAAATATGGCTCTCAACTATGTTCAAGTTCCTCTGATTGATAAAGGAAAACTGCAAATTTCTTTCAAAATGATAATAACCCTGAGTTTTTCAATCTTTCAATCTGCACAAAACATGTTTTATGGTTCATATCTTGCTCCCTTTTGACAGGAAATCAAAATACTTGAGCCTAGTAATAAAGACAAGTCTTCCTGCTTATGAACAACACAGTGAAATGATGCAACTTAAATCATGTTCTATACGTGCTCGTGTACGGTCTATACATGTAACTTTCCAGGCATAACTAGCAAGGTGTTACCTGCTCCTTCAAAACAAGAAGTCGAGATGATTGAATGCAATCTGAAACACAAGATATTTGGCTAAAGAATTGTCACAGAGAATCGAAATCTCCTATGAGAGTATTATTTCTTTCTCAAATCTCTTAGAATCAACCTTGAGATTTCTATAACTGAACCCCGGAATTTCATTCATCTTGCAACTCTCAGAAACTTCAACCATAGAACACATTGCAGGTAATCCACCACCAGTTCCTCTTCTCTTCTTCTTTTTCCATTTCATCGTCAAGAACCCAAAACTAGGCCAAGAATTGCCACCAACTGAATCTATTTCCACTGAACTCTTCTGAGATTTATTATTAGAAGAACTCCCTTTACTACAATCCAACTCAACTTTTCTGAAATACTCAATCTCTTTCTTCAAAAGTGAACCTACAGTTCCCCTTGTGCCTATCTCAACGGGTACACTTGCACTCATTTTATCCGAAAACCTACTAGTAATACTCCTAGCTCCGTATAACATTATTTTTTTTTTCCGCGGAAACCAAAAAGAAGAAGAATTTCAGAGATTTCTGGAAAGCTTATTTGTGAAGAGTGAATTGCTTGGTATTTTAACTTGCAGTAAGGAGCAACTGCTCTCTATAGTGCTAATGATAGTGTTTAATAGACATATGCTTTTTTTTTTTTGTTGAAAGTGGACAGCGTGAGGCTCTGCATAATTGTAGCAGTGGATGGATGGGAGATGTAATCATCAACAAAACTTGCAATCAAAGCATACATCTAAATATAAATTACTACTACTATTATTTTACCCTTTTTTTGTCTCTCTGACTTAATAGTTCATATACAAGTTAGTCATCATGATTAATCCCAAGAAAGAAAAATTGGGGTATATAATAGTTACACTCTTGACCCCATTCTCTTTATTTAATTTTTCTGTTATTAAATTAATGCTAAAAATGAACTTAATCATATCTATGACAGCAGAGGATGCCTATGTGGTCCTTAGCAATCAATGTCTAGGCCTTCTTTTTTTAACCCTTGCTTTGCAAATAATCATACGATAATTCGAATAGATTATCGTGCCTACGCCGCCCCATTGAATTTAAAATGACCTTATATTTATCCATGGTTATTTGATTGATGTATTTATACAACCTAATCATGCACTTAAAATAAAAAATGGTTTAAGCACTAATCCTAGTTTATCTAAAGTGACGTTTACCTACAATTGCGACGCTTACGATTTACTAAGTTAAACAAACCATTACCAAGTATTCTTGTTAATTACACATTTCTAAGCAAATTGTGTCAACATCCAGCACTGTCCGTGGACCGTGCCGGGTGCTCAAGCATCATGACTCCAAAAATTTTTTCGTGTATTTATATAAAAAATATGCAAAAAAATGTATAAATATAAAGATAAGCACCCAGTGAACAAGAAATCTTATGGGTGCTTTGATTCTTTATTGTGCTCCTAAGGCTAGATGAGGGTATTAGGATATGAAACCTTTGTAAATCTGAGAGTAACCTTAAGGAAAAATCACCAAACATCCATCAAAGACACAACATAAACAATTGCTCCTTAAAAGCCTCAAAAATATTACTCAGTTCTACTTCACTCTCTCTCCATGTTTTCTTCCTTCTGCAAGCCTTTTCCATTGCTTATAAAAGTACAGTTCTTTACACAAAGTATGGAATCACGAGAACATGCAAGTGCTTTGATTAGCAACAACATGCAGTCAGCATAAGCATTAACTAACTCATGTTTCCCTTGGGACTATATATCATCGTCAGAGACAACAGACTGACTATGGTATGCTGGGAAGATGTCATGAATATCTTAGGCTCTGGTGTGAGGCATGAACATGTTGTAATACATCATCTAGTCTGGTGTGAGGAACGAGCATGTTGTAATACATCATCTATTCTTGAATAACGCCCTGAAAAAGAGACTACAGAATCGACATATGAACTGGGATAACTCCCCCCAATCATCATCCCATAAGAAGTGACAGCATCCTTCACTTTTCTCTGGTTCACTATCTTCCCAAGAACTTGCTGGACTAGAAGGTTCAGTGTCGTCATCCTCTGTTTCTTCTTTGCCAATTTCAAACTTCCCATTATCAAAAGAAGTAAAATCACCTGACCCGTGAAACATAGATAACTTTGCTTCGTCGGGCTCAATGGGAGGACATATTACAGCTTTAGCTCCTGAATCTAGAAACGACTTGATTACAAACTGGGTAGAGCCACAGAAAGCAGTGAAGATTATAATTCTTCCCTTCCAAGCTCCAAGCTGGAAGGTTTAACAAATATAAAGGAGTTAGTGCTGCGTCCTTTCTCATTCATCTTTTATTTTCTTGGATAAATGTGTATCCATAGAGCAATAGGTCACAAGCACATATCTAGGAGAGATGACACGAAATGAATCAACACTCACCCAAAAATATTTTTTTTAAAAAAAAAAAATTGGATCAATGTTGAGGGTCAACGAGTACGTTAAAGTATGTGATAGAGTACTCCTATATGAACCACTTTTGTGAGGTGCAGCATCTGGCAACCATCTTCTGCACTCACTTCTATAAGAGAGAGCAATGTATCTGATCCTGTATGCTTGGCAGGTCCACCTTCAGCTCTGACTATGAACTTGTTGACAAACTATAAGCAGGAATCTTGGCAAGTTTTCTCTCCTTCATAATTGTTCTCATCCGCATTACATCTTCCCACATGCCATTACTCGCATAAATGTTGGACAATACCACATACACTCCATCGTTCCACGGTTCCAACTGTTGCAGGTGCTTAGCCACCCACTCTCCCATTTTCACATGCCCATGCTTCTCACAAGCCCCCATCAGGCACCCCCAGATCACAACATTCGGTTTTATTGACATCCCTTCGATCATCCCCCTTGCCTCCTCAAGCAACCCAGCCCTGCCAAGCAAATCTATCATGCACCCATAATGTTGCAACATTGGTGCAATACCATATTCATTCTTCATCATGTTGAAATAATATTTTCCTTCCTGCACCATCCCACCATGTACACAAGCGCTCAACACCCCAACAAATGTCACATGGTTAGGCCTAACACCTGCCTCTCTCACGCAATGGAAGCATTCTATCGCATCTCTAACATACCCATGCATTGCATAGCCAACAATCATCGAAGTCCACGAGGATACATTTCTTTCTTTCATCCTTGAAAACACCCTATAAGCAAGATCCATCTTGCCACATTTACCATACATATCAATAACAGAATTCATCATCAAAAGATCAGACCTTTCCATTTCTTTCGCTTGAAAGACGCATTTATGCAACTGAGAAGCCAAATCCAAGTCTCCAAGACTACCACAAGCAGATGTCACACTAACCATGGTCACATCATCTGGCTGCAACCCGCTCTCTCTCAACTCCAAGAACATTTTTATCGCTTCTTTAGCACGCCCACCTTGTGACAACCCCGCTATAATAGCATTCCAAGACCCCAACTTTCTTTCACTATTTTGTTCAAACACCTTACGTGCATTCTCAAATTCACCAGCTTTAGCATACAAGCTAATAAAACCACTCTCACAATACATATTAGTTTCTAAACCAAGCTTTATTGCAACCCCATGAAGATGCCGTGCCACAGCATAATTCTGAACCTGACCAATAGCCTTTAAAACAATGGGTAACGTGAAAGTATCTGGGCGAACCCCAGTTCTTGACATAGTGATGTACACATGTAGAGCCTTGCTGGGGGAGTCAAGCCTAGTATATGATCTAATAATGTTATTCCAGTGAAATTGTACAGGGTATAACTCCAGGAAGTGATTTCGGATTATCTGGGCGTAAATTTGGTCAAGATGCTGTAGATTGTTGCAGTTTGATATTCGGATCGCTATTATCTTGTCATTGCTGTCGAGAATATTAGCAGTAGTGGCTAAACCATGACTCGGATGGAATGAGCTTGCTCTCTTTCTACCAAATCGGAGCAACAGACAGTGAAATGGACTCATCAATAATATATTTGGTGTTGATCTCTTACCAGCTATAGCTACAGTCCAAAAAGAGACGATCCTGGACTGCTTCTTATGTATCTATATCTTTGTGTGTGGACAAAGGTGGTGTTTTGAGATGAGGGTTTCAGGAAACAACCGCTTGTGGGATTAAAGATAGTGTTTTAGGGCCACTTTGCGATCTATTCGATCACTATCAGGCACTAATCTCCGATGAAAGTAAATCAATAAGCAAAAATACAAGTAACTCGAACGGATGGGATGAGAAGAGATGACCTACTGAGTTTTTTTGCATATTTTTATGCACATCATTGACTGTTAGATCTCACCTTTACATATATATTTTCGTAAAATATAATGTTGTCACAAGAGGGCATGAGTTCATCTCAACTAGTTTTTGTGCAACACCAGATAGGTCCCTCTACAAATTGCAGAGACCACTTGAGAACAATAGATTCTAAAAGAATGTCAGTTTCAAATTGTGCCATCCAGCAGAGTCCACCAAGAACAACAAAGAAATGAATTCATAAGTAGACAAAGATAATCTTCATTGTGGGGAGAAGGGTGGTTGAAAATATTGTCCCTGTTTTATCCAATAAAGTTCATTTCACTATACAAGTTACTTATTGGGACTCAAGACCTTTCTCAATCTCAAAAAGGAAAATTCTGCAAAACTGGGCCCTAAAGAAAACTGAGCATCCATCAGTGACTAAGATCACACAAAAAAAAATGACTTCAGAGCCTCAAAATTGGTTGTTTCTCTAGCTTCTTGAAATTATTACTAATTTCTACTGCACTTTTCTCTTGTCATATGCTTCATCTGCAATCTTTTTCCTTTGCTTGTACAAGTATAATTCTTCTTTACAAAGTATGGAATAATGAGGAGATCATGCAAATTGCCTTAATCAAGCAACATGCAGTAAGCGTAACCGTTGACTGATTCACGCCTTCCTTGGGACTATCATGGACAGATACAACCGAGAGAACTATGGTATGCAGGGAAGATGGCATGAATATCTTAGGCTACGGTGCGAGGCACGAGCATGCTGCAATGCAGCACCTATTCTTGAACCACCCTGAAAAAGAGACTCGTAAAATTGACATATGAATTGGGATAACTCTCCCTCATCGTCATCCCAAAAGAACTGAGAGTGTCCTTCACTTTTCTCTGGTTCACTATCGTCCCAATCACTAGCTGGACTAGTAGGTTCAGTATCGTCATCCTCTGCTTCTTCTTCGCCAATTTCAAATTTTCCATTATCGAAAGAATTAAAATCACCTGACCCTTGAAATGTAGACAACTGCACTTCATCAGGCTCAGTGGAAGGACATATAACAGCTTTTGCTCCTGAATCTAGAAAAGCCTTGATTACAGGTTGCTTAGGGCCGTAGAAACCAGAGAAAATTATAATTCTCTCCCTCCATGCCCCAACCTGGAAGATTTAACAAATATAAAGAGTTAGTGCTGCCTCCTTTCTCGTGCATCTTTTATTTTCTAGGGTATGCATAGAGTAATAGGTCATGAGCACAGGTCTTGGAGAATTGACACGAAATGAACCAACATACTCACTGACAGCGTATCAAGCCCTCTATCACGACAAATGAAAGAAATGCAACCCAATTTACTTGAAAGATGAACGACAGAGAGAGCAAGTGATTAACCAAAGTCTTAATAGACTTAAGTATACATTCAAAGTTATGTAGTATAATGAACGAGCCTCTTATTCTTCAAACCCGAGACAGAAATAAACCAGTCATCACAGAATCAAGTTCAGACCTCGGAGTGATGCAGATGAAACATCAAGCAAACCAGAGATAATAGTTCAATTAATTTTTAGGATAAAAGGAATATTTGGATAGGGTTATCCGCGAACATCCATTAGGGAGCATCAGCACTGCAGAGCTTTATCTGCAGAAGACGTCACTGCATACATTTTCAGGGTCAAAGCAAAAATCCCCTGCAATCTCTGAGTGCTGAAGAGTTTATCCTTGCCACAGATACTTGAACCAAGCAAGTTCATTTGTCATATGTTGAACCATCAGATTGGTGTTGACTTGTTCAATCAAATGATGCTAACGATATAACGTCATTTGGAAGAGATAAGTTCCTTCTCACATACATAAAATCTTGCAATGAAAAAAAGATGCAATACTGAATCACATAAATGCTCAGAGGGTATACCATCCACCGAATATCTTCTGGAGTTAAATGCATTGAAGGAACCGTCCTACGAAACATATAGGCACCAATTTCTTGGTCATCTTCCATTACCTTCAGAAGAAAAACAATCGGCAATTCATAAATTCCTTTCATCAAGAGCAAATTGACAAATTCTTGGTTTCTGAAAGCAAAGACAATGATCAAAATAAGGATGGCAGACATGACAGCCACACGTACCTGCGTTTGACGCCCAATATAACGATGGACTACACCCCCAATTTGGAAGCATGGCCTACATCTAACAAGATCAGCAACAGTTGAGATGTCAGTGATGACTGATGCATACTTTCTCCGGCGGCCTCGCATCATAGACAGCAAGCTGAATTTGACACCCTGCAGAAACTTATCTGCTAGTTCTCCAGGCTCAGCAACCACAAATACATCATTCTGCCAACTATCTCATAGAAGTTGATGACATTAGCATTATAAGCAGCATTTCCGATAAGTAACGAAAAAACATAGGGAATATCTAACCTTAGTACAGAGCCAAATGTATCATTTTGCAGAGCCAAGTGCACAACTCCAACCTGAGGTGAATTCTTTAGCTTCTCGTACAAAGATTGCACAGGCAACGAAAGCTGTCGACGCTTTTGAGGAGACTCGGGCGGTGAGACAGTTGATTTTGCAGATTGTAATCCATCCAAGCTTAGTGGTGGAACTAAATCAATTCTTCCAACCCTATGCGCCCCAATATCAGGACTGTAGAAGAGAGGGCTTGAAGGGAAGCTCCCAGTGAACAATGGAGAAGCAAAAGGTGTTGGAAAGTTTGATCCTGGGGTTGCTTTCTGAGTGCTTGAGATGCCGTTAAAAAGACTGAGCTTTATTCCATTATGAGCACAAAACGTCTCAAGAGAGCGAACATGGTGAAAGACTCTTCCAGCATCTGCACTATTTGGGGCCTCAACAAGAAGCACACTCCGCCTCCAACCTAAAGAAGGACTGCTTTCATCTGAAAATAAATTGAATCCTTCAAAGTTCAATCCATTTAAGACAAAAGAATATCATGCCAAGCAATCAAAGATGATTCAACACACCAGCTTTAGAATTCTTTGCTTTGAGAAACTGATGTGACTTGAAACTATCTGAAAATTTCTCATCTTGTGGTCTCTCCAACAATCTTCCACAAATATTCTTGAAAGCAGCAGAGGTGTTCTGAATGTAATCATCAGTTGCAGCTTCTAATTTTAACCAGACAGCAGGATCCGTCTCATCTAGCTCCATATCACATCGTTCATCAACTGCATCCCAGATTGTAGTAAACATGTTAAGAATGTGAAGAAAATTCTAACTCAATATCACCAGAGCACACAACAAGATCATATTCTTAACGCTTTTTCTTTAGTTCTGGCTGATTCCTAAAAATTGAATTGTTAATGAAATGACAAAAGTTGAGGAAAAGAATTGGGAAAAATAAGGTTTCTCAAAAGCAAAAAAACAATCTTTAGCTCGTAATATTTCACCTCCGGCAACATGAAAAGTAACTTCACCTGGATTAAAGCGAAAATAGTGCACATCAGGAAGCAGTGGAAGCAATGTAGTTAACGCTTCCTCCACCCGGTCAACTGAGCATGCACTTTCTATCAGCACTTGACCAGTATCAAGGTAACGCCATCCACCTTTCCGGACCTAATACAGCAGGAAAAACAGCAGAAACAGCTATAAATTGAAGACTCGAGTAAAAGGCCTTGAAGTAAATGTTATCTTGACTTTATGAAAACTTACAGTAGCAATGGAGAGTAAACCCAAAACTGTGACAATAAAATATCATGCACTGTTTTCAATTTCTTTTTAAAAAAAATCAGTATTTTTCCTAAAAGTAACTAACCATGAATTCAAATGCAGAGACAGCATCAGAAGATAGGAATATTGAAAAAGTACGCTATGATCCAAGGAAACTGCCAGACGTTATGACACATTAAGAATAACAAACATATTTGCAGCTGACTAAAGTAGTCAAATCATATCAAAATTCTATGAGCATCACATAATCAACATTTTATTTAAGAACTGTCTCGAAGGTGCATTGCCAGATTCTCCGATCTAAATATATGGAAAGCACAGGCAAGGAAATGCTATTCATGAATACATAAAGTTCCAACAGCACGTTCAAGACTTTTGAAAGCCTGAAAAATGATGACAGTCTGTATCATAATAGGCAAGTTATATTTCTACATTTTTAAATAAATAGAATATCAAAATCAAATACTCAATCAGGAACAAATGCAGGCAAATACCCTCTCCTTTTCTATAACGTAAACAAAAATGTACCCTTTGCTAAGCAACAGTATACCTTCATAGGAACAGAACCACAACCAATTGAGACCAAGCAGTCAATCCTTGCATCTGGCCATAATAGTTGTGCTTCTCGTATGGCAAAAATGGTAGGATTGTTGGCAACAATTGCACCATCTTGCCAGCGGTATACATCTGAAATTAAACAGAGAGGAGTCATGGAAGATGACAATGACACGTCCATAGAAACAGAGCTCGTGAGGATTTGCCATGAGTTAAATTTTTAAGCACAAACAAGAATATACCATCAGAGTAATCATCAAGATAATAAGGTGCAGCAGATGATGCTCTTATGGCTTGCCATATCCGATGCTTACAACTTCCCATGAAAGCATTTCTCTTATGTTCAACTTGAGCTGGATCGCTTACTGTTCCTTGGCCAGTAGTAGTCAAATTCTCAGTAACCGCATGGGAAATCTCTAGTGTCCCAGCAGGGTACTGCACTTTCCCAACACAAGGGTTCAATGACAAACTTAATAATAATAACAATAATAATAATCATAGAGACAAAGCTAGTGTAAATACTACTCAGGTGAAGTCTAATGTTTGGATATATGAGGATTCAGTAATAACCTGATAGTTGCGGAAAATAAAGGGCTGAGCTGGTGTCGCACTGACAAGAGTTGATACCACAAAAACTTTAGGAATCCTTTTAATTGCTGACTCTATCAAAAGATCCCCATCCTCATCAGCACACATCTCCTTCAACAATCTCTCAAACTGATCTGCACTGTGCTGGAAGAGTATAGAGGGTAAATTATGATTTCAACGTTCCAAGGTCTGTCTCAAGTACTAGGAAAAAAAAGGGTACATGTCTAAAAACTGCAAAGTAGCATCAGATGAACTGTGAGATTAGATATACTGTACCACATGAGATGAAAGTACATGTGTATAATATTTATACACTTCTTTTTTCTTTTGATAAGTTCCTAGGTATAAGATACTTGTCTCGAGCATTCTCCAATCTCCTCTTATATCTCACATCGTATCAAAGCCTTTTAATTTTCCTAATGCTCAAAATATTTGTGCCTATATTCACTATTCTAATCTTTTATTGAAGGCTGTTTCAGTGAAACCACACTTTTTGTGACTATCCCAGCAACACCATCTTCTTTCCCCTGATCTTACCAGAGTAATTCTTTCCACTTCTCCAGTGACCGCTTCAGCAACACCATTTATCTTTTAGGTTACAATTCCAACACTTTTCCATCACTATTCAGGCTACTGTGGCCATTGTTCTGGCTACTATTCCCCCTGGTATTTAGGCAATATTCCACAACTATATCGGTGTCATAAAATGGGTTTGGGTTGGGGCTGAATAGAAGAGGGATTGGGTTATTTATAGCTGGGTAAAGTCTAGAGGGGTAAAAGAGATTGGGTGAGGTAATTTTTTAAAGACACGTCATTTTTGGAATTAGAAAGCCAATTTTCAAAAAGAATTTTTAACCCAGTCTGTTAATGAAAAGGATAAGTCTGCATCATCGTTAGATGACAAGGGATGCATCATCGATAGATGACAAGGGATGCATCATCGTTAGATGAAAAGGGATGCATCATCTTTAGATGACACGGGTATATATGTATCATTTGTTAGATGGTGAGAGTATATATGCACCATCTTTTAACGAGGGGTATATCTGCTCTAAACTGCAAAACTGCAGGCTATATTACCCCTTTCCAATTAAAAAATAACCACTTCTCTAATATCTTGGACACCCTATTATCAATATAGGCAAGACATAAGTACACGGCAAGAGCAGTTGTAAATCAACTTAAAGAAACAAAACTGATGGCATGACATACTTTAGATCCATGTACAACCACCCTGAAACTCTGAGATGAGCTCTTGTAGAGTTGATCCAACTTTTCTCTCCATGTCGCTGCTTCATTGTCCTTGGGAATAGGTTCGGCAAACACAAGTTTCCCTGAAAAAGCAAATTTAGAGAGGCATAGTATAGAATAGAACATGCATCAGTGTTGCCACTATGACAAGCATACTACAGCAAGTTTGAAACCACTTGACAGGATGCAGAAAAGTGGAGCCTTTTTAGAGTAGAAACTCACCACCACTACAACAAACCCAGTGAAAACCTACAAAGTGGGGTCTGGGGAGAGTAGACTGACCTTACCACTACCTCTCCGAGAATGAGAGGTTGTTTCCGAAGACCCTCGGTTCAAGCAAATCAAAAGAAAAACATGACAGCTAATAGCAGTAGAAACTCACCAAGTCTTTTATATATTTCTTCACATTTTTCCAAGGACATCAGTTTAATCCCAAGAGCAACAGCAAGCATACCACCAGTTGAAGTGCCACAAATGAGGTCAAAAAGTTCGTGTATCTGCTTCCCAGTACCTTTCTCAATCTCCTTAAGGATTCTCACAGTTGCCAGACCTTTCATGCCACCACCATCCATTGAAAGTATACGCAATCCTTGCTTTGGGACCTGTCTCCCTCTTATAGCACGCCGTAGAACCTCATTTTCCCCTGCAATCAGACAGAGTATGCATTCAAAAGGCCAAGTATAGCTGAACCATAAGAAACATACAGAAACCAACCTAGTATTGCCAAAGCACGAGCCGCAGCCTTACTGACTTGTGGCTCTGATGCAACTGTCAACCGCAGTAGCAATTCCCGTAAACTTTCTGAAGTAACTAAAATACAACGATTTTCCAAGCAGAACGCCAAATTACCAACTGCAAATAAAGCTAGTCTTTGCACCTAAGGAGACAAAATAATTCACTTCAAAGACCACTCAACAGAAACAGGAAAACAATTTTACTAACTGAATTGTGCACTCCACAAAAGAGAATAAAGAGAGGCTTGCCTCTGGATTTCTGTGGGCACACAAAAGTTTCAATGATCTCAATACATCCTTCGTCAGCAGCTTTTGAGATACAATATCTGATGCAAACGCCAAATTTCCCAAAACTTGCAACACAGATATGACTTCCTCAGGACCAGCAGATTTTAGTACTCTTTCTATTGGTTGCATAATATCTGATTTCATCAACTGCATCGCCACCGACACGTCTGTGGCAAGAGAAGAAAGAGCAGAGCAAGCTTGTTCTACCTGAACAAAAACACAATTTTATGCACTGATTGAATAGGAAATTAGATTGAAGCGTCCTACAGTGTATAAGCTGGCATACCACATGCTGATTGTCACTACTGATCATACTTATGAGTTGCCTCACAGCATTCTCATCTTTCCCAACAACTACACGATTGCCCTCATCTTGCATTATCTTTGCCAGGGCAGAAGCTAGCAGGGGATGGTGACAAGAAGAGAAACGGAATATAAGAGAGAAGAAGGCACTCAGTTTATGCCTAGATGCAATAAAGTAAGAACTATTCTCCATCTGCAATGCAATTTTAAAAAAAAAGAGTTCTTCAACTTCATAAGGCCTATCAGATAAGCAGAACTACTTTTTAAAAAAAAGTGTTATGAATACCTCTATCTGCACATTCACTAATCTCAACTGATCGTCTGCTACAACCCTTATGTTTGCAAGAGATAAGTGGCGAAGCTTCTGTAGTGGCAAAATATCAGGAAGAAATTCTAGAGGATTACCAAAAAGCCTCAGAACACGTAACATTGTCATTGCCCTGTAGTTAAGTCATAAAAGCATCAAACCTCAAGCACAGTATTTGACTAGAAATCAAAGAGAAATGGAAGATTGGCCAGTCGTAAGTCTAAATAGAGAGACCTGAAATCAAGAAGAGGTCGCACCAGCTTGTTGTGTTCCAGCGATAATTCAACAAGCCCAATACACTCTCGCAGTTCAACTGTTTCATCATATCCAACCAGGGCAAAGAATAAAATGAGTAGGAAGGAATCATTGTTATTTGAATTACTACTCATGAACTGATTTAAGGTAATTCCAACAAATATACAGTTTAGAAACCATCTAAGTCGTACTCTGTCAGTTTCTATGTGAAAATTGCAATCTTACCAGGGACAGAGACTAACATGTTGTAGTCCACAGCAAGAACTTTCAGGCATTTTAGTTCACCAAGCTCAGGTGGCAAATTTGCTAGCTTATTGTTATCAAGATATAGTCTTTCAAGAAGAGGCAGCTGGGTTATCTCTACTGGCAGCACCTGCAACATATAAAAATATATGGGAACCCAATTGATCGAAAACTGCTTCTCAATATGGCCATTCTACAAGTTACAAACAGTAGTTGGATTGGCTTTAATCATAACCACTATCAGCAGATCAGTTTCTGATGAACCAGGAAAACAAAAGAAAAAGATTCGTACTACATATAACAAATACCATACCTTGGAATGCTTTCTAAAGTTAAAAGTTCCCTATTTATTGAAACTACATTGCGCACATGCACGAAGCAAGAACAACTCTAACAAATTCCAAACTAATGGAATTGGCTACATGATCCTTGATATGCATTGTAATCAACCTAGACCCGTTTTCATTCCAATACTCAATACCAATTACTATGGTTTGGCAAGAACACCATATAAATAAATAACTCAAAATCACTCATCAAAAATTAAATATAAATTGTACACACTTACAAATACGGAACTAATGTTAAAACAAGAATCACTCACCATTAGTCCAAGACCACATAGACTAACAACAGTAACACTCTTCCAGTGGTCAGCACACCCCAATGGTGAGCCTTCCCCACTTCCTAACCCAACGCCATTGGCGAAATTCGACCTCATCAACTTTGACAATACCCCCATCCCATCACTCTGCTGGCTTGAACTACCCACCCTCCACATCATCACGCCTTTCAATGGCTCTCTCCTCTTCACAACTCTCATTTCCACAGCTACCTCACCTACATCGTCCTCCAAATAATTTCCATTCTCCTTCTTGTCCTTTAATTCAATTTCCACGGTATCTTGTGGTAAAGGCAATGCCACCATAACCTGTGACTGTAACTTTAAAGCCACCTGATCCTCATCATCACCGACGTTCCAATCTAGTTCCACCCTAAACCCTAACAGCTCTTCTTGGTTATTCTCTTGTTGACCCTCATCCGCCGGCGACGGGGGTGATGGTGAGAATGGTGAAGTGTGCACCGACGCCGATGAGGACGATCTTGAAGATGTGGGTGTGCACTCATCTAATGCTTCGTCTTCACCATAACTTAATGTGAGGTGAAATACATCTGATGGGCGTTTCCAACCCAATCCCCAAGACATTGGTCAAATTTTTCCAAGATTATTCGTTCCTAACAGACCCTTTACGTAATTTAATTTGTTCTTTACATTGCAATGGCGATCAGACCATCAGATCAAAGAATGTGTAAAACTGAAAATCCCAATTGTCCCTGTGTTGGAATTCCCGGAGGGTTTTCCTTGGAAGAACTTCTTTTTTTTGCCAAAGACAAATACTGAGATTTGGAAGAAAATGAAGATCTTGATTATTCTTGATTTCTTTGTTGTCGGAGAAGAGGCCTTTCACTCCATTTTCAGTCTCGTTTTGAGAGCATTCTTTCAGTTTTTGGTTTCTCGCGGGCCGTTTCGGAACGGCAGTCTTACGTTAACTTTGGAGAAAAATGGAAAGAACGCGAACCAGTCAACAAATTGAAGAGTAAAGTTTTACGACGTCGCTTTATATAGATTTACCCCTTTTTTATTTTGTTCCTTCTAAATTTATTTTGTTTTAAATAAGATGGGAATTAGTGGCAATCAATATATTGAACTTGAGTGGAGTTGTTCAAGGAACTTTTTACAAAAATAAAAAATAAAAAATAAAAAAAGAAAGAAAGAAAGAAAGAAACTCAAGACTAAATGTATAATGAAATGTAACCGGAAAAAGGCTTGAAAGTTTCTGGGCTTGATTTGATTTGTTATTTTAAAATTTGATTTCATTTAAAGTTTAAGCAAGAAATTAAAAATTAGGTAAAATTGTGTCACACATGAGGTAAACGTGAAAGTGAAGAACACTGCACTAATCATACTCTAAAGAGAAAGTCTTTAAGTATTTTAGATGCATAATTCAAGGAGACACTGCGATTGACGATAATATTGCACATTTTATTTTGAGTAGTGTGAGTGAAATTAAGACTCACCTCTGAACTACTGTGCAGTAAGAATATGTCACTAGAACTTAAAGGTAAATTCTACATAATAGTGATTAGACCAATATTATAGTGTGAGATAGATTGTCGATCTGTTAAAAAAGCTCATATTCAGAAGATGAAAGTAACAGAAATGAGGATGATTAAATGAATGTGTAGCATGCTGTAAGAGATATAATTAAGTATGAAGTTATGTGGTGCAAGGTGAAAGATGAAAATGTCTTTGTGGTGGACAAGATCGACAAGAGAAGCGAGATTGAGATGATTTAAACATGTGAAGAGTATCAAAATACATATACGAGCAATGGAAACAAATATTCAGAAATCGGGATCACTTGCATGTAATATAAACAACCAACATCTATAAAGATAAATAAATAACCCCTCGAAATGTAAACAACTCGTTAACGAAATTGACCTCCAATTTTAACGAATCACAAACAATTTCATAGCAGGTCAAAAAAACCACCATCACAATTACTATTTAGTTCATGATCTTTTGCTATATTACTTGAATAATATTAAAATGGATAAAATTTATATGGGCAATTTTTTTTACGAATTTCTCGTACAAAATGCATGTAAAAACTTTACCTAAGTTGTAGGGCTTAAACTATTTCACAAACCTACTAGCTTTTTTTTTTTTTAGTCATGAATTCTAATTATTCAGACCTTGTAATATGTATTAAAATTATATTTTAAGTGTCCACTAAAAATTTTATTATTGCTATGTATGGTAAATATTTTATTAATATACCCTTTAAAAATGGTAAAGCTACATAAATAGACCCATTAGGCAAATATTTACCCAAATTAGACCTACCTGATCTATTTACTCGAGTTAGACCTTGGGCCCAAAGTATTTACTCCAACGCCTCTTTTCTTGTTTGTGTGACTGGTGGCCTAACGCTATCACTGTTATGAATTAATCCTTTGTGATACTGATATCATATCAATATCATATAAGACTAAACTTAATCTTTTGTGAGACTCTATCAATGTATTGATATCATATCAGTCCCATGTAGGATTGAACTCTTTTTTAAAGAATTGAATAAAAAAAGATTAAGAAAGAATTATTTATTAAACTCTAAATTAATAAAAAAATATGTTTTTTGTGATACTCCGTCCGTATTTTGATACCATATTGGTATCATGTAAGACTGGGCTTAATGCTCTGTGATACTCCCTTGGTATATTGATAACTTATTGGTATCATATAAGATTGAACTTTTTTTAAGAAATAAATCGAAAACAATTTACAAAAAATTATTAAAGTCACAATTTTATTTATAAACTCTAAATAAAATGTATTCTTTGCGATACTCCGTCAGGTATATTGATACTATATCGATATTATATAGGACTGAGGTAATTTCTATGTGATTCTTCATCAGTATATTGATACCATATTGATATCATATGGGGGAAGGGATATTAACTGTAGATTAGGAGGCACAAATATAAAGAAATATACAAATATAAAAAAAATTGCTTTAAGGCAGTATGAACTTTTTCTTGGAAATTGTAGAGCCTCAAACTTCTATCCCACGGGTTTAGGAAAATTTGGGCCTTACCCACGAGTAGGCTTAATTGGACCACTAGCTCGGTCCTTTTAACGGCTTATTTGCACAAATAGCCCTTCCACGAGGCCAATCTTTGAATGGTGTCTATTATGTTCACTTCCCATCCTTTTCATTTTTCAAACACCAACTCTTTACGATGATTATTGCATATTAATTCGACTTCGATGAATAGTCATACTTCCAGTTACAATCCCTCAATCAGTTAGCCTTACGTTCATTTTAATATTTTTATCAGTCATTCATTTTTTAGAATAATCGTCTAGTAAATGATCTTTTAAAATTTCCCTTAGAAATTATGAACTTTTAAACTAGAATTTAAATAGATCTCTTCTGAATAAACTGAGAAAATGATCAATAATACTCTAATATTTTGTTCTAAAGATTAAGAAACGTATGACGAAACATTAGAACTGAATTTAACATTGTTCGAGAGAGTAATATCCGAAGGACGATACTTAAAAATATAGACAGTATCTAAATGGCGAACTCAAAAAGTGTCGCTTGCATAATAATTAATAAGCCATGCGAGTCACACAACATATACCGTATCATTTACCAATGGACAATTCAAACAAAATATTTTATTGGTAAATAAAACTATAAGGTAGCCATGTACAGAAAATATTCCCATTTTCATGATTATTTTTACGTTGAATCTATTCATTGAGAATATAAATATGAAATTTAGCTCATAAAAATATATTTATCCAACCCGCTCAAACTTATGCAAACATACTCCCTCATGCTATTTTGCTACATGGCGTACATCACGTTAAAATATCAGTGTTGAATTTTAATAAAAGAAAGATATATTTGAGTTATTTTTGATCGAATATAATAGTAGGAGAGAAAAACGAATGAGTAAATAATTTGGATGTAATTATTTTTTTAGTAGCATTTTAAACAGGTGTGTTTCCTGAATTCATTAATTTTGACGAACGATCTGTTGTAACAAGTCATATGTCACACTTCCTTTGGTCATCTGCTGAACTATGTTGCTTGAACTCTTCAAAAATGTCAGCGAGTGCATGTCGGGTTCTTCAAAAATAGTGTATTTTTGGAGAATCTGATATGGATATGACGTTGAAAGTGAAGATGTTGAAATTAGGTCTTAGACCTAACTCACACCCCAAAAGCTAGCTCAAAGGGAGGAGGATTGCCTAAGCCTTATAAGGAGTTCACCCATCCTATTA
>JAABOM020000049.1:18774809-18795502 GCA_011800125.2 Solanum clarkiae | reverse complement strand
AAATATTTAATTTAATATTACTTATAAATAACTATATTTGTCTAATATAAATTTTTAATTTTAAATATTAACTTTTATTTTAAAAATTTAATAAAATCTTGTAATTACACTCGTGTAAACAAACAACACGCTTGCAATTACATTGTAATTATGTTCTAATAAACAAAATAGGACAATGTAATTATAAAAAGGTTTAATTATAAGATATGCAATTACTATCCTAATAATTACATCAATTTCAATTACCAGATGACTTTTCAAATACTCTAAATATTTTTCGACAAAGTCGGTGTCTTTTAAGGAATTAAAGGCGTTTCTTTGTCACTGAAAAGAACCATATCAATTTTCAACAAAAGGGTCTAATCACAATCCAGTTGGTCAAAATCTTAATACTTCTTCTGTTCCATCTTATACATCCCAAAAAAAAATATACATATTTTATATTTAATAATAATTTAATTTTAAAATATATTTTTTACTCTTAATAAAAGGATTTAAGGTCATAAAAATATCATTGACTTTAAATATATATTTCCAAAATTCTTTTTTTTCTTTCTTAAATTTCATATCAATCAAATTAACTTTTATAAAATGAAATGAAGAGAGTAATATTTTTCAAATGAACTTTGCAAAATCTGCTAAGCAAGTACTTTATTTTTTTCTCCGTGTCTTCAATGATAAAGACCAAACCAAGTACAAAACCATAAAGTTTCTTCAATGAAGGTTGTTGGGGTCTTTATGGAAGTTTTCTGTATTAGTAGGATACTCATGAAAACCAAAAAAAAAGGTTTTAAAAAATTGATTTTTTTTTTTAATTTCATAAAAACAGTTGCCTTTCTTAAATTGTTGTGGGACATTTTATACTAATACTGAATCTACTACTATTATGTACTTCCTATTAGAAGTCATTAATTCACATTGACGGGCTGTCTCTCAATTCAGAAATTGCCTCCTCTCTATTATATCTTCTCTCTATTTTATCAAGTGCATATTTAAATAAGTAACAAATATTATTGTGAAAATTTTAAAAATTAGATTAAATTAAATTTACAAGTCTCTTCATCATAATTAAAAAACAAATAAGGAAGAAAATTGCGACTTTAGTAAAATAAATCTTCTTGTTCATTAGTTATAACTTCTGTGCCTAGTCTAAAGTTTTAAGAATACTCTCTGGGTTTTTAATTCTCCATTTTTTCCATCCAATAAAATAAAACCAAACATATAAAAGACATAATGAGATCCAACATGGGGTAAAGCAGCAAAATATTAAGTATAAAAAAGGCCAACTTTATTTTCAAACATAAATATTAATTTTAAAACATTTTTACAAATATAATATATCTTCTTTCCTATCAATTTTGTTTAATTTATAGAATAATTTTATCTGTAAAATACTTATTTTTTACTCAACAAAAATAGGATTTCGAAAAAGAATTTGTCAAATATATTGAAAAAGATATTTATGATTTGGTTTGATTTGATTGCATTTATAAATAAATAAAATTAAATAAATTATATAAAAAATTTAAAAATAATCAAAGTGATGATACCAACGAGGAGTCAAAATTAGTGAAAAATGAGATTTTTCTGAAGTTAGTAAGTTTTTTCTTGTTTATTTTTTAACTATGATTAAAAGGCTTGTTAAATTAATTTATTTTAGATTTTTAAATTTTAAATATAACATATTCAATCATCTAAATATACCTTTGATAAAATGGGGAGAAAGTACAATAAGAGGAGCCAAATCCCCTAGTTCAATTTCGCTTTTACACTTCCCTTTGTCATAAAGTGATCCATTTATTGTCGAAAGTTAGTAAGTAAATTTATTCATTAAACCATAGACTACTGTAATTAGTAAAATAATAAAGTATACAAAGAATTTCTTTTTGAATTTTTAAGATGACTAATTTTTATTATTATTTTTTTAGACTTTTGATTTTTATAGTACCGTACCATACTAATTAAATGCATGTACGGAATAAAAGAGATGTGGCTATTAATTAACTACGTTTAAAGCGTAATTGCTAGTACGATAATGGTTGAACCAACTTGCATTAGTTGTCATTATTAATTATGATCACAAAAAGTGTCGTTGATGCATATGTAAAGAAATCTGCACTATATTTAATTTCATCACACAATACTATAATGTTTTGCCCACAACCATAATTAATTATAATCTGGTCTAGGATCTTGAGAACACATATGATATTCAACAAAAAGAAATTAAACATTATCCACGACAATTTGTATAGCATTAAAAAGAAGCAACCTAAGACCTTATAATATATCGTACGTACACCACATGAACATACATTTGGAAATTACATTAAGCAAACACGATCCAATTTATTCTCTCAAATATTAGACCCTTGGTAATATTATTGCTTTGAGAGGATTTTTCATCACTACGGTAAAAGCAAAAGTCTCTGTCAGGTCGGGTGGGTTATCGGGTATGGGTATCCACTTGAATCTATGAACCATCTTAGCAAGCATCAAGTTAATGTGCAACGTACCCAATGACCAAGCGGGGCAGATCCGACGACCCGCCCCGAATGGTAGCATCTTCACACCCCTCATTCCGGTTATGTCGACGTCAACTCCGTCCCCGTTGAGAAACCTTTCCGGTCGAAACTCGGCCGGATCTTTCCATAGGGTCGGATCCTCCGTCAACCATGCGGTGTAAAATTCAACATAGGCATCAGAAGGTATATTGTAGCCTCCTAATTGAGTGTCCTTTGTTACAGAATGTGACAAAACAAAATGGCTTGGTGGATGCCTCCTAAAGGTCTCCTTCACAATGGCTCCAAGATAAGGCATTTTCTCAACATCACTTTCTGAAATTGAACCATTTTTACCAACACAATCAACTATTTCTTTGTAGAGATTTTCTTGGATTTCTTGGTTCATTACTAAGTGAAGTAAAGCCCATTCTAGTGCAGTGGCACTAGTATCAGTTCCTGCACCTATTGTTTCTGAAACAAGTGTGACAATTTCTGCCTCTCCTAGTTTCCTGCCAGGTGGCTCAAGACTAAATAATGAATCAACGTAGGCTGCGCCAATTGGACTTACCATTTCCGATTGGCTACTTTTAGGGTCTCCATTGCTGTCCACAAATGCCTTTCTGTCTCTTACCTGTCCACACATGATATAATTAAAAACGTGGTGAAAATTTAAACTTTTAATTAAAATGGTCACATAATTTAATACTTATGTGGTTTCAGTCTTTAATTCGAATTTCACTATCATCCAAAAAAAGACTGACAAATTAGTTTCACAGTTTGGCCCCTAAAACATGATCAAACCCATACATAATATGTTTCAGTGCAAGTGAGTGGTCCTTGGTTCAAATCTCACTATCATCCAGAAAAGAAAAAGTTAAATTCACATGTTTGGCCTGTAAAACCATAATTAGATCTACACATGAGCAATTAGGTAATAAATTATAAAAATTTGAATCTCTATAATGACTTATAAACTGTTTGATCACGCTTTTCAAAAGCCAAAAGTACTTTTAAAAGATTGTTTAGGTGTTTGACAAATTTTTTACCAAAAAACAAATGTTTTGAGAAGTAGCACAAGCAAACAAAGTGGAACTTTGGTTTGATCCCCCATAGAAACCACCTCATTTTTTTGAAAAGTTGGTTAAACACAAATGAGTTTAAAATTAATTAATCACACAAAAATGTTATTTTCCAAGAACATTTTTTCAAAAAATACTTTCTATCTATTTTTTTCCTTCAAAATAAGTTAATTTTAGAACCCCTCAAAAACAGACTATTGATCGACTTACCAAAGGAACTAGGTAGTCAAGTTGAGTCTGCCTGAGCTTCTTTGCCTTTTTCACTTGGCTACGAAACAAAGGAGTAAGCATCGGCAAGAAGTCAGGAAGTTGAGGAGCTGTAATAATCATAACATCTTTAAGTATGCTCTCAATCTTCTTAATTCTCTCTTCAGAAATTTTAGCTCCAAAACAAAGACAAATTAAAATGCTACATATCGTAAGCCTACAATTAGCCATAACTTCCACAAATCCATTTTCCGAAACCTCATTCTCAAGCCTTTTCATGTGATATTCCATAGCCCATTTCCTTATCCAACTACACTGCTTAATCCTCGTTGGATTTATCAACTCCGTCACAAAATTCCTTCGGAGAGCGCGCCACAGCGGGCCATACTCGGCTGAGTTGATGGCGCACTTTCCCACGGAAAATATCAAACGGATCGGTGAATCCGCGGGACGGCTCGCGAAAAGCGGGCCGTTTTGAACTAATGCCTCGTGGATTAGTTCGGCGCTAGTGATTATAATAAGCGTACGTTGCCCCATTTGCATGGTGAAAATAGGTCCATAATTTTTACGTAAATCACGTACGACGTAAATAAAAGGTCGACGTTGGAGAATAACTTGGAAAAGATTTCCAACCAATGGCCAACCAGGTGGCCCTGGTGGCAGATTTCTTTTGCCACCACCAGTAATTGACCAGTATTTCCACCATACACAGAAAAAGAGAATTGCTAAGCCAAGTAATAGAATATCCATTACCTCCATTTTTTTCTTTCTTTAGAGTGTACGTGTTGTGTTGTGAAAGGTTTATTTGTTTATAAAGAAAATTGGGAAGGGGGCTGAGTGAATTGAATGAGTTTATCTACCTACTGATCGTATATTGATTGTGTATTCAACAAAAATATTTACTATACATTTAATCTCCGTACCTGGCCAGACATAAATATTTTAGTAGTTACTTGGTAGGAGGACAATTATATCTGACATCTACTTGACCTTACAGAAAAAAAATGTATACATCATTTTGATATTTTATTTTCATATTCTGTATAAATTTGATACCTGACTAATCAAGTAAATTAAGTTATAAGTTTGGTATTGGATAGTGGTTTTTCGTGGTATGGTGTGGTATGATTACTAAGAGAATCACGTTTGTTTTGATTGTTTCATTAATTATATGGTATGATATGATTTGCTTTCTGTAACGATGAAAACCCTCACTTTTTAAAACAACCGATTTGGTGATATCCTATGATTCTTTTTTTTTTCCAATTATACCCTTAAATTTCAATAATTCTAATTTATCCTTTACTCTTTATTAAACTTTATCATAATATATGTACTACTTTTGTATTACTTGTTTTCTTCTGTATCATCTTTTGAAAGTTATTTTCAGCCTCCCTTCTTTTATTCTTTGTGGTTCATTTTTTAAAAGTTCTTACTTTTTTATTTTCTTGTGTTATTTGTATGGATTTGTGGATATTTTAGCTTGTATGTTTTTCTATTTGATTTTATGTATTTATTTTAAAAAATATGGATAAATTTAATATTTATAATAATTAAGGATATTTTTGTAAATTTATAAATTACGACACAGTACCATACAGTCAAATCAAACAACAAATTATCATTAGCAGCCCGTACAGTCTATCCAAACATTATACCATATTATACCATACTGTTATGAAATCATGGCAAAGCATCATCCTAACAGGTTAGGGGAAAAAAAAAAGGAATTTTGACCTGAAATGTGTTTCCATATTAAGAGAAAAAAATATAATGAGTTAGGTTGCAGTTTGGAAAATTACTATATACTCCTATTATAATATATTACTATTATAACGTAGACTCCGTAAAATGAAGCAAAATTATGAATCATAACTAGGAAAAATATTAGTACAATAATACAACTTTATATAGTAATAATAATAATAAAGTTTTCAGTTTTAATTTTTAGTGGGCAGGTGCGTACATCAAATGTATTAAATAGAATGCATTAAAAGTCTTCTTTTGCTGTGACTAAATCAAGTGGTACTCTTACTGCTAGAGAAAAACTGTAAATTCATCCACAGGAAGAAGCAATAAATGACAATCTCTACTCCTCAACCCCCAAATATGGGGAAATAATTTAATCTCTGACCAAAATAAATAAATATGAGAAATTAAAACACATTTTTTAAAACTAAAAAGATGAAAAATAATTAATTAAAAAAAACTTTGGTATCATGGTATGGTGCAATAGATTTCATGTCTAACCAGTAATCAATAATGCATGCACAAATTGTTTTTTTTTTTCTCTTTTAGGAATATAATTACGACTTCCCAAGGCACCTAGTAGTTTGTAAGAAATAGAATGGATAAACCAAACTATTAGAAAAGAAAAACATATTTTAAATTCCAAAATTGTTAATCCTTCCGTCTGACACTCTTTGACTTAGCACGGTGTTTAGGAAAAATAAGAAGACTTTTAAAAATTGGGATCTAAAATAACTCTTACAAATTTATGTGAGATTGAGAATCATTTCAGGGTAAGAGGAATTTTAAAGTTAAAATTGTTAGTAATTAACATTCTTTTAAAACAAAAAAGAAAAGAATGTCATATAAAATAAAATGTGACAGAGAGGATAAATAAGAAGATATCAATCAAGGAAAAAATTAGTGATAAATTACACGTTTATTTTGCAAACGGATGGGAAACCATGGTATATAACAAATTAAACAAACCTAGTTAAGAAATTTATACCTATATGCATGTCATAACATGTGTTTCTTTTTTTTTTTTTAAAAAAAAACAATAATTCTGGAGTATATTATAAACTATAAAAACATCAAATAGGAGGTGAAGGTTTTCTAGACTAGCCAAATAATTACATAAACAGCCGAAAAATTCTAGCAAAATTTATAGATTGTGGTTTTTTAATGAAGCTCTACTTCAAAGGCACAGCAGCAAAAGTTGGTCAGACGTACAATATTTATTATATATTTTTTTAAAAAAAGATAAGTAGGAAACTGAAAATATCTATTACATTCAATTTACAGTTCAAGTTGAAAATACTAGTACTCGCAATTTTGTTTTTAATATACTCTTGCAGTCTTATTTTACGCTCAATATTAACTACTTATAGTCCATTATCAATAATAATATATATGAGAGTGGTATAGTAAAATACTACTCGTGTTATTCACTTAATTCCAAAATAAATGAATTATTGTGTGATACACTCCTTAAGAGAATTAGTTGATAACATTAAACAAAGGATAATTTATCAATGTTACTCTTTGCTTCTTTCAACTTTTCTTGAAACTAGATTGTTAACCATAAAAATAAGGTTAAATCTAGAAAAGAATTAATAAATACATTTTTGGACTTAACTTTTTTTTTTTATTTTGAACCATAGCAAAAAAATGCTAAATTTATTTATTTTGAATGAGAAAAATATTTTTTAAATGATGAGCAAAATTTATTTTTGGATATATATAAGTAGAGCCATCAAAATGGGTTTAGCCCATAGGGTAGCTTAACTCCACCCATTATTGAAGTAGGATCGAAATATAATTTTTCGAACTCATTTATAAATAGGGCTTATAAGCCCGACTCAACTAAGTCTTTGGCATTGGAGGCTTGATTGGGGGTGGGCTCGGGTCGGTATTTGAATAATAAATATTATTTAATTCGAATAAAAGGAACTAGAGTTGTAAGACATAATTACTCTTTAGTTTACAAGTTTGTTTTTTCAAATTTTCTTTAATTATTTGTAAAATGAGACTATTATTTTTCTTAAGTCTTAAAAAGACTCAAATTCATGATCATTATTTATCATATTTAATTTGAAAATCTTATCATTTATTTTATTACTAATTTCTTTTATTTCAATCAATTTTTTTCCCCAATTACTCTCAACCACCCCTCTCTCTCCCCCGCTCTAAAAAAAAAAAAAGGATATTGGAAGTTTAGACAATACTTTTCAGAAATATAGCATTAATGACTATACACGGATCATGATCATTAAGCAAAGAGTTTTGCAATATTGTTCGATAATCTTTTACGAACAAAAATAATGAAAAATACATTAAAAAGATACAGAAACAATTAAAATAATATATATAAATAGAGAAGTTATACAGATAGATAAATTAATAGGTAACAACAACAATAATATACCCAGTGGAATCTCACACATGGGGTTTGGGGAGGTTAGAATGTACGCAGACCTTATCAGAGGTTGTTTCCTGAAACCCTCGTCTCAAAAACCCATAGGCAGAATAAACTAGATATGACAAAAAGGAAAGGAAAAGGAATAGAAAGTTCGACTAATAACGAAAAGTACATAACAATATATAAATACGATAAAATTAACACACATATGACATATAATGACAAACATGATATAAACACGACTATTCTTGCTACCCTACTATAACCTAAGGCCAGACATTGACCTAACCTACCAACCAATTAGTCTGCCACTCTAATTCGCGATCTCCACTCTTTTCTATTTAAGGTCATGTCCTCGGCGAGATCGAGTTTTGCCATATCTTGTCTGATCACTTCCCCCTAATACTTCTTTGGTCTACCTCTACCCCTCCGTGTAGATAAATAAATAGGTAGATATCCTTTCATTCAGCTTTAGTAATTTTTACAAGGGACAATTACAGTGCATGACTGTTCGACCAAACTATTTATCAAAAAATAGTTATTCGCTGTATAAGTACGTATAGTCACTGTATATTTAATATATAAACAAATTATATTCAATTTTTGAGTGTATTGTAATGTATATTTGATATATAATGCATGTATAAATAATCTACATTATATAGTCAATATATATCTTTATGACTTTTGATAAATTATATTGGATAATCATGCATATTTTCTACGATTTCAAACTATTTTATGTAAATAAAAAAAGATTATATTTTTTATAAATTAAATAATTTATTGTTTATATTTGAAATCATCCATTTTTACAATCATACATATTAATCAAGATATGTGTGTGTGTGGAATTTTTACTTTATTTTTTCAATGCATTATGAAAAAGTTAAGGGACTTGGATATAGTTTCCCAAACTAATAGAGGTGTAATCATAATTTCTAATTAAAATCCTTCTTGTCGAAAAAACCGGCAAGTGTATCAGTGTCTTCAATCAGAGCCTTAAACCCTTGAAGAACCCAAACCACGATGAGTTTTTCCAGTTCCAGTTTCACTGCAGTCTTCGCCAATGGTTTACTTACTTCTCGATTATGGACACCAAATTGGAGAAATGGGTTTGTTTTCCCTTTCAATATGATCCACACATTTGCCTCAACTCGTAGCCGCCTGCTGAAGAACAAGAATCAATACAAGAGATTGTTCCTTTCTTCGTACAGCAGAAGCTTCAGCTGTCAGTCCACTGCTTTTTCTGATATCAATTCAACTTCTCAATCTGTTTACTCAGATGGGTAAGTCTTGTTTTTTCATTCTAGTGTATTTGTTAAACTGCTGGAAAAGCTGAATATTATAGAAAAATATGTGTGTTGATTTCATTTGATAGAACAACGGAGTGAACAACTATAGTGCTTCTCATGTATGCGTGCCCTGAATTCGGCATATCTGGTCAGGAGGTGCAAAATGGTTTCTTTACTTGTTGGATATATAATTAAAAATTCTAAACAAGAGCTGGAAGCTTATATTGATTGTGTATTGCAACTTAAATTTAAGTTTGTAATGTTACAATATCTTTGATGGGGAAGAGACAAGTCTCCAATGTCATCTACCTCCACCACACTAGTATCCAATTTGATTCCTATGATTTGTTACCCTGATGACTGATCTATTTGTTTTCATTTCACTTTGTCAGCCACCTTAGATATGGACGCTTGCTGCCATGCCCTTTGCAGAATGGCCCACCAAGGGTTGAGCATCTTGTTGTCACAAAGGAAGGGCCTGTTTTAGAGTATATTTGTGAAGCTTTGGATCTTCCCCCATTGTAAACTTCTAATCCTTCTTATTGTCCTGTTCTTCTTGTTATTTTCCTGCATATTATAATTTACACCCTGAGAGTGATCACTGATGAGTTGAGTGAGATTTTGACTGATATTTTTCATCATTAAGATATGTGGAAGATCTTATACAGTTTGGGGCTGTGTATTATGCACTTGTATGTCCTAAGCCACCTCCAACTGCCAGTCCTGAGCAAATTAAAAAGTATAAAGAAGTTACAGATCCATCAGTTCTGAGAAAGAGAACTACAATCAAAGGGAAAACTGTACGTGAAGCTCAGAAAACTTTCCGAATAACTCGTGCTGATGAAATTGTTGAAGCTGGAACTTATTTGCGGGTGCATGTACACCCTAAGCGCTTTCCGAGGTAATTACGAAACCTATTTTTACTTTGGCTCATGACTTTTTGTGAGTGAGAAGGTAATGTTTTAAGATTTTATATGATTAGGTGCTATGACATTGACTGGAAATCTCGTATTATTACTGTTACTGACGACTATGTGGTTCTGGACAAACCTGCTGGTACATCTGTGAGTACGAAGTCTTAATTTGATATTGTTTTCTGCTGAGTGAAATCCTGCTGATAGTCATTTCTGTCAAGTAATTACTTCTAACTGACATTCATCTTCCTCTCATTATATCTTTACCTTCTATTTTTTACCATTAATTCTGTGGTGGTTCTTGGTTATTATTTTTCTTCTTCCATTCATTACCAATAATCTTACTCTTTTGCATGCTGACAACTTAAACTCAGGTAGGAGGAACTACTGATAACATCAAAGAAAGCTGTGCTACATTTGCTACTCGAGCATTAGGATTTTCAGCTCCACTGCTGACTACCCATCAGATTGACAATTGCACTGAAGGATGGTATCGATTGTATTTATACCATGTAAATTTTCTTTTTTCAAAAAGTTCAAGCCTACTTATGGGGTTTCACTGGTTAATGTTGTTATTGCAAAAAATTCAAGCATAGAGGTGAAGTAGTATGTCATAATTTCTTATTAAAAATTAAGTTCTGTCATGATATATTTTGTGCAGTGTTGTGTTGGCTCGGAGCAAGGAGTACTGTTCAGTATTTCATGGAAAAATCAGGGTGAGACTCACCTCTGTCACATATAGTCTATCAGAGGATTTGATAGAGAGTTATAGAGAATAACAACTTCATGTTCCCTTCCCAAGGAGGTCCTTTCTGTAGTGTACCATTTGACATTCTCAATAACTTTATCTATTATCTGCCAGGACAAGAAGGTCAAAAAGCTTTATCTTGCTCTTGCTGCTGCTCCAGTTCCTATTGGAATACTTACACACTATATGCGTCCTATTAATATGGCCCCAAGAATTGTTTCTGAAGGTAAGCAAGTAGCAATGCTAATATTTTGCGAGAGAGAGGGAGGGAGAGAGAGAACTTGATAATATTAAAATTTGAGATTTCTAAGCTGGATAAAAGGCTTTAACAGACTGATTTTAAGAATCATTGGATGAATTATAAGGAAAATAAGTATCAAGTCCAAGGGAGCTGAATGTTCCAAAAGTTCTCATATTTTCCTCTGGCATCTGTGCTTTGCAGATTTTGTGAAAGGATGGTTATTGTGCCAACTTGAAGTTTTAGAATGCAAGAAGGTACCCTGGCCTAGTAGTGAAATCCAGAGGACGTACAACCTTGAGGACTGTGGATGGAATTTGAAAGACTTTGCATATGAGTGCAAAATCAACCTTCTAACTGGTCGGACTCATCAGGTATTTAAATTCCGCTTTTCTGCTTCCCTTGTGTATTTGTTCCTTCTGTCCTAGAATTTTCAAGTTTGATGTTTCAATGTTGAGTAATTACATGTGCTAGTTTTTTGACCTGATTGTCAGTTGGGTTTTATTCAAAAGTATTAGACAGAAAGGCCTAATATCTGAAATCGGGTTTCTTGCTCGAAAAGTGTTATACCGTCGCTGTTTCACAGGTCTAAAAAGAGAGTGAACTATTTTATCATGCATAAACTGGTTTACTAATGGTAGTTATCGTTACAAGTTCATCTCTGGTTTTTGCAATATCAAAACAAGTGAAGACGTGAAAGGGAACCAAAACAGTGATTTTCTCAAAATGGTGTTTCAGTTTGAAAATCTGTCATGACCATCACTCATATTCTGATGGTTTATGGTCATAATTTGCAGATTCGAGCTCAGTTAGCTGCATGTAGTGCGCCAGTGGTAGGTGACTCAATGTATATGCCAGCTGCAATTGCTGAAATGGTCAGTCCAGGGAGTAATCCACTCGGGAGGAACCAAAAACTATACAGAAATGAAAATGATCAATCACTTGCAATAGAAGAGTGGATAGCACAACATGGGAAGGAACCTAGTGTTGCTGTAGGTCTTCAGGCATGCCAGATTTCGTGGGATGACGGCAAGCACTGTTATGGTGCCAGATCACCCTGGTGGAGGTAGATAAAACCTGCGCTAATGTTTAAGCCTGGCGTCATCAGAATAACGTGGCAGGCCTGACATTCTTCTGCACAAGGTAAGAACTTCTTTCTTCAGCAATCACCATAAAATATAATTATTTTTAAACTGGATAGTTCTTCCTTTCATTAGTGAAGCTGCATTTGTATGGTGCCTCAATTGATGATAGAAAGAGGAAAAGACAGCACAAACTTAAGTTGCAGAGCTAATAATAGGATCATACTGTGCTGTGAAGTTCTGTTGGGATATGTAAGAGCTGCGTATAGCGTCCCACCCCGCATGTGTTTGACGAGTAACCTTCTATTTTCAGACATTCTTATTGTCATGTCAAATGGTTTTATCCTTCCTTAAGAGTAACATATCTATGTAACTATGAAGTAGAAAAGTTCAATGTATTGAGAGCTTAGAATTTATCAATTTTGCTTCTGATTTCTGTGATCCAAGTATTCTTCTTCTATAGTGTTCACTTTTCTTCCATTCAAATTCAACGTTCAGGTTTCTATTTCGCATATAGTCAGTTTTCTTTTTAAGATGATTACCTCCATGACCTCTCCTTCTTGTCAAAGAGTTCTTTCCGAAAAAATTTCTTTAGTATTCTTTTTGGCTTTATATTTGTGCAGTCAGATGTGTCCCTTTTGCACTATACTTGAAGCAAAACTGATTCATTTAAATCTCTGAATAGCGTGGCAACACATATCCTTAAACTAAAAATTATGAACTAGGAATTTGTATTCTAAGAAGAAAATACTCAAAATAGTGCTCAACAAAAGGAATGATGTAAGGAGTAGGAGTTGACCTTTTTCTCTTTTTCATTGAGTTGTTCCGTCTCCAGCAATTCAGTTAAATTGTTTGGTTAGCTACTATATATTGGGGATGTATTATTAATCTTTTATTTGGTGGGTTGATTCACAGTATTCTCATCCGAATTACTATCTAGTCTTTGGTACCCTGATTGTTATGTATTAGATCTTGAACAACAATCTCATGTTTGATTGTATTTTCGGTAATCTTGGGGTGTTGAGTAAAAGTTATTTGAGCTTGTTCTCATTTGTGGAAAAAAAGAATTGAGTTCCTATTAACACTTTCCCCATCCCAACCAAGCACCACCACTTTTTCTGGAGAAGAAACGTTCATCTTTCATTTGATGCCCCTTAATAAATAGTGTACTATCTTGCATCCAGACAAGACATCTTATTTCTGAATATAGCTGATGCTCACTTTTTATTTGTGTTTATAGCTGATACTTCTTTATATATCGACAGCAACTGCCTGTGCTGGGATCATACTATGAGCTTCAAGGAAAAGGCGTTGTGGGATAGTCTTGAACTATGAATAGGTGGGTCAAATACCAGGATGTTGAAGAGGAGTTCACCCACACATTTTGGTCATTTGAAGGTCCCCGTACCTTATCCTACTCTCAGAGTTTCTGAAGCAATGGCCTGCAGATATGGTAGTCTTCCCTTGACGAAGAGTCAAATCCTTTCGGTGTACTGGTGCATCTTACTGTAGTAGTAGAGCGTGTATGATTTTTCAGGCTCATGTTTTTGTCTGTTTTTTTTTTCCAGTTCTCATTTTGAGGAATGTAAATACATTGTGTTGTCATGCCTGGTCCAATTCTTATATTCGATTGAAATAGCATTTTTGAAGCCCAACAAGATGAAAGTGGGTAAATAGAGAGAACTCAGCTTTCAACAGAATATTTCTGCACAACTAATAAATATTGTACATGATTACCGTTCCATTTGAGTGAATATAAGGTTAGTCTTGAGCTTGACTCTTGCGATATGAAGGCAGGGATTGGGCTGCACAGTTATTTGTTTGATTGCACAATAAATTTCCTTTCAACAGAGACCAAAATGAAAATAATCTTTACAAGTTTCTTATTTTGCATCGTCCTCTTCCACTAGTTCTGGGCAGCATGTGTTTCAAGCTGTATGTTGAAGCTATACATGAGCTGTTTATACATGGTAGCTGATAATTTGGGGATTCTTTGGAGATTAGTATAGTTGACATAGTGAAGTCCAAATCTTAGTCTATATCCATCAAGCCACTCAAAGTTGTCAAGAAGAGACCAAACAAAGTACCCTCTCACATCTGCACCTTTCCTGATTGCATTTGCCATTGAATTTAAGTAGCTATGCATATAGTTCACTCTCTGGATATCGTTCAAGGTGTCCGTTATTGAAGGATTCAAATTATCGTTCTCAGCAATGCCTGCAACATTGCCAATTATGTCAGTAGTTGCATTCCAATAGATCAAAATGAGAAGAATGTGAAATTTCTTCCTTACCATTTTCAGTGATAATCACTGGAGTATTATTGAATCTGTCCCTCATGTACATTACGATTTTTTCCATTCCTTGTGGGTACAGAAAGAGCCATTCCACTTCAGTCTGATTCATAAAAAGTTGTGGGGGGAAAATCAGTAATGCAGAAAGTGCTAGTAATAGTTTAGCAGAGTTGTTTAAAAAGATGAGAAAACATACAGGTTGCCCAATGTAGACACCGTCTTTTTCTGTAGTAACAAAATAGGAACCCTCTGACCAAGTGTTTCCGTGTTCACAGGCAGAATATAAGCAATCTTTGATGTATTTAGCCGTATAATAATTGATGCCAATGAAATCGAGGCCATAACTCAACTTGCTCAAATCATTCTCTGAAAAATCTGGCAGATTAGATCCCAGAATTTGTACCATTTCTTTAGGATATCTTCCTAATATGATAGGGTCGAAAAACCTGCATAGGTGTACTTGGTGAATAAAACATTTTTTTCCCTCTCTATCTAATGCACAAGAAACCATATTGCAGTGCTCTACTGATAAAGAGGGTTTACCAGTTAACGTAGAATGAACGAGCTCTCTCAGTTGCAGCTATATCTTCTGAGGAATTGCTATAAGGTTCATACCATTGGGTATCCAAAGAAATTCCAATCATTCCTCCTTGTATTTTCTGAAAAGCAGCATAAAACAGACTATGCTGAGAGTTGACATAGTGATGAGGAAAGGGCATAGAGCAATCGAACAAACCTGATATCTGGTGCGATAAATGGCAACAGCAGCTGCATGAGATAGGATCATATTGTGAGCTGCAATGAAGGGCTCTCTTTCTGAATCACCAGCACTACAATTCCCAAATATACCGGAGCATCGAGCTGGAGGGTAAGTCCCCTCTCTATAGCCACGAACAGCCATGACGTTAGGCTCATTGATGGTTGCCCAGTATTTGACCCTATCCCCGAAATATTTGAAGCATATGTCTGCATAATAGCTGAAATCATCCCTGAAACACAAGACAAGTCAACTTGTTCATCGTTTCAGCTTTTTTTGTGGAATCTAAAACCACCTTAGAGTGTAAGATGGGACCAGCTACTTACTGTATTCGTGAACTTAGCCAACCACCATATCTTTCTTCAAGTTCTTGTGGTATGTCATAATGTGTTAATGTGATAAATGGTTGGATCCCTGAATTCACAGTACACAAAGAAGTCGTCTGAGCCCAAAAATTTATTGTTTTGCTTCATGTTGAATTTATCGATAGCTTAAAACTTTTAGCAAGTGAAGCAGAACCGACCTTTCTGCAATAGTGCATCAATAAGCTTATTATAGTGCTCAATTCCAGCCATATTAACATCTCCAAATATCCCCTCTGAATCAAGTTTACAACCGACAAAGAGAAAGATTGAAATGACAAGGAGTTTTAGCTAAAAATGAAGGGAAGAGATTGACTATGACTGTTATAACTTACTGGGCAGAATTCTTGCCCATGAGATAGAAAAACGATAGCTATTCACACCCATATCTTCCATGAGCTTGACGTCCTCCTGTTTTCATTTCATTACCAAACATGAGAAATTCAGGATTCTCCATTTTCATGCTTTACGAGTCTACTTTCTTGCTAATACACTGTTGATCTAACATTTATTCATAAATTCTTCTGAGACACTTGTGACTTCTAGCAGAAACCAAATTCTGTGCTCCCCAGTCGTGTCATTTTACAAGTTCCCTTCATCCCAAGCTGGTGAAACAGCTCTGTGATTGGCAGCAAAAGCATATGTGCTTATCTGCTTCCTTATGATGTTTGCTTTGACACATACTCTAATGAGCGCCAATGTGAGTTATAGAGCAACTAACTGTTTTACCTTTTGTGTCAAACATGTATGCTGTCTTGCGATTTCTTCTACAATGATGTTTCATGAAAATTCTAATTCTGATCTCCAAAAGTCACACAAATAGTTCAAACATAAGTAGTTCCTATCTAATTCAACACCAGTTTATTGTTGACTTCGATTAGTCCAAAACAAATTTAGCAGAAAGCATCTAATTAATTTCAATGTGCCTCACAACAGATCAAAATTTATGATAAAAACGTTGTTAGCCTTCTGAAATTTGCCTTATAACAAAAGGACCACATTCTGGTTGTGGGACAGCAAACAAATTAAAGGATCACTGTTATCCCACAGGTCACAAACAAAAAATACTCAAACAGATAGGTATATAATAATAGGACAATGATAGCATGTGAAAGAAAGCTCAAATGGTCTCTCAAGAGTTCCAACATAAATGCAACTCCCTCGATCCCTCTTTAGTTATCATTAATATAAAAATTAATTGAATAAAACTTCTCACTAATCTTTAATTTTTATCTGCCAGGTGCATCTCAATCTGGAATAATTAATACTAAAAGAAAAAATTGAAAAAAATAATTAATTTTCTTTTGATTTTTTAATTTGACAACTATTTTGGAATAAGTTTTCTTAGTCAATATGACGACTAAAAATGAATAGAGGAGAAAAATTATGACCACTAATGAATTTTGACTGATATTTTCTGATGCAACCTATTGATAAAAAAAATAACTTATAGTATCTTTTGTATATATAAATTTTTGTTTTAAATTATTAAGTGAATATTGAAAAATACAATATATAACAATTAAAAAGAAAGGGTGAGAGTAATGTTTATCTGTATGTCCTACTCCTACATATCATTGGTCAAATAATTAAACATCCCACTTGTTCTTTTCAACCCGAATCCTTTCACCTTGTAAATTGTAAAAATTTGAGTCTTGAAGACTCCAAAAAAATAAAAAGAGTTGTGAACAATATACTCACTCCGTGTATGAAAAACAATAAACAACAATGTTTGCAGAAATAAACTCAATTTACCAAATAACGATTGTATTGATCAACAGCAACATCTCCATTGCTTCCATCCTTAATATGACCTGTAACAACAGCCAATTTCTTTATAGGTAATCTGATTTATTTTCAAGAAATTGACATAAAAAGCTGACCTGGTTCATGAGTAAAAACATCCCAATTATTGAGACCTTTTCCATCACTGAGAAAAGCTCCTTCAAACTGCGAGTGGACAATACAAGAAAAAGTTGTACTCAAAACAACAACTTCACCAAAAACAAACAAGTGTGGCAAGTACCTGGTAACAAGAAGAGGCTGTTCCAAACAAGAAATTGCTTGAAGGAGTTTGTTTGAGATTGTCTGATTGATGACATGATGATACTATGAAACCAGAAAACAATACGCAAATTGCTGTGTCCCAAAACGTTGCAGGTCTCATTTTTACTAGGAAGAAAAACATACAACTTTGATTTATTAGGTGAAGGAATAAATAAATAGAGACAAGTGGTAGCTAATGTTTCTCTTTCAAGCTCAGAGAAAAAGCCACAAGAATAGCAACCTCTTCGCCTTTTTAGTAATTGAAAAGTACACTCCCTCACATGCCACGTCTCCTTTTTTTTTCTTTTTTAATTTATGAAAAATTGAACCTTATTTTTATTATAATGAAAAATAATTTATTTTTTTTTAAGAAAATTACTTAAAATAATTTACAATAACACAAATAGTTACAGAAGGATAATTTTAGACTATAAATTTAAAAAATATTAAAATACTTTACCAAGTTAAGTAGTACTCTTAATAGTATATAAAATAAGACGGAGAAAATAATACACGCGTGTCACTTTTCTCAAGTGGTAACCGAATATCTTTCTCGTCACTTACTCAAGTGGAAATTGGGGAGCTACTCCTCCCGATTTATTTTATTTGTTATAAATAATTAAAAATAGTTAATATGAAATGCTCTTTTCGTTTTATTTTAATTATTGTTTTTGCTTAAAAATTATCAGTATAAATTTCAAGACTAAATTTGAGTCTTAGCATTTAAGTATATAGAAATCTCTCTTTTTCAAAATATTCTTAAAAATGATACTCGCTCCGTTTCCATTCAATAGAGATCTATTTTAATTGAATTTCTGAGTCAATATATATATCAAAAAAGATTGAAGTAATAAATATGTAGTGTAATTTGTCTCATAAAAGGATAAATATGAAAAAAAAATTAAATATTTATCGTAAACTTTGAATAATTCACCATTTTGAATCTTCGCAAAAACTTCAAAAATTCAATTATTTTAGACAAAGGGAGTATGATTTATCAATATTTGTGTTGTTGGAAGCCTTTTGCGTTGAATTTTACTGACAATTTGACAAATATCAAATGAACACGAAAAAAATTTCTAGGTGAATCGTCCATGTATATCAACAATTTTCTGCTTTGTCACCTTTGAGTCATCAATCAATCAGGAGATAATAAGATTTTGAGGAAAGGACCATGCTTTAATGTGTTGCAATTGTCTTCTCTCTCTCTTTTTTTTTTTTATGCTTGAAAATTGATAATCGCATCATATTTGATTTAATTATGTTAAATTTATATCATGTAAGATCCATTGAAATAAAAATATTCTCTATAAAAATTTCATACTCAAACCTTGAAACAAAAGGAATTTGTTGCAATTGTAAAAGATGAAAATAGGTGGAAACAATCGAATCATCCATCCCTTGATACTTTTTAAAACTTTCTTGTTACTTTAATATGGTGTTACAGAAATATTTATATTATATTACTTTTGTGGGTTCCTTTCAAGTAAGAATCTTGGATGATTTTGTTTTTTGTCATTATATTTGTTTATCCTTTAGTTATTATATATTTTATGATATATTATAATATTAAGCTAGAGTAGTTGGTTCTAATAATGTTGACAAATGTGTTAAATTGCGAGAAAGCAAAAATTTGGGTCGTTTGGTATAAGAATTAATAATGCAGGTATTAGTAATGTTAAGATTATTTTTATCCCATGTTTAGTTTATTATTTTTTATTTATCTTATGTTTATTTCATTGTTTTTCATTTAATTTTTATTTGGTTTAAAAATTTATTAAAATTTTTTTTTTAATTATGCCCTTGAACTATTATGAGATTTTTTATTTCATGTAATTACATCAAAAGGTTACTTAGTACCAATAGCTAATCCATAAATTATTTACTCTAATACATCCTCCAAATGGCTCCTTAAAGTAGAAAGGTGTGTTCGGTACAGGAAAACATTTTTGAGAATATATTTTAAATTTTTCCATGTATAATTGGTCAAATATTTTTTGAAAAATATACATATTTTTTAAGAAAGCTATTCGAAAATGAGAAATATGATAAAACAAGTTTCACTTATTGATTATGTCTTCTTAACACTCAACATATTGTATCTTCACTGCAAATATCTTCGTCCTCATTCCCACCATCTCACGCCCCTAATACCTGTTCATCTTCTCAAGTCACATCTACTCGTCTAAATTAGATATAATATTTTTGTTTTTATTTACTAAATACAAAAATATAAGTAAGAACCCATATATTTTTCTAAAAGATATTTACATTTTTTTTTGGAATGCACCTAAGTATCAATCTTTTTTGCAGAATATTTTTCTTAAGAAAATTACCAAAACTATTTCCTTTCAACTCCATCACCCTAACAGTCAATTCTATAACTGCACCATTTATCCTCTTTTTTTTTTTTTTGTGAATATATTGTTTGACAAAGAAGAAATGATTCTTGAGAGCCAAGAGCAAAAGTGAATACTATTAAATATTTGAGCCTCGATGGCTGATAAAAAAAGTTCTCATGTTTTTTAAGAAACAAGAATAAAGTGCATGAATTAAAATGTCTAATACACATGGAGTCTTTATTTTTTACTTCTTTGAATAAATTTATACGTGTAAGAATAATATAGGAAATACGTCAAATCATAACTTTCTCTGATTATATAAATACATTTTTTAAAATAGTAAATGTCATAATTAAATAAAGTATAATTTCTTCAGATAATATTACTTTATAACTACTATATATATAATCATGAATGAGGAGTTTTTGTAGTTATGAATTCTTTTTACCACTTTGTAGAGTTGATGTTTGAAAAGTAGCAGATGTTACTGTTCAACTTTGAGATTTTTTTGGTACCCGAAAAAACAAAAACAAATTGAGATTTTGTTTTGTTCCCTTTTTATGTTGCATACCTGATTTAGTTGAGAATCACTAATATTTGGCTTTACAATCTTTTTTTTTTTTTTTTTGATAATAAGCAAAACTAGATGCTTTGCAATACCCAAATTCAAACTCAC
>JAABOM020000049.1:18741859-18754148 GCA_011800125.2 Solanum clarkiae | reverse complement strand
TTAAGGGGCATATATATAGATAAAAGTTTAATTATTTATAAGAAATATATTAGTCAAACAATAACTTTTAATTTAATTTTTTAAAAATTATGCCAAATATTATCATGACAACTAAAATGAAACAACGAGGAGCAAGATATTTATTAAAAAGTTTTCATATATTTATTGAAAAGTATTCATAACTTAAACATAGATAATGAAATCATTAAAGATTTCAAACCCTGTCTGATTTCCATGGCTATAGAAGAGCATGTCATTAAAAGTGAAACAAAAAATTTAATTTGAAGTTAAAGAATCATATATAGTATAGTGTTTCGCTATATATCAAAAATAAGAAAGTGCCATATAAAATGTAACATACTAAGTACTATTTATTTTGAATCGTATGCATTATCATCGTTTGCAACGACTAGCTACCCAGGGTGATGATGCTGGTGGTGGTTACATTACATTCTCTGCTTTGAACATTACATGCCCCTTGAAAAGATAAGTGATCTTTAAAATGACATCTATATCTACTTTTGAACGCACACAAGTAGACACTTAAACTTCTATAAAATTAAACAAGTAGACATGTTCGTACTGTGTGGTGTCCTAAATGGAAATTTTATGGCATACATGGTGTCCTACGTGTATAATATCATGTAAGACGCGTCTGTCTACTTGTTTAATTTTATATAAGTCTATGAAGTTTTCTATGCAAATATATCTTAAATGTTAGTCAAAGTCTACCTAGTTTGACTTTAAAAATAATAGAGGGAGTATTAAATATTATAGTCAGGTTAGTTTCAAATAAGATAATATTAATATTTTTTCTTTATAAGTGACATGATACACTTTTTCAATTTTTTCCAACACATATACTTTATTTGTATTTTTTTAACTACAAACTATTTATATGTATATAATAGAACAAAATATTTACTGGTGAAGTAAATGAATAAGAGGTCATATTTGGAAATAACAATATACTGGACTATGATGAAAATATTATTATGCATTTTAATTTCCCTTATGTTTTGAAGTAATACTTGATTCTCTATACAAATTCTAATTTCTTTAGAGAAAAATTGAAACTTTTTCACTGTGTCTTTAGTATTATATTTGTTCATTATAATTTTTTACATGAGTTAAATATTTTTATGTATCATGGAAATAAAGCGCACAAAAGTTCTGAATGATATTTAAGAGTAAAAGTTATAAGATTGAAGAGGTGTGAATTATAAATAATTTAAATGCATAATTTTATCAAACATTAAATATAATGAACAAGTGGGGTATTAAGTGATCATATCAACTTCAACAAAAAACTTGGCCTTTTGTGATTATCATTTATAATAGAAAGAGAGTACATATCTCAAAATTCTCAACAATTTATATTTGTAATTTTAAATTGTGTTTTCTTATACTCCCTCTCTTTCATATTATTTGTCATATTGTTTCAATTTATTTATTTAATTTCTAAAATTAAGAAAAACTTTATTATATTTTTTCTTTTATATCTTTAATAAAATAGTAGTCATAAAAGTTAGAGTTTCAAATCAATCTTAATAATCTTAATTTAGTGGAATATATTTCTAATAAAAACTTAGTATGTCGGATCAACACGTACCAATTAATTATGAAATGGAGGGAACAAAGTAATTGTTAAAAGAAAGAATTTTACACTAACAAGCACTTTATGATTCATTTTGATTGAGCAATTTTTAAACAATCTATATATACACAATCTACATCATGTGCACATAACACCATAGCACAATGTGAAGACTCTTTGATATCTCCTTAAGTCATAAGTATCAAGAAATTCATTCCTTTAATAATTTCAGTATTATTTGTGATGATGTAGGAAAGACAGATTGATACAAAAAATATTAGTGAAGTGACAAAGTACAAGTACAATTATCTTTTTTCATTGTGATCAAATCTCAAACTCCTGAATAAGAGTGTGGATTGTTAAAAATAAGGATATTTTTGAGTCAAAAAAGTTGACATCAGCAATATTTGAGGGCCAAAAGGTGAATGAAAGATAATTTTATACCAACCTCAATTATTGAGGGGCATTTTGGGCTGTCCACCATTAAAACATGAATCGCATTTATTTGTACTTGAATATTATAGTACAAGGTTGATCAATGGTCCCTAGCTAATTATATCATGTATATGCAAATCTGTGCTGTAACAGTATAATCATCATTTCATAGTTGAAAATGTTGTGCCTTTTTTTTTTTTTTTCAATTCACGTTTTCATTGATAAATTTAGGTTATAAAACACAATTTTTCCACCGTAAAATCTTATTTGTATGATTATACTATATGTACTATGCTTATTCGATTTATATATATATATATATATGAGGCTTTTTTATGAGTTTGATTTTATGGCCTAAACTTGTTGAAACGGTCTGATGCGTATAATTTCATACATCCATGCATGAGCAGGATCATTTGCCTAGACTAGCGATACTTATAGAGTGTTTGGTATGAATAGAAAATATTTTCTTGAAAAATAAGTTGGCCTTCGTCCTATTTTATATATATAGTACTAATTGTCTCGATATGCTATTTTAAGAAAAAAAGAAAGATTTTTGAAATTTATGGTATAAAATTATTTGTAGATATTTGTGTAGTTGAAAATATTTCATTAAAGGGTAAAGGAAAATTTTAAAGGTAAAATATTTCTATTTCTTGTAAGTTGAATTTTTTTAGAACGGACTAAAAAAAATGTTCCATGTAAAATAGGATTGATGGAGTAATTTTTTAGTATTCGATAAATAAACAAAAAATATTATCTCAAGAATATTTATACGTAATATAGAAAAATACCGAAAAGTGGAAGAGTGTGAAGAGGAGCCTCAGGGATGGGATGGTCAAGGGGCGTAAGCGTGTTGGATAGGTAGAGAGGATGCAAATAAACATAGAATGTCATTTTAAAAACTTGTTTTCTCTATTATCATTAAAAAAGTCATTTTTCAAGGAACTTACTTTCCTAAAAAGAATTTCTTCCAAAAATTTGTCCAGCTTAATTGATAATTTCTCTTTCGACCAAGGCAAAAGATTCCACTATATTGAAGTGTTTATTCCTAATATCCCATGCATATTGTATGGAGCTATATGTCACGGATCTAGAACTCACGCTAGAGCTTCCGTGCGGCACTAGTTAGTTTGTTCACGAATCTTGTACAATCTTACAAACACTTGTAAGCCTGTTGCCTACAATCACTAAGGGAACGCTAGATATTCAAAAAGAAAACTTTGATTGGTTGCACAATTCTAGAGAGTTCCGAAGCCCTCTAGAGCACGACGGACACATTCCTGTGCTGTTTTTGGAGTATAATTTAGGCCGGACGTGTCATATATGTATCTAGTTGCACAAATCATGCAGCCCCATGAAAACATATACTAGTAATTAAATAATAAAATACATATTTCTGGTCTCATATTTAACAGTATTTTATCCAAGTACTATAAAGCTTGTGTTTAATATTTTCAGTTATAATAACTGTGTGCGCAGAAAAAGTAATTGCATTTAGTACAAACTGCTGATGAAACAGAAACAGGAACCCACAAGGGGAACTGCCTTACTGAAGTCTTACATATTTCATTTATGTAATACAACAACTTCAATAGTTGTTTGTCATTAAAATTACTGCAGTCATTAATAGGTGAGTCAAAAGTATTTCACATAATTTGAGTTGGCCTAACCTCTGAAATATTTCTACTCCATACATAGAAATATTGATGTATTTCCTTTCTTATTATAGGATTATTTCAATTGGAAATGTTACTAATAAAGGTAAACTGTACAGAAGTCAGAGTGATATAATATTTTGAAATTTTAACTGATTGATGATTTTTATCGGTGAAATATGTTAGTAGTAAAAACTTACCAGAAATATGCAGTAGTGTCGTCTTTTCAATATGGTACAATTATGACAAAATATGACTTTTTCATTTTCTTTCTTAGTTGTCAAACTTTTAATTTAAGAAGAAGAACTAGAAAAAATTGTTCTTCATTTCCTGCCCTCTTCTACTTCCTTCAACATGATGTTCTTGTTTTTATTATCCTTCTTATTAACATCAATTAATTAAACTTAGGGTGTGTTCCCTAGAAAGCAAAATGATTTTCACGGAAAATGTTATTAATTTGTGCTTAATGGTGGGCATACCTATAGTAGGGTACGATTTTTAAAATTTTGGTACTGTAATTTTAAGATTCGATTTTTAAAATTACTATATGATTACCATATCTATTTAATTCGGTATATTGAAGTTTAGTTTCGGTATATTGCGGTATGAAACTTCAACTAATAAATCTCAATTTTGTCATACTAGCACATTACACTTATAAAAATATACTGAAAAGAAAGTACAAACATCTCCTTTTTATTAATCAATTGCATTTAAAATATATTTTAATTATAATAGAGTAGTCAAAATTTTAAATTCTAAACATTTACTAGTTGATGCTAATATTAGATTGCATATTTGTTAGTATTTAAGTGGTATATATATGTATTAACTATATAATTCAGTATAGTATTTGGTATTGATACATTATTTTTAAATATCAAATACCATACTGAATATTAATAAAATTCAAAATATATCATGCACCATATCAAATATTATAACACTAAAACCACAATATCAAAAAAATTTCCCTACCGAACACGCCCTTAATATCGAACTCTTATGCGAGTGGTCAAAAATGATTTTGATCATTTGTCGACAAGTACGATAAGTTGCAAGCACCATGAATCAAATTCATGGCCTAATACTTTCATTGTAACATATAGGAAAATAAAACATTTCAAATTAATGCAAACACTTAGCATAAATTTGCTAGCAGAAGCAAACATAAGCTTTTTCAAAAACATATAGAACTTGTCCCAACAACTGACCTTTAAAACAAAAAAGGTTCAAAAAACAAACTAAAAACTATATTGCTAGTTTAGCTTTTATATCCTGAGACAGCTACTACTTAATTCCCTTTCATCTCACGGTGCATTTTCAGAGATTACAGCTTCTTTGATCTTTTTAATGGTGCACTTGATGAGACTATTAACAGTTGCAATTGAGCCAAGGGAAAGTTTTGCAGTCGGGACTGAATCAACCAATATCTGAAATGCAACAGTAAGCAGCGATCCACCAACAGGACCGATTTCTGAATTACCTCCATCATGATTCATCGGCCCGTCTGGAAGGATAGCAAAACCAGATGGCAGCAGAGCAGCATAGTCAGGGTCACCACCACCTAACACCAGATTCATTGCAGTGATATCAACTGGAGCGTAAATAACATAAGATCCGGTTGGATCAGTTACGCTCTCTTGGAGTATCAGCATGTTACTCTGGTTAAAGTTTGTTCCGCTCTGCAGAAATGCAAACAAACAATTAATTTGAGTATTTATTTATTTAACGAGCTAGATAAAATAATGTGATCGTACATTGACACGGAGTAGAGAGACACAGTTTCCTGGATCACGACCATTTGCAATGTGCGACATTTCTTGAACAATTCCACCATTTGAAAGAATATCCCACTGCATATATATAATTAGCAAAATATGATCAGATGACGCGAAATTGATATGAAATATTTGGATATTGAAAGCCTTTGTGAAAATGAAAATGCTTAATGATTTACCTGACTTCTAGAGTTTTCATCTCGGAGAAAATCAAACACTCTCCTAGGAGAAACTGGCAGCCAAAAAGATGTTGCAGCACTCAGCACAATACCAGCAGGTCTCCCTGGATCATCGACACTCTTCCTAGTCATGACTCTAACGTCATCAGAACCACTTCCGGACAACAATGTCCACACATGAGCTGTCGATGCACCAACACCAGCACAAAAGCTCGTCACCATTCTTTCAGCAAGTTTTAACATACTCTTTCGACCAGCTGGATTTGATAGGACTTGAAATTAGGAAAAAGAAAACGTTAGTGATTCACAATTGTGCAATAATGGATTTTACAAAGTAGTTAAATGATAGAGATTGATCGCTATTACGGTCAGTATCTCCTGTTGAGACGTTATTAGCCATTGCACTTGCAAGGCGTTCACATTGTCTATCTAATGTTGCTACCCAGCGTTTTGCTCCAAATGCAATCCCTGAATTGACAAGCGGTTTGTAGATGTCATGGACAGCTTTTTCATCCACCTCAACGTGCTCAACCCACGTAACCTAGACAAATAACAATGTGTAAATTACAACTTAGTTATCTTCTATGCACTAACAATGCAAAATTTTCTACAGTAAAATTTGAGGAATGCAATACCCTTGAGTAACCATTTTGCAATTCTTCAATCAAACAACCAGATGGCCTTCTTCTGTAACGGGAAACTGCAGTAGAGCGCAAATTCTCCAGGGAAATATCAACCACTGCCCAAGTCCCTTCAGCATGTTGTTTGCAATATCTTACAAAATAGTTCTCCCGAGTTGGAACAAGTGGAGTAGGAACTTGAAATTCAGCTGTCATCTAAAGTTAAAACGTAACAGAAAAATCCATTATAAAGAACTCGGAGGACACACGTTCAAAATATTTTTAGTAATAATAATAATAATAATAACAACATATGTATATAACGAAAAAAAACTAAGAAGTAGAAATTGAACAATACCACTTGCAATGCTCCATTGTGATTTCCTGCTACACCAGTCGATAAGACTTCAAGGGTCATTGCTTTTGATACTATCCCAGCAAAAACACACGTCCATTTATTCTGAAATCATCAAAAGAATAATAAATAAATACATATTCTGTGTTCGCACAAGGTCTGCACAAGGTCCGCACATTTACAAATTATTTAAGAAAACTTACCACATCCATCAAAATTTCAACTAAATTGATGTGATTCATAATAACAACAGCAGTTTCTCGTGTGGCTTCAGAACTTAGTGTGGATGACTTAGGGCCAATGCCTCGAGGGAACATACGAGCATATTCTTGTTCACATAAAGTCTCAGTAGAAATGATTCCTGAGGTTGGCATCCACAATGGTTCTTCAGTCTGGGCCATTCTAACAAGCTCCTCCATTGCTGTAACAGCAAGCTCAATGACCATGGGCTTCTCAGCATCTGTAAGGCCCGCGGCAGCAATTCTCAGAAGGTCACCAGAAGGGAACATTTCTCCATGCAGGCTCGATTGAGGCCCAAAAGCAACATCCATACAACGAGGTGCTTCTGGTGGAGGAAGTTGATGAGGAGGAAAGTTAAGGCTGGATTTACCAACATATCTACCAGCCACTCCAGTTATCCTGTCAATCTGGTGGACAAAAAATACTTTAGTTTTCTATAAATTGATAGTGTAAAAAGAATTTCTATTTTGTCAGGTCACCTAGAACTAAATAAATTTGTTCATGCCATTTTATGTGATATGATTCTCTTATTTCTCCATTCTAAAAAGAGTTCCTTCTCAATTCTAATTAAGGTGACATTGTTTAATTGTGGGAAAATTTAAAAATAAAGAAAAAAAGGACTTTGAAAATTTGTAGTTTAACAATAAGAAATTATTTCATTGAACGAAAACTTATAATTTTAAAGTTAAATTATTTCTTAATATATCAGTAATGTAATATTCGATTAAAAAGAAAAGTAAAATTTAAAAATGAGAGAAAATGCTAATGGTGGAGAACAAGTGCAGGGTAGGTGCAAACTGGGTGGTCTATTGCTGCCTTCTTTATTTGGAGAAAACTTAATATAGCAAATTTTATGGAGTTATAGAAATCTCATGAAATGTTTAAAACTATAATTAAGCCCTAAAAAAATTTCTTTCATAAATTGCAAGCGCAACTAACCTACGCTTCATAAATTAAAATAGAAAATAAATACATTTAACTCATGTACACAACAAGTGAGATTAATAACTTGATAAATGAAGCAGGTAAACAATGATATCGTAGTTTTCAATTAGTAATAGATTTTCCTACCTCATCTCTTAGACGAGCATTTTCGATCCTCAAGTGCTGCTCGTCAAATGACATCTCCCCTACGGACGCAGGCCCTCCACAGTTTGGGCATATTGCATTGTTCAGAGCTTCTTTATACCTCGAGTTCTCAGCACGAAGCTTCTCATTTTCATTCCTCAGTTGTGCATTCTCGGATCGTTCATGTTGAGCCTGCAACAACAATCAATCACAAATCTTATAAAAACACTTGTGAAGCACGTACCTCCATCATCTTTATGTTTAAAACGATATATATTAACTCTACAGCGAAGAAAAGAAAAAAGAGACTCACCTTCATCTGAGTGCGCTTGTTTTGAAACCAAAATTTCACTTGTAACGGCTCCAACCCGAGTCTTATTCCCAATTCCTTCCTTTGTTTGTCATCAGGGTGATTACATTCCTTGTAAAATCTGTAGAATGACAAAACATGAGTTACATACCCTCAGAGTATATAGGTCAAAAATTATTTTATTACTTACGCTTCCATCTCTTGGATTTGATGTTGTGTATGGCGATGATAGCGCTTCTTCTTGTTTCGAGGTTGGTTCGGATCAGCTTGATCATCGCCCGAATTGGGAGCTTCCACATTTTCAGTACCAGATTCATCCCGAAGGAAATCCAACTCATTTTCGGGTGTTCTTTGAGCCGAGGACGACATATCGAGCAACTGATGCTGGCTGTTAAACATCTTCACGTACTACCTTCTAGACTTTTATATCATCTGCAAAAAGAAAAATAAAAGGCCCATCTTTGTTAGAAAAACCACACACATGCTAAAGATTATACGGAAGGAGTGGACAAAAGCAAAAGCACAACATTAACGAAAAAAAAAAACATTTTTAGGATGTGAAGACTTATTTACATTTTTGGTTCTAGATTTTCTTGATTCTTTGTGCCACCATGGTTTTAAAACAAAATTAGTGTATTTTTTGTTCCTAGACAGAGGAACACAAGAAAACGTAACTTATAAGAGGAAAAAAAAAAGGAACTACTTAGATTAGCTAAAAGAAGTAATTCATTCAACTTACTTCTCTAAGAACTAAGCTTCTCAAGAAAACATTCTCTGATGTGATGGAGAATTCACCTCTCACTATGTGTATATATATACACAGAAACATAAATTGTTCTAACCCTAACCCCAACCCCCAACCCCCTCTCTACTGACTTTTTTTGTCTCTATGCGATGATGAGTTAAAGTTTTTTTACCTCATTTTGTTTAGGGACTTTGGTCCTTGGAAGTCAAACAAAGACGGATTTGTTTTTTTTCTATTCTTTCAACGTCTTGATGTGACCAGCAAAATAAAATTAATTCTGTTTACACGGTGCCAAAAGTAAAATGAGAAAACTATCAGCATAAGAACGAAAATAAAAGACTCAAAGGGTGTGAACACGGACACATTAGTCTATTTTTTCTTTTCCTTTTTCAAACTTGGGTAAAACAAATATATAGCGTCAACTAACATCTGGCATGAGTCCAACTTCACTCCTATACAAGTCTCTCAACAACGGCATATATAACAAATCCAACTTATATGAAAAATGAATTTTTGATCATATATATATATGTGCGCGCGTGTGTGCAGTATAATTTTCTGACGAAGGACCTTTTCAAAAAAAAAAAAAGAGAGAATGACAGAACAGTAAACTTACTCTCTATGAAACCTTTGGATTAAAAGCGACAAGTGAAAGAAAACTAATCCAGATCTGATTTTGAGGCAAACTTTTTGGAGACTGAAAAAAAGAATTGTTTTATTTTTTTTTTCTTTTGTTTTGAGGTTTGTTTACATGGTGAAGAAAGAAAATGAAGTTTTCTAATGAAGGGAATTTAAGGGGTTTTGTAGAAGGGGGGAAAAGAGGTGGAATAGATGAAGAAGATGAAGGGAGTTATTGTTATTGCAGAGGGTATTGAGAGGATGAAATGGCATTAATGATAGGTGTTAATGCTATTGTTGAAAGAGAAAAATGAGAAGTTGGCAGCAACTCATCTTTGATGTTTAAAATTTCTAATGTAGGGAGTATAGTGAAACAATAGTGTATTTAATTTAATTACCTGATATTCTTTTTTATGGCAAATTCTTATGATGTGATAAATTCATAATTTGAATTATTAGATCGCAACAAATTAAAAGGACAGTAGATGAGTAGGATCATGAGTAGGATGATTATAAATTCTTAATCAGAATTATTTGATGTTTAAATATTTAAAGAAGGAAATTAGATACAAGGAGAGTAATTGATTTACTTAAAATATTGTATTGATTTTATGAGATTTAGTTAAGAGTAGGATCATTGTTATAAATTAATATTCACACTTATCATTTGGCAACAAGTTTAAAGAAGGTAAATAGATATAAGGAGAGTAATTAATTAACTTAAACAATATTGTATTGATCATGAGATTTAGTTAAGAGTAGGATCATTATTATAAATTATATTCACAATTATCACTTGGCAACAAGATTAAAGAAGGAAAATAGACATAAGGAGAGTGATTAATTAACTTAAACAATATTATATTGAAAATGAGATTTAGTTTGAGTAGGATCATTATATATTAATACTCATAATTATTTAGTGGTAACAGATTAATTAAAGAAGGAAAAATAGATATAATTAAGGTGAGTAAATGAGTAACTTGTGACAATATTATTGATTATGAAATGTGAATTATTTGGTGGTAACAAATTAAAAGTATGATAAGGAGAAGTGATTTAATTTGTGACAATATTATTGATTATGAGATGTAATTTGAGAAAGGATCGTTTCACTTTTATCTTTCTCGCATTTCACTTGTAGAATCACAATAAATATATAATAATAATTATTTTTATTATTTAATATTGTTCAAAATTGTTTTGAAAGTTTTCTTTTCTTAGTTTGTTAAAAAAATTAATTGTTCTTTTTAAGTAGTTCAAAATGTTAATCTTTTTAATTAATTTATTCATAAACCTTTTATTACTGGTGAAATTTCAGGACCAATATACATATTGGACCTAAAGCCTTTTATTACTAGTGAAATTATATTATTTTTATTGGATTTTAAATCTATAAATTAAATTAAGATTGATAAAATTTAAGTTTTTTAATATCAATTTTTTGGACTTTTCCGAGAAAGTATTGTACAAATATAAAATTAACTTGTGTTTAAAATATTTAATCCTATCAAAATATAATTATCTAGAGTATTTTTAAAAAAATAATACAAATATTGTACAAGTGATGGCATTACAATACACAACAAAAAACAATAATGAAATGGCATAAAATAAATATTGCAAATAAATAATTAAGTCATGATGAAAATGATTATAATTTTAAAGTACTAAATCATATTAAAATAAATATAATAAATATTAATTACATGACTAGGTAGTAAAAAAAATTAAGATAGGTCATGTATTTTAATTATCTAACTATGTAAAACTAAAGAACAAATTAAAATATTCAATATTATTGCTATTCTTAATTTTGAATTGATTTTCTTTTTTTGCTAGAATTGTTATTGATTTGATTTTTGATTGAGCTCTATTAGAGTTATAATATCTATGGACTATTACCTTTATTGGACCGTGCAAATTCTACGTGAAATTTCAAATAATATGTTAAAAGATGAAAACTATAAACAACTATAAGAAACGTATTTATAATTTATGTATAAAATAAAATTCTAAAATCATATCAAGAATGTCGGGTTGATTCGATTTCAGACAGATTTTTTTAGTCATACTCAAACAAAATCAAGTATAATTGGGGTTTTTTCAATTCCAAATCATTAGTCTTTTTTATTCTCAAGTTAACTTAATTTTGCGATTAGATGTTGTTTTCAATTCGATTTTATTCACCCCCTAATCTTATGTTTCAGCTATCACAGCTGAAACAACAAGGAGTACTATTTCTTTCATCCATTTTTAATTGTGCAATACTCCAAAAATAGATGTCTAATTTTATTTATTTAATTAAAAAATTAATTAATAATTTATTATTTTAGACCTGTTTTATTCTTATTATTAACTATGTAACACTAATAACAAATTAAATATTTGATACTATTCTTATTCTTAATTTTGAATTGATTTTATTTGCTAGCATAATTATTGATTTGATTTTTGATTGAGCTTTGTTAGACTTATAATATTTATGGATTATGACCTTCATTAAACAGTGCAAAATTTTAAGCCAAACTTCAAATAATATGTTAAAAGATGAAAATTATAAAATAAAATATTTAAGAAACATATTTGTTATGCCGAAAAATGATCGGCTTTTGAAAATATTTGAAAATTATTCGAAAATCGGGAATCGATCAATATTCAATTGATTTGAATAAAACCAATT
>JAABOM020000049.1:18724262-18736588 GCA_011800125.2 Solanum clarkiae | reverse complement strand
GATGTGTGATCATCACCAAGAGTGTGAGTTAGAGTGTAACCACCAAGAACACCAAGAAAAGAGTGTATTGTGTAAGTTGGAGAGTTGTTTTTGTATTCTATTCTTGTGAGTAATAGAAGAAATTTTTCTCTCAAATTTGTGTTTACAAACGCTCATTGATCCTTTGGCCTCAACAAATTCTATGTCTAAACATCACAGGAGATGTGGTCACCATCATAGACACTCAAGATATCGTGTCTAAAGAGGTGTCATTAAGTATAATTTTCTCCAGCTGCACGACAAAAACATCGTCTTGAATTTTAAACTTTGCTTATTATATATTAATTTACAAAATTTAACTTTTGACCTTGAAATTTTTTTCACGAGACAAAATTTCAAACCACCCATTCTCAAGGTTATTGATGTGATTCCTAGTTGGATGACTCACAAGAATGACCCAGAGGTGGATGGTCTCAAATTCTTCAAGTGATCCAGTTATATTAATGCTCAAATATGATTATTATCGATAATCAACCCCTAATACATAACTAATAAGTGTGTAGAACGTGATGTCTCCTGTCTCCTCTTCATTGGATCGATGAGTACGTACATGCAATTTCAATTGTATTTCAGCACACAAATCAGTTTTGTCTCTTGTACAGACGATGGATCGAGCAAAACCATTTACAGAGCTGTAATCTTGAATTCTTTTATTAGCTCTGTCAAGCTCATAACCATGTACACATACATTCATGATTTATTCACCACTGACGTAGCAGGGTCACGTTATTTTCTTTTGCAGATTTACCGCAGAAGAAATTAAAATGATACTTGACATCTCTCCAAGTAATTAGTACTTGAACTTAAGTTATAAACTTGTAATTGTTAAAACTAGAAATCTTCCTAACTAACATGCATTCAATTATTGTTAGAGCCAGCAACGTGCACATAGGGATGACAATGTGTGGGCTGGGTTGAGTTCAACCCGTAAATTTTTATTTCGACCCACATGATGATTCTTTTCATTTTCAACCAGTCTCATCCGCCCCACATAGACTGGTTCAGCTTAAATTTTTAAGTTCTTTTATTCTTTTAATTGAATTTAATGTGAAAAATAAAATTCGTAACTTTTTTTAAAAAAAATTTCGCTGATTAACATCTCGATAACTAATTAATTATTTTTAGTTGACATTTCAACAATTATTTCTTAATCGTTAATTTAAAGCTTCTAAGTAATATTTCAACAACTAATAATTTTACCGGACATAACTAGTTTAAATTTTACAAAAAATAAAACAAAAATCAATGTTTAATATAAAAAATTTATATATTTGATCTTTTATATTCGAATTTCTATTTGATTTTTTAAATCTGCAACCCACCCCACGTTAGTTCTATAAATTGTTACTTCAACCTCCCCCGCTCCACATAACTTTAAATCTCCCCCATCCGGTATAGCTCTAAACTCGTCTTGCCCATCCATTGTCATCCCTACATGCACAACTAATTAATTTTTGGGTTTTCAAATATCTATATATCCTCCATTTTATAAGCTCAATTCACTTTAGTTAAAAAAAAAAAAAGTACATAAATACTACTTGTTCGTTTTCATTTTATGTGGTAACTTTGACTTGGTATGGTGTTTAAAAGAAGAAAGAAGACTTTTAAAACTTGTGGTCTAAAATCATTCATACATATTTGTGTGGTTGAAAAATATTTCATTAATGGTAAAAAGAAAATTTGAAAGGTAAATTGTTTCAAATTCTAGTAAGATGACATTCTTTGTGGAACAGACTAAAAAGAAGAGTGTCACATAAAATAGAACAAGTATTATACAAGGAACTCTAGTATTTACTAACTTATACAAAAGTATAGTTGAAAAACATACTAATATTTGTTTTCAATTTCTACGATAACACTTATTTTGGGATTATTTTTTCTTGCTAAAGTACTAATCCATGTTTTCTCCTGTCCCGATTTATGTAACACAGTTATAATTTTTAAAGTCAATCAAGTTTTTTTAATCAAAATTTCTTTATATGCATTTTAAATATTTTAAAATTTTAATTATTCTAACTTAATTACAGCACCCTTTATGTAGTTTTTCAAATATGTACATACAATTTATTAAAAAAACTTAAAACTTCTTCTGTGTCCATATTATATAGTAGAAATTTTAATTGTGTCACGTAAATAGAACGAAGAAAGTATATCTCACCCTTGGTTGACTAATTGCTAGAAGATATTTGAGTTTTAACAAATATAGGACTAAATTGAATAGGTCGTATTAATGATTAAGTTTATGAACAATTTTCTAAGGAGTGCCTCAATGCATTAATGTAACGAATATATGTATATGTATATATCGCCATTACTGAATTTGGACCATGCTACTCATGTATGCCTTTTTTTTTCTGCCGCAATATGACTTAGATATTAATGCTATCCAAATATTAAATTTGCATATCTAGAACGATACATGCTATAAAAGCTTATCAACCTAATTAGCGTACTACTATCATTATTGTTTTAGTGTCATTATCACAAAGGAATTTTATATTAAAAATAATAATGGAAGTTAATTATATATGCAACTGCTAAAATGAAGATATTAACTGCTTGTGCGTGTGTATAAATTCGAAGACTAATTACTCCTTCACTTTAGTTACTTATTACGTTTTGCTTTTTGAGAGTTACATAATTACATAAACTTGATCGATATTTTAAGATGTTATATATTATTAGTATGAGAAGATTTCAAACTTATACTCCTGTTTCATATTAACTTAATTTTTTTAGGCTTTTTTCATTGTTCAAAATAGTTGAATTGTTCAAAGTTCAAGATGGATGTTTGAAACGTTTTCCTATTTGATATTTCATTTATTGAAGTTTTATATTTTCTAGGAGATAAATTACCCGACTTGCAAATATATATTTATGACATCACAAAGGACAATAGTGAAAAGTATTATCTAAATTATGTCTTTGAATGTTTTTCTTAATATGTGCGCAGTTGCCTACTTGTCTCACAAATTCAGTTAATATGGAATAAAGGGAGTTGTATTTTTTTTATATTTTCAGAATATCTAAATTATATTTTTAAAAATAATAAATCAATCTAACTCAATTTAATTTTAAAAATTAATCAAATTAATTATTAAAAAATGAAATAGACCAAGAAAAAGTTAGCGGAGGAAGCAAGTGACTAGAAGCAGGCCGGAGCTACACTTTCTTGAAGGGGTTCGGCAAAAAATTATATTATTTATATATGATTAAAATATTTTTTATGTAGATAAAAGTAGATATTGAACCCCTTTCAACTAGTTCGTCTATCTACTTATTAAGATTTTAAACTCTCTTAGATGAAAATTTTGACTCCGTCACTGACCAGAAAGCCCGAACACTAACCATCACTTATGAGTGCAAGCACTAATTAGCCTCAGGATCATTGGTGTCCAACGGAAACTTTATTACTAGTATTAAATTATGTGAAAGAAACTTGTAAGATAGAATAGCTATATATCTGGTGGCTAATAAATGGGAATAGTATATTTAATGACAGATACATTAAAATTATTAGTTGTAGTAGATGTCAATCGATACATGTTCAACGGGGAAATGTATGGGAGTCACCTTAAAAATTAAATTTCCCTCCATGCATGACGAGTTTGAATATGTGGCACTAAAATCACTTTCAAGAAAGAAAAATCATGTCGAGGTGAGATGGTCATCAAGGGGTGAGAGTTAGGGCTTGTTTGAGTGGGAAGGAAGTAATGAGCTTGAAATTTGAAAATCTATTCGTGAAACTAATTGTTTTTCTTTTATTTTAATTATTTTTCATATCAATAAGTAGTTTGTTTTGACTAACCAATAAAAGTAGAATTGAAAAATATTTTTTCTAAAAAATATTTTTTTCCTTCATGTCAATCATACCCTAAAATATGACTAATGTTTTTAATTTTTTAAAAAGTACTGTAGTTTCTGACCCAACTTAATGGCAATACATGTTATGGGAAATATATATTGTGCTTCTAGTTCATGATTTATTAAACAGAAATATCAATTTGTTTTGTTGTTATATTTTTTTTCTTATGTATACATCATGTACAACTATAAAGCCAATGTGTTCCATATATCTACTTGTTAGATACTGACTTATTGCAACTTGTTTGGATGGTTGTCAGTGGTGCGAAGCCAAGAATTTCTTTAAGGGGTTAAAAATTTTAAGAAGTAGACGTACAAACTAACTGAAAGTGGATTCAATATAAATTACATATACATAAAAAATTATTTTTACTATGTTTAAATAATACAATTTTTCCTCGAAGGAGATTCGAATGCACCCCCATAATGTATATTATATTATATTACAGGATTACTACTATAGTTTGTTATATTATGTTATATTGTATTAATAACTAGAATATATTATATTCTTTAATTATTTTATAATGCCATGCACCAAAAATATAAAGAATAAGATTACAAGATTACAAAGATAAAGTGGAATACGGTGTAAAGTTATTATATAAAAAAGTAGAGAAAAAGGATTTAAATTAGATCAAGAAACACTACTTTTGTTACTTTATGTGAAGGTGTTCGGAATATTAGGGTTTGACTATGAATTCAGATACAGCTTCTTCAAAATTTTCTTTTTAAAGAAAAATATAAATATTTAAAGAATTATATCAAAAGTACTACAAGTCAGCATAATTAATGATTATTTTAAGGATATTTCTTAATCAGACAGAATGAAGGATACAACACTTAGTACTTCTCTAAATCATTGTTTCGTGTCTATTAAATAAAAAAGAGTATGACTTTAGACATGAGTGATTTTTACATGTAATCCGTATTCTAAATAGTAATATAGACTAGTGAAATGAATATGATTACCTTGCAAACTGTGTTTGGTTTAATTCTTCAGTAGTCAAAGAAAATCTTGTTTGAAGATGACAAAAAAAAAAAAAAAAAAAGGGCAACAAGGGATCACATCAAATAAGTTGTTACAAATGACATTTTTCATCGTTATGTAATAATGAATTAATTTGACAATAAGATACATTAAAAGTTAAGTAATGGGATACAGTTTCCTCATTTTCGACTTGCCTCAATGATCTATATTTCTGCATTCAAATACAAAATGCCTAATTCTTCAAACATTTGCCGTTCTTTAAGTCGAAGTATATATTTTGATTGATGATGAAGCAGCAGGTATTCGTTTGAATGTTTTTGTCGTTTTCAATTCTAATTCGATTGATAATTAACCGTATAGAATGTGATTTGTATCAAAAGCTTTTAGCTTTATGCTGATGTTTGGTTCTCTGTTTCTGCTTTGTCATTGTATTTATTAGTGAAGATGATAACGTTAATTAGAAGATGTTCTTGTTTTCATGTATTACTACTACATTAATTCAAACAATACAACTTGTTCAAAATAAATATACTTATCCACCTTTTGTGTTTGCACCAAATCAAACAACTAATCATAGAAATCACAAATTTGAACTGCGAATTTGTGTCACGTATGATAGAACTAAGCTTATGTGCAAGATACATCCATCTAATTAAGGTTACATGCAAGAAACATGCATCTAATTCGTATCACGTATGATAGAATTAATGTTATGAGCTGCAATGTGCATCAATTTGCAGCGTGCAGCCACAAGAATCATTCTGCAAAATGTGATTCTTGTGTTCTTTACACCGATATTTGGATATGGTGCTATACTAATGTGAGGATAGAAACTGAAACTTTCCCATACAGAGTGTCAACTAAAAGTTTCACTTGGGAATCTCCTTCCATTGAGTTACTGGAAATGTACAAGCCAAAAGCATGATCACCTTTCAATCATTGCAGGTCTTTTAGTGTCAGCAAGAAGGTTAATAATGTTATGATGGCGATTACCCAAGATTCCACACGCCATTTTCTTCCATCTGATGCTAAAAGATGGGTGGGAAGTGCACATTCTTCGCCATTGAATAGCAACTTTATTGGAAATCCATCTCCATTTAATATATCAATACCTTTTAAGTGCTTCTTATTGAATTTAAGGACAGATTGTTGCTTTCCGGGTACTCTAGGGTCTCCAGGTCTTTTTCCATCTACTTCTGCCATCAAGTAGTTTAAACCAGGTAATCCTTTCAAGAAAACTGTGTCATTCATGTTTCGAAGTAAAGTTCCATTGAAAGAAAAAGCTTGTGCAAAGCCAGAACCTGTTTTCTTGAACTGGATGGCAACAAACCAGTCCGCCAAATTAATTTCTCCCCAATTGAATAGAGTAATCCTTGCAGTCCATCCTGATTTATAGTTTGATTCGATATGCCAGTTTATGCTAACCCCACAGTTGTCACCACAAGGTAACTTCTTAGGGACATGAAAATGCTTTAGCTTAGCCCAATACAAGGTTTTCTCTCTTCTGTTTGCGAATGGCACCAGAAGTGTTTCTGGAGGAACAAGCAGTCCTGGTGCATTTTGATTGCAGTTGACAGAATTGTCACAACCACATGCACAAGTGCTGCAGGGGATTGCAGATTCATTGTAATACGCACTGTACGAAACACAGCACTGGTTCTCTTTATCTTTTGGCTTTGTGATATTGCAGACTATTTGCCAACTTGCAATAGCTGTGACAGTAGCATGAAGTCCAGTTGGATCCTCGAATTGTGTTTCGTCTACTCTTAAGGCTTGTCCACATTTATAATTCGGATTAAGAAGACCGACTATTTTCCATCTCTCGGGAGGGTAAAGAGCTGTTCGATTCAAATCTGGTGGAAGCTTATAGACTTGCAACTGAAACACAGACTTTGAATTGGCTGCATTCATTACAGTGGGCATAAGGCTACCATTCCTGCAGCAGAATGGCAACATCCCTACTTCTTTATCTTGAGCTCGTTCTAGAGGTAAATCAGCTATGATAGGCTTCTTTTCACAATTCACGACTTTAGAAAAATCAAAGTCTTTATAGTACTCTCCAGCAGCACCATAGACACAATCCGAGTAGTCTTTCTTGCGAGTGTATGCACCCCTCATCGCATATATGAACTCCCCTCTCATCCATTCCCAAGTTAAATTCCACTGATCAAGGCGTCCCAAAGGATTGCTATTTTCTATGGTTACTTGTGCTTGATAGTTATTCGGGAAGGCTTGCATAATGTCATAGGAGATCAAAAGATCACCATTTTGTCGTGGGAAATACTTGGTTGTGAAATTTTTAACCTTAAATTTTGGATCTTTCACGCAGCAGACATGCATTTTTGTTGCTGTCACACAATAAACAAAAACAAAGATTCAGAACTCAATGAAGATTCGCGACAAAAATGTTCCTTCACGTTGCTGATTTACACACTTACCTTTGCGTGTTACTGCTGGACATTTGTATCCATCATTGAAAAGCTTTATAGTTTTAGGCATGGGATAACCTGGTGGCTTGATTCCAAATTGTGTACCTGTGAACTCAATATTTGCTTGAATTTTTGTCTCATCACCAGCAGTATCGATGGACGTTTTCAAATCTGTCTGAGGAAAGCCAGATAGGTAAGTTCCATTTCCAACAGGAGCCGGGAAATCATCACCACTTAATAAAACAGCATTAGTAGCTGAGACTAAAAGCTCGTGATTTTGAAACCCGATGAAGATTTTCCAGTTCTTGAGCTCATATATACCTGCATTAAGTACTGTTGCCCTGGCCTTAAAGGCCCAGGCTTGTGCAGTTGCATTCTTTACATGGGGAAGCTCTTTTGTCCTCGAGATGAATTCATAGGATAAGAAAATACCATTGCAGGCATTTTCTGCAGGTGGTAAATCACCATCATAATCTTGTGCCTTAATATTGACAGAAAACAAGATTATGTAAAAGATCATAGATTTTGAGACCATCTTCATTATTTTCTACAACTTTCAATAGTGTCAATTGGATTTCAAGATTTGGAAAAAAAGGAGAAAAAAGAGGAGAAAAGAGACATTTGGGATGATAATCTTGAATTAAGTGAAGACTTAGTCACAACTCTCATGAAATTTTTTTCCTCCATCTAAACTACGACTGAAATGGCGGGGAACAAACTACTAACGGTTATTCAATCTTTTTACCTTTATTTTTCATTAATTATGTTCTGTTTTTGGTATTTTGGTTTATAAATTACTTGACCATTTGGCCCCTTTTTGTCCTTGTATCACCTAGAACTTTAAGAATTGAATTCATCATGACATAATAATTTTGAGTTAATGTCTCAATCATGTTTTTCTTACCCTTTTTCCAGCTCGATTTTTTGATAAAACAAACAACAACATACCAGTGAAATCCCACAAGTGGGTCTGGAGCGGGTAAAATATACACAAGCCTTACCACCAGAGTGAAAAAGAAACATAAATTATAGATTTAGGAAAAACAATCACTTCCCCAAAGGGGTTAGGCCATATTGTTGGATGATTTTATGCAAAGGGTCTACATATTGAATGCCAAACAACAATTTATCCACAAAAAGAATACCAATATCTACATATTGAAATTGAGGAAAACCAGGAGAATGAGAGAATCCCTGGAGATAGTTCAAATCAAATAATTAGTATTAGTACAATATTCAACCAATACACTACATAATTCAACTCTTTACACGATCCTTCCTCGTTGTAGTTCCAAGAAGAGGAACGATAAAACTAAGAAAAATAAGTAGAAAAAAAAAAAGAAAAGAATTTATAATTCTCCCAAAACATTATCCTTGTTTGGGAAGTTTTAAGTTTTCACCTTGTGTTTCACATCTCTAAGCCCACCTACTACTTTTGAGTTTTCTTCCATATTACATTATAACATTTGCAGTGTAACACTCTCTACATCTACTCGACTTTCTATAACTCCTTGCTTTCTCATGGATCATTCCGTGAGAACTATGCACAACTTCAATAGCTAGGCAATGATAGAATTCTCCACATTTAAGCTACAGGTTTGTAACATCAAGCCACCTCTATGTTTAGTGGTTTAGCATTGCCTTCAACAAATTTTGTCTTGGATTTTTCTGCTCGTGACCTTGACGAGGATGATGAACCAGACCTGGGAGAGGATGTCAACTTGGCCTTCCTCCGCTTTTGTTTCTTAGGACCCACTGTAGGTGCTACATCCCTGTAAAGATCAGACGCTGGTTGCTGTCTGATTGACTCTGTGTAATCTGTCAAAACGATGCGACAAAAACTATAACATAAGTATCCACAGAAGACGAGGATCAATACTTTTACTATAACAAACTTTTGGCTTATTTTGTGAATCAATTCATATCAAGAAATTCCAAAAGTTGGCATTTGAAATCAGTCATCACATGAAATTTAAATATTCATTTATGAACCACTTCAAGTAGAATATGGAAATATTTTGAAAATAGTTCCCACTCAAATATATAAACTAGGAGCAACGCAACCAGGTCGAATGACCTACAAACAGACTGCAAGTCAGCATTTAAGAAAACTAAGAAACCTGCAATCCCCTGATCGATTCTTTACACTGAATGTCACATGTCAAAATAAGTATAGTGCATAATGGTAATCTAAAGGAGCATGCGATAAATCTTAGTAACAGTTGCTTGCTTTCTCATACAAGAGACAGAAACACAGAATACTTTATGAAACTTGGATTAGCTTAGCTTCAAAGAGAACTAAGATGAAAGATTAATTGAGTGAAATGCTTGTATTACTGGTCAATTGAATGATTCCGACTCAAAGAACAATTTACAAGATATATATTCCTTTCTAATTTTTTTACAAAAGGATTCTTCGGTAATCTAGATGTTATGAAATTACTATAATAGTGTCACTGACACTGGACAATATTTGCCAAACAGCCAAGATTATTTTTTAGTAAAGCACACCAAAAACTGTCCCTTTCTGTGACAGATAAGTCCAAATCTTTCCCTGGTTTGAGGCAAAGAATCTTAAGGTCCCTTTGGATTGAGGACTTTGGCTCTATGTAAATTCATTTTCAGAGGCTTGAACTTTTTGCACCTACTTAGATCTACCTAATATAATCAGGATTCCTAACGTAAACTGCGGTCACATTTCATTTCAACCCTTATTTTAGGTTCATTGACACTTAAAAAAATCATAAATTTGAATTCTCCTAGGAGATACAGACCCTTCAAGGAAAAACAAAACGAGACGAAAAATATTTAGAAAAAGAAAGAAAGAATTGCCCTGTCCATTTTAACAGATTTTTCTATACATTAGTACAGCAGATAGGACAAGTTTAGCATATTTCAATCAACATCTCAGCCCGTGACAAAACCCTACTGCAATTGGGACATTGTCTGATTATAGACATTGTTTTAAAGCAACATATCAGACAGTTGATTTGTTTTCTCATTCCCTTTTTTTGATTCTTTGAGAATGATTCCCACTACTCAATAATATGTAACACATTTTTTGGTCATTAATCTTGGCTTGTCATAATACAATTGATAGTGAAAGGGGGGCACACAAGAGGGAAATGGAGAGTTTTTAAGGAGCAAAACATTAACCTTGAGATGCCCATGGAGAATGTGTAGAACCAGAATTACCAATAGAAGTTGCTGCAAAATCAGGCCCAGTCTTGAATTCATTCATCTATAAAGTTCCAAACAAACAAAATGTTAATACAAATTGATGAATTTGGAAAAGGTTGAGATATGAATATGTGGACCAAAGAATGGTGAAAAAACTAAAAACATACCCAACTAGGTGCATTGCCTGATTGTCCATCCCAACCAATATGTGCCACATGCTTAACATCAGTTGGGAATCCAATTTCTATCTCCCTTTCCTTCACAACTGTAATCACAATCCAATTTCCCCCAGTCAAAAAATCATCTCAAAAAAATTAATTTCTTTTGGGATAAAGGAAAAAAATGCAATTACCAAAAATATTAGAAATGTATTTGTAGATCCCCTTCATTTTGGTTCCCATAGAAGAGTATACAAAGCCCCAATGCAACAAAGACCCTCTGCTCAGAGATGAAACAGAAGACAGATAGAAGCAGCAGCACTCAAATGTGAAGAACCAATTTCTTTGCCTAACAAAAAAAGGAACCACAATAATAAAAATTTGACCTTTAATTACCCTTTTGAACATACAGAGATTGCATAATGTAAAGATTGAATCTTTTTTCTTGTTTCTGTCTTGGGGTTGAGTAGAATACCTTTCTTGATAAAATCTACTTATACAAAAGAAAGGGGTATTAATCCTCCTTAAATTCCTGCTGCATTGCCCACTATCTTCCTTCAAGTATTCTAGGCATGATAAAAATGTAAAAACCAAGAAACCAACCATGCAAAAACAATAGTTTGAAATGAAGAAGAAAGGCAAAGAGGGAAAATGAAAGGTGGGAAATGATATAAAACTAGAGTTAGAGAAGAATAAGAAGAATTAGGACAACAAGGGAAAGAGAGAAAAGGGAGAAATTAGGGGTGGACAAGCACGAAAACCTCACAAAAAGAAAGGGGTTGAGGTTAGTTTACAAAGAGCATGGACACATAGAGACTACAAAATGAAGGGGGGCTGGGGCTGGGGGTGTGGGGTGGAATTTATATTCAGAAATAATAGGTAAAAATAGTACTGTGATTTCCTCAAATATCAAACAAATTCCGTTTTTTCCATGTCTAACCTTCAATTAATTAATATATTCATGCACTTTTAATATTTTTTAATTGTGAATCTTTATAAAGTTAAAGAAATTATTACTTCCTCCATCAAAAGAAGAATAGTCTAATTTAAGTTGGCAGGTCGTATAAGACAAAAATTCACTCTTATGGTCATAATATATTTTTTTAAGTATAAATTTATATCACTAGACAGAGTCTAGTGACCTTTTATTAATAATATAATTAAAAAATACTCAAAAGAAATAAGTACAAGCAAGGGGAGCTAGGCCTTATCTTACTAATTCTAATGAGGCAAGATACTCTTTGATTAACAACAACAACAACAACATACCTGTTCAGAATAGACAAATTAATGTGTTAAAAAGTAGTTAAGGTGGTTAACAAGTTAGTTACAAGGTGATTAGCAGTTAGTTAGAGGTTAGTGAGTTAGTTAAAGGTTAATGTCCTATATATATGTGTGTACAGCTTTTCAGTTCTTTCAATACTCTCTGTAAACTTTCTCTCCAAGATAAGAAAGCTCTCCCTTCGTCTGAGCTTTACTTCATTGCTGTCTCTCTTCTTCTTCTCCCTTCTTCTTCCATTGCGTACATACTGTTTGATATATTGAATCACAACATGGTATCAGAGCATCGATCAAATCGGGACTGAATTTCCTGCACAAACTTCGTGTGAAATTAGGGCAATTGAAGCTGGTGAAGGTCGGTTGACAATTTAGCTCAGAAATGGC
>JAABOM020000049.1:18695514-18714204 GCA_011800125.2 Solanum clarkiae | reverse complement strand
ACAATTTTAATATATTAAACATATGAACTAATTTAAATAGTGTTTAAATATTTGAAATTTGGATATAATAATTTTTGACACCATTAATAAAAACAAATAAATATAAACTACAATTGTAATACATTTTGAATTCAATACTTCATATATATTATAAACATGTTTTAATGCACGTGGAGAATATAAGTAGTATATTTTTAATACAATAAAAATAATTTAACATAATTAGTAAGAAAAAATAATAAAAAATAACTACGTTCTAAATTCAAAAAATAATATAATTATAAGCATCTTTCAATGCAAAAAGGTGAATTTAAATATTTCAATATGATTTAATTGATTTTATATTATTAAAAATGTATTATATTTATTGAAATAATAATAATAAAATTTATTTTAATAATATATAATATTAAAGATAAAGAATTGAATGGAGAGGGAGAAAAAGAGAGAAAAGGAAGAAAAAAAAAAGGAAAAAAACGCCTGATGGCAGGAAGAGAAAGAGGAGAAGAGAGAAGGAAAAAAAGAAAGAGAAGGAGACAAAGAAAGAAAAATCGTAATAAAAAAAAAGTACCCTAAAAAAGGGTAATATTTTATATATAATATATTATTTATGTAAATATTTCTTTATATATTTTGTTATATCATTCGCGTACATCTTTTGTATAATATGCTAAACAATTCATAGTATTTGTATATTTTGCTATACAATTTAATTCGCGCACAATATTTATATAAATCGCGTAAATTATACAAAATTCAAACTATAATTACATTTAGATATTTATCTCGAACCGTAATAAATTTACACTACAGCTATATTAACTACTTAACTAATATATATTTACTTATCCGCATAATTTTTCTATCAATCTATCGCTTTACAAATCCGTCAACTCTGCTCAATCCAACTGAGACCATAATAGCAACTAACGGGAGAAGCACATAGACAACTTTAATAAAGGGGCTGAGAGGAATTAGCCTGATTGGATAGGCCTATATAAGTCATAAGTTAATTAAAAAATTTAACTCAACTTTTGACTTATTTTAATTTTTTTGATTTAAAAATAAATATTTAAAATATTTTTAAATTTATTCAAATACTTTAAAAATAATTAAAAATCATTTTAATTTAAAAGCACTTAAAGTAAATTAATTTAAATAGATTCCTACTAGCCATGACTTAATGAGAACCAAAGTGGAATTAGCTCGAGTTTTGCATGCTGTATTGCTGAGAATATTATAATCGCTAGTGTTACGCTCTTATATAGATAAAAAGATACCGGCAAATTAATGTGAATGTTCATAATTGTTTTGGCGTGCAACTTGCAAGGATAATTGTTTTTTTGCGTGCAACTAGCAAGGAAAAAAGTATACTTAAGATTTCTAGAATATAATAAAGCTATCTACTTTGAATTATTTTCTTATAAGGTGGGGGAAGGAATTAACAAAAAGCTATCTACTTGAGGTTCTATTATATATTATTAACAAAAAGTCCACTCAAGATAAATACTTATGTGGTCCAATATTTGAAAAAAGAAAAAACACTAAAAAATCATATAAATGCATCTTTAGATTATTTAATCTTACTATTGCCGAGGCAGTAAAGTAGACGAATCAGGTGATTAATGAATTTATTAAAGCTCTAATTATGAAGCTTATGGATCTTTAATGGTGTGACCATGATCATATGATGAAAGGGCTAGCTTTTCTTATATTTATACTTATTTTTTTTCCTTTTCTTTTGTAATAAATAGCTTATAATAAAAAAAAAATTGGTTCACGCAATAGACTGCTTTAATATTTACCAATTTTGTAACTTCCACTTGGACAATCATGTTATGTACTAGTATATGCGTTCTTTTTCCAAATAAACATTAAACCAGCAGCAGATTTGAGTCCAAAACTATGGGCATTGGTTAAGCTATTCTCTGTTTTTGAAAAAAGCATATATATTGTGTTGACGACATTATTAATATACAGCGTTATGCAACATATAATTACTTTCACGACTTTCTTTTTATGGTGGTGGAGTACTATAGTATAATAAATAAAATTATCCAAGGCTGTGTTTAAAAGTCAGCAGAATTAAGAGCAGCCATCACAGTAGATTATCTATCATCTGTGGGAGTTGGATTCCTTCAATCGCGGATTATCCGTAAACCGATTAATTTATTAACACTACGCTAATTTAGTTTTTAATTAAGATGTTTAGCTTTTCGTATTGTGACTTTCATCTAAAGTTGAATTATTATTATATATAATAAAATATTATTATAAAATAAATTAAAATAAAATATATATTGTTGAATCAAGTACCACATGAGCGGATATATATATCTGTCAAATCATTCATGGTCTGGTCTTTTATATCCTGATCTTTCCGTTCTGTTTTTTGGTTTATATTTTTCATTTAGCATTTAAACTGAGTAGTAGTATTAAAGTAATTCTCACTTTGCTTAGTTTTCAATTCACTTATGATAACTCACACTTCTCTCCTTTTTAAAAAATTGGACGTCTCCGACTCTGTCGATGTTGAAACTATTTTATCGTTTTCACTATTATGTCTTTAGAGTCACTAGATTTACACAAGGAATTATAAAATTAATCACTTACTATCATTATTTTTCAATTTTATATTGAGGTCTATCTCGTAGAGATATGTATTCATTCATATTTAAAATAAAATCATACTTCTATAAGTTGAAATTTCTTATTTAAATTTAAATTTTAAAAAAATAACGCCAAGACAGGAACACTTTGATTCCTCAAATAGTTAAATAATATAATTTTACAAGTAGAATTTTAGAAAAATGCATATATGTGCATACCTTATTTTTATTTTTATAAAGTAAAGAACTTTGTTGTTGTTTTATAGACTCTTGACTTTTTAAAGTGACCACGTGAATGTTGTAATTATAATATATATGAGGAATTAATTGTTAATAAGATATTTGTTGGATAAGGAATCATTTTGTCGTTTATGGCTACTTTTTGAAAATAGACATTTTTATAATAATAGTTCACGTTGAATATATCTTCAGATATGATATAATATAAGGTAAGAAAATATGTCTATCTCATGGAGTATTGGATATGAAAACGATCTTTACTTCCTCAGTCTCATTTATATGATCAAAATTTTATTAATAGATGTCTGCATTCACACATATAACTACACTAGAATTTTTATATTGATGAGAATTTAATTCAAGCAATTGAAAAAAAAAAGTTTTTTGAACTTCTTATTTTAACTTTAACGAGAAGCTTTTATGGTCACAAACATATTAGGTCATAACTAAAAATACAAAATTCAAAAATTTTACGATCGTATAAATGTATGACATATTCAATATCACAACTCTTAGAGAATATTGTCAAAATACTTAAAAATTTAATTTCTTGTAGTGGACATGTTAATCTGATAATAACAAAAGATTTATTTTAATTAATTTTATTTGGTTATTAGATAAATAATGAGTAAACAAACAAATTAATTGAAATCTATAAAAGTTGAGTAGATTAGGATATGTTTCATAATTTAGCTTATTATCTCAATTAGAGTATTAAATGCATTGATTCTGATTTTTTTTTCTATTTGCTTCAAATGACTCTTTAATGTTTTAAGGGCCAATTGGATTCAATTTAAATATCTTATCTTTGAGATATAATTATAAGTATAGTTTTATAAGTAGCTGTTATATTATTACACCGACACTTTTTTATAATCACAAATGCTTAAGATTTGAACAGCTTTATACTGCTAGTACTTCTGTATGAGTCGAAAATTCAAATTTTATTTACCGGTAGGATAAAAAAATTAATTCTAAAGCTGAATCATTTGTTATAAGGTAATTATATATACATATCTAAATATTGATTTGTAATATGATAAAAATGATAATAAACTGCTATATATTATGTAAAATATCTTTTTGTCAGTAATATTTTTTGCATTGGGTATGAGGCAGCGTTCGGAACCAACTCGCATGTGGCATTTCAGACCGGGAAATGATATCAGTCTGAGTGTCCGGATCAGAGACCGACCGGTTATCTTGACCCCAGCTCATTACCGGTTGATGGGTGTTATTAGAGGAAAGAGGAAAACTCGTGGTCTAAAATTAGTAAAAGATTCGATTCTCAGAGACAGGATTAAAGAACATATATATTTGTAGAGGAATATTAGATGACATGCGTAATGATATTTCTAGATGGAGTTTTCCCACTTTAGGACTCAAGTAAAGATTTTCTATTGAGTAGGACATGTCTATTTGACCTTACAACAAATTCAACTATACTATTTTCTGATAAACAAATTTAATTTAAATAAAAATACACCTACACTATCCATATATAGATTAACCATACCTAGTTACCTACTTTGCCGAGAAAAGAAACACCCACATGGGCTAAACACATTATAGTGTTATGTATTATCTGACATGCGTAACGATATTTTCAGATGGAGTGTTTCTGTGGACATAATATTTTAGGACTCAAAGTAGAGATTTTTTATTGAATAAGACGTGCATATTTGATTTTATAACAAATTCAACTATAATATTTTCTGATAAACAAATTTAACTTAAATATAAATACACCTACACTATCTATATATAGACTAAGCATACCTACTTCGCCGCGAAAAGAAACACTCGCATGGGCCAAACATTTATTATACTGTAATATATTGATAATAAAAAAACTGAACCTTTCCCGGCCACCTAATAAAGTAAATTAAAGTAGCTTTATTAAACTGTGGTTTAATTTATTTAATTAAGTACTGCTTCTCACGAGATGTATTTTAAAATTAATATCTAACACTGGCCCCTTTTGACGTTTCTAGTCTATATAATGAGTGAAAAAATGAGAAGATCCATAACAAACTGCAGGTCATGGCTACTTCCTCTCAACCATTATTGGGTTCTCCCAAAATCAAATCCTCCTCTTCTACTAAAGCTCTCTATGTACTTCTCTCATTAGCTGCCATTGTGGGCTCAGTTGGTTTAGTTTCACTCTGGGCAATCAATGGCAATAGCCCAACGATTTCCTCAACAGCCCATGTTTGTGATACGGCCCATGATCAGCCGTCTTGCTTGGCCATGTTGTCTGAGGTTGCACCTGTTGGTGTGATGAATACAAAAACAGTGGATTTATTAAAGATGGTTTTACATAAATCATCGTTAAAAGTCCACGACACGATTGATTTGGTGAGCAATGTGAACGGTCGGATCAATGATTGTAAGGCGCAAGCAGCTCTAGCAGATTGTATAGAGTTGATGGATTTGTCAAGGGATCGATTAATGGACTCCATGATTGGACTTGGGAACCTTTCGGCTCAAGCACACTTTGACGTCCATTCATGGCTAAGTAGCATTCTCACCAACCATTTTACACTTTGACGTCCATTCATGGCTAAGTAGCATTCTCACCAACCATTTTACTTGTATGGATGGGCTAAACGGTCAAGCCCGGTCCGTTATGGAGCCCATGTTGAATGATTTAATTGCAAGAGCAAGGACTTCCTTGGCCTTGATGGTTGTAATTCAACCACCAAAGACTGATGATAATGTTCAAATAGTGAATGATGGATTGCCCTCATGGGTTAGTGCTAATGATAGAAGACTTTTGCAACTTTCTGCAAATGCTATAGCAGCCAATGTTGTAGTGGCTAAAGATGGTAGTGGAAAATACAAGACTGTAGCGGAAGCAATAGCGTCTGCTCCAGATAATAGCAACACTAGATATGTTATTTATGTGAAAAAAGGAACTTATAAGGAAAATGTTGAGATTGGGAAAAAGAAGAAGAATATTATGCTTGTGGGTGATGGCATGGATGCAACCATCATCACTGGCAACTTGAATGTTGTGGATGGCTCAACAACCTTCAAATCTGCTACTGTCGGTAATAATCTTATTCCTCGCTGTATTTGGTCTAAAAAAGAAGCTTGAATTTTGAAAAAATTGCCTTGACAGAAAGGTCAGTGCAGAAAAATTGATGAACTTATCTAATTTGGTTGACTAATAGGATTTTCCGGAAACAACCTATTTATCTCATAATTTTTAACTTCCAGATCCCGCTTGTGTGATTGTTGTTTGACTAATATGTTTTCAATGCAGCTGCTGTTGGGGATGGATTCATAGCCCAAGATCTACAGTTCCAAAACACCGCAGGGCCACAAAAGCACCAAGCAGTGGCCCTTCGTGTTGGAGCAGATCAGTCCGTGATCAACCGTTGCAAAATGGATGCATTCCAGGACACCCTGTATACCCACAGTCTCCGCCAATTCTTCAGAGATTGTTACATCACTGGCACTGTCGATTTCATCTTCGGTAACGCAGCAGTTGTATTCCAAAACTCTAAACTCGCAGCCCGAAAGCCCATGAGTGGACAGAAAAACATGGTTACCGCCCAAGGTCGTGAAGATCCAAACCAGAATACAGGAACTTCAATACAGAACTGTGACATTATTCCTAGCTCCGACCTTGCACCAGTGAAAGGGTCAGTGAAGACGTATTTGGGCCGACCATGGAAAGAGTATTCACGGACAGTGTACATGCAGTCCAATATTGCGGACCATATCGATCCAGCGGGTTGGTCAGAATGGCAAGGTGATTTTGCATTGAAAACGTTGTATTATGGTGAGTACATGAACAAAGGGCCTGGTGCTGGAGTTAGTAAGAGAGTTAACTGGCCTGGTTATCATAAAGCCTTAACAACAGCTGAGGCCATGAAATTCACTGTGGGTCAGCTGATCCAAGGAGGAGTATGGTTAAAATCTACTGGTGTCGCTTACACTGAAGGATTGTGAGAAACTTGTTAGTTAAAATTATGTCTGCTATTTATTGCTAGTGAAGTTTTAGTATGTTTTGGTTGTCCTTTGTGTGCTTGTTCTGTTATAATAGTACTAATATGCTGCTTAGACTTGATGGTACTAGTGATTACAAATTGAATAAATGTTACCCAACATTTCAAAGCAATTAGCAACTCAAATAATGTGAGAAACCAAATTCAATTCAAACTTACATCATCAATAATTCTCTCTTCGACATTGCCACTCAAATAAACACTCTTTTTTCTTCTCTTGATCAACGTTTTCTCCACATAAACGCTAAACTATCCATAGTTGAGGCGAAATATGTCATTCTGCACAAAGAAACTTCCTTCCGCGGTTGGGATCAAGTGAAACATCTGCGATAATGCAATCACAAAGAATACGTTTAGACTTTCTAGTTTTGGAAAAAATTTGGACTAAGCCAGTCCAAAGACACTCCATTTTGAACTAAAGTATGTAACTTCTTTTTCTTCTCAACTTGGAATGTGGGAAATTGTTGGCGATAAATATAAAATCATACACTTAAACCACATATAGGGAGGAAAGAGAGAAACAGAGACCTGACTGAACCTCAGGGGATGGTCCTCTCCAAGAAGTTGAATGCTACCACTGACAAAGACTATGATCCCTCCGGCAAAGGACGAAGGTTGAGAATCAATAGTGCTAATCGCATGGCGGCATTGTCCAAAAGGCAATGCATTAAGCTTAGCAGAGATATCTTCACCTCCGAGCAGCTTTTGGCCCTCGAATGAGAACATGGAGGTTGGTTGGTACAGCATACCAATTGATGATCGATCATTGTCGAAAAGATTGTAGTAGTGATCCACAAATGCCCTTCCTACTATTTCTGTTTGTTCTTCCATATCCCCTTTCAAAATTCTCAACTAACTTTTGATTGCTGTCTTAATAGTATTTCAAGCACAAAGAAGGCAAGGCTTGAGAGAAGAGAATATAAGAAAGTATTATATGGTTTGCCTATCAAGGAAAGAATATATCTGGTAAAAAAGGGCATCTAGGCTGCTGCATGGATACGCAAGTTCATCGAAAAAAGAACACGAAAAGGCTTAAAGAACTCAAATTCATATGTACCTTTATAACTCAACGAAGGAAAGGAAAGAAGGGTTTGTCAAAAAAAAGCCAGCAAGATCTGCTGAAGCAAACCGACCATCTGACAACAATTCTTTTTTCTTGATCTTTTAAAGTTTTTTGGACTGCACATAATGTTTTCAAGATTCAACGTATGTAAGAAAATACTATGTATTCGAAGGAAAGGGGTGAAATTGTTCAAAGGAATATATTCTTTGCAGAACTAGTGACCAACTTTATATCTAAAAAGTGGAAAACAATTGCCACCCACTTATACTTTTATGCAACAAAAAGAAAACCTCAAGAGCTTAATAACATAACCAAGATCTAACTTAACGATATAACATTACAGCTCTCTCTTATTGGTAGAGTAGTTCTTAAGCAACGTTTCTCCAAAAATTATCTTATATTTCCGCGTCCAAACAAAACAACTTGTCAATTATAATTGGTTTTTCCTTCTCTGTTTCTATGAAATTCTTTGTTGTCAAATAGCAAGATGGGAAAGTCTCTCTGCAACAATAGCATAAATATTGAGGCAAAGCATAAGATGTGGTAAAGAGTACTGATAATCTTGTATGATCAGCAAGGTTATCATAACTGGTAATAAAAGTCTCTTTTAAGTGAGAGTAAGATGGTGGATTTCGAAACAACATAATGTTCATTCCATTCTGTTGCATCTTAAGATGAACTATAGATAAGCTATTGAATGCACTGTTCGCAAGAGGTGACCAGCGGACAGCCTGATCACACTATTATCCCGATCGTCATTGTCACCTCATAAATAGGAAATTCCATGGCAAAAAGGCCATGAAATACTAAAATCTGCATTTTTCAGAGACATGACTATAGCATGAGTTATGATTGAGACTTAATCATAAGTTTCCTCCAGTAAAACATGCATGTAACAGAACATGGTTACAGTTAAATACATTTTTACCATCAAGACAATCAACCAAGCGATGGAACAACAAAATGGCAGAAATAGAAAGGCACACAAAATCCTAAAACCTTCATTTGCCTGGTTTCAAATGTTTCTGTCAAAATCTTAGGCTTATTGACGAACAAGAGAGCAAGAGTAATCCATTAAATACTAAGGTATTCTCTTCTAATTGTTTTATTTTCAACTGCACCAAAAAACCTGTCCCTTTCTCCCCCTCCTTCCCTCCTCTCACTCAAGAAAACCTCCTATCTTTACTGATAAATAAAAGAAAACTGTGTAGAGAATTCATTAACAGAGAAAATTTTCCGAATAACTTCCACAGATTCTATAACTTGAATTGGGATATTACAAATGCACTACGTCAAACTGCAACCCATTTTCATCTTTTCCTTTTCTTCACTAGTTCTGCAGAATATAATATACTCTTCTCATTGTAAGATCATTTGTGTGCATTGAAAATATATAGCTGCAAATTTAGCTAAATAATTTCCTTCAGTTTGCATATGGACCATATCCAGGTGTCTTCAACAAAGGAAAACTACTTCTGGACAAACATAAACAGAAAGATGCCTTCACGCAGATAGAAACATAATTTAAATAGCAATAGCACGGAGTAAACAACTGTAATATATAGTTGGGAGCTCATTCCTCTTCATAGTTGATAATTCTAGCAAAAACTAACATTTTGTTGTCCTATGATGCCCTCATCCATGAAAACCGTCATAGTTAATGGAAAGATTAAGACCTTCCACTTAACCCTCGTGTTCCCTCACCATATCTCACAGAGTTGACAGGACCCTTCGTGCTACAACGCTTACTATGGCAGCCTGCAACTAAAAGATGAATAAAAAGATGTACTTCTCCCACTTATCAAAAATGTAATAGTTTCCTGGTTGCTAATTTGAAACAACTAAGTGGAAGCAACTTCGAAAATCTAGCTTCTGCAGATATGCATCGGGAACATTGAACTCTAAATATGCGCTTTCAGCTCATAGAATGCTACTTCTTTTGATTTGATGCAAACTGTACTTCAAGAGCTTTGGTTTGTAAATATCGATATCACAGGAAGGAAACACAAACATAAACAAATTCCCCTCTATGCATATTTGGCTCATCAAAAAGAAAAGCCCAAGAAAAGCAAAAACAAGAACATATTTGCATCAGAAATGAACTATACAGGTAAGAAGTTCTTGCAACTTTTTCAATTAATCAACTCCTTTTATAGTTTTTACACTTATTCCCCCAGATTTCACATTCTTTACCTTGAATAACAATTGATGCTGCATTCTTCAGCTGTACAGGCCCGTACATTCTCCAACTTTTGCACCTACCTCTTACAAAGAGAATAATGACACTTCATCTTGGGCTATGAAAGTCGTACATTCCTCCAACCGTTTGTTTATGTAATATCTGAATGTCCTTAAGGACTTATGCTGGTGGTTAACAACCTTCCAAGCTAGTTGGATCAGGTATGGATCCTCAATATCCATTCCGCTTTTTGTTGACTTGCAAATCTTAAGCAAACTAAAAGTGCTTCTAGCTAGTGCTGGTCATATGTAAGCTTATCCAGGGGCGTAGGCAACATGCTGACACTGGGTTCATCTAAAACCCAAAACTTCTGACGGGAAGCATAAATCTTTGAAAAAATCTATTGGAATTGTAAACAATAATAAGTATGAACCCATAATTTAAATACAATGGGTTCAATGCTAAGAACCTTAAAGATTGAACACATAAAGTTCAAATCCTAGATCTACGTCTGAGCTTGCCTTAATCCCAACTAGTTCATATTACCTATATGGATGTTCTTCATTCATTATCTCCCTTTTTATCCCAAGAGATCAAAGGTCTTTCATGTTATTTTAGATCTACCTAGTAACTTTTTATTACCTTCAATTGCTGAAGCATTACTTATATCGGTGGTTGGAAGGTAAAAATTCCTCTATTGATGCTAATGACTGATTAAAATGCAATATAAATTTATGGAGGCCCTCTCACCTCTTAGGGGAGGAAACACCAGGTTCTAATCTTTGACCGTTTACATAATGGTTTCCCTCATCTTGCCTGAAGTATGATGAACAATTTACATATTAGACAAGAAGATGGAAGCTAATAAGTGGTGATTACAGGAACAGCATGAAATTAACGATCATGTAAGTAACTAAAAAGACAGTGGTAAGTTCGAGAGATAAAAAGTGAGGAATTATTGGTAAGGAACCTCAACTGGCAAACAAATGCTTCACTACAAGATAAAAGATCGATAAATCTAAAATGTAAAAGCTGAAACTTTTTTGTCGACTACTTTTGGTTGAATCGGGATCATCTCACATGTAGTTTAAACTAGTACAAAATTCTTACATAAGGGAATAACAGCCTGACAAACTACATTGCTATCACATCCAATGCGAAGGCCAATAAGCATGAACACCATAGCCAGTCTTCCAATTATTCAAGTAAATCACCCTCTTTACAGCCCAAAACGAAACGAAGAGACCAAAAGCCATCAGCAAACTCTGTGTTCCCCTGGTCTTCAGATGAAGCAAAACATGAGTTATGACTGCCAACAATAATCCAACAATCGTGTACAAGAATCCAACAGCAAAACCCTCAGCTCCTAACTGCATCCCAGATCCTCGGTAAAAATAATGATACTTCCCTGGATTATTTCTATCAATCAAAACCAGAGGCGCTTTCCTAATTATAGTATACATTGTCCCTGCAACACTGAAGAAGTACACTAGAATCGATCCAACCATCCATAAATACTTATTCTGCAAAAGGGTGTTTCCAATAACAAACTTTTTCACCAAAAATGGACTCCAAATCAAAAATCCAGCACCCATAATCATCATCATTTTCTTTGGAATAACCGGGTGCGATTGAATTGGGCCCACATTAACATCCGTATTCGTCTCCACAAACTCCTTCATCGACTCAGCTCCCATAGAATAACCGGAAGCATCCATTGTAATACAATCACTTCTAACATCCTTCACATAAATGGGAACTAACCGAATATGGGGTAAAGATTGAACATCAAAAAGCTGGAAGGAAGACTTCGATTCTTGAAATTCGATGATGAAGAAGAACAATTGAGTGTTGTTTTGGGGGTTGTTGGTGAGGAAAGAAGAGGAGAGAAGAGAGAATTCATATTTTATACTAGGGATTGAGTTATCGGGTTTAGAGTGGAGTTGTCTGGCGTCGAAGAAAATAAGGGAATAGAATGGTTTAGGGGAAGGGATTGATAGGATGCGCTGGAGAAGGGAGTCTTTGAGGTGGATCAGTCCGAGGTGAGATTTTGATCGGAGATCGATCAGCTCGGCAACTAAGTCATCGGAAGAATTGGAATGGGTGGTGATGGGTGCGAGGAGAAACAGGAGGGTGATGAGTAGAAGAGAAGATTGGATTGTAGAGATCGCCATTGTTGATTTGATGGAAGGTTTCATGCATGCACGAACCAGAAATGTCAAAAGGTTTTTTGTGTTGGATTTGGAAGGGCCAAGATATGTGGGTGGATGACTAGTTCTGTATCCAATTTTACTTGTAAAATTATTGATTTGGCACAAGAAAAGTATGTATCATCTTTGCAAGTTTAAACAAATTTAGAAGAGATAAAATTTCTTTCTTCATAGGTTAACGTGATCAAAGAATAAATTGTAAAGTTGATCAATCTATTAATAATTTTTTAATCACCATAGAAAAAAGAAAATGTCCCATCTAATATGGGACAAATATAGTAAGTGATATTTTATATAAAGTGGACAAGTAAAAAGTGAACTTTAAAAAAATTTTCTTATGTTTTAAAATATGATTAACCAACATGTTAATTAATCGATTATGATAAATTGGATCAGATTTTGCTGTTAACTAATTGATTATGATAAATTGGATAAGATTTTGTTGTTTTTTTCTACAGTACCTCGACGCGACATGAGCATGAAAAGGGGTTCATGAATCCTTTTTTCTTTTTATAAGGGTTAAAATCACTTATTTTGGCTTCTTTACCCCATAGGGTAGATCTCAAAACATATGAAAGATCTCCCTCTAAGTTGTACATATGACATTCATCGAATACAACTTTCCGCAGAGGAGTGATGGTAAACACACAACTTCTACCCTCTTGACTGTAGTTTTAGCTTGTATATGTGAGAAATTAACCAAAAAAAAAAAAATGAGATCCAAAAAAAAAATTCAAAACAATTTTTCTGCATAGAACAAAGAAAGTATTCCTTCTAAGCAATGACCATGAATTGTCTTAATAAGATAATCCAATCAACCCCTTATTTTGAAAGAACTCTCCTTTCTAGTGAAGAAAGGAAAATAGAATCTAGCAGACTCATATGGGTAAATAATCAAATTGTCACTCTTCCTTTTGAAGTAGTTCAAAAATACTATGATGACTTCTATTGTCCCTTTTTGTTTCAGCCATTAGCACGCTCTGAAGCAATCGAGCTTTGCCAGTAGTAGCCTCCTTAATCTGTTGAATAGCTTACCAATCCTACACTCGTTTCTTCTATGTCTGGTGAAGCTATTCCCAGACACCCTGAGAGTTGAGTGGAGCACAGATAGTTAGGGAAGTGGAGTAATATTTCTAATGAAGCTATTCCTAAGTGGAGTAATATTTCTAATGAAGCTATTCCTAGACAGACTGAGAACTGAGTAAGGCACAGAATCTTGTTGGCGGAGCTTGCAGAATCTTCAAAACATCTTTTATTTCTTTACTCCAGACGGTCCACCAAATACATGCAAGTTCCACCACAGTAGCTTCCTCTTCCTCAGCAAATCATTTGTTGATCTTTGTATTCCAATTGTGATCCATAGGTCACAATTATAAAAAGATTTTGTTGTTTTTTTCTACAGTACCTCGACGCGACATGAGCATGAAAAGGGGTTCATGAATCCTTTTTTCTTTTTATAAGGGTTAAAATCACTTATTTTGGCTTCTTTACCCCATAGGGTAGATCTCAAAACATATGAAAGATCTCCCTCTAAGTTGTACATATGACATTCATCGAATACAACTTTCCGCAGAGGAGTGATGGTAAACACACAACTTCTACCCTCTTGACTGTAGTTTTAGCTTGTATATGTGAGAAATTAACCAAAAAAAAAAAAATGAGATCCAAAAAAAAAATTCAAAACAATTTTTCTGCATAGAACAAAGAAAGTATTCCTTCTAAGCAATGACCATGAATTGTCTTAATAAGATAATCCAATCAACCCCTTATTTTGAAAGAACTCTCCTTTCTAGTGAAGAAAGGAAAATAGAATCTAGCAGACTCATATGGGTAAATAATCAAATTGTCACTCTTCCTTTTGAAGTAGTTCAAAAATACTATGATGACTTCTATTGTCCCTTTTTGTTTCAGCCATTAGCACGCTCTGAAGCAATCGAGCTTTGCCAGTAGTAGCCTCCTTAATCTGTTGAATAGCTTACCAATCCTACACTCGTTTCTTCTATGTCTGGTGAAGCTATTCCCAGACACCCTGAGAGTTGAGTGGAGCACAGATAGTTAGGGAAGTGGAGTAATATTTCTAATGAAGCTATTCCTAAGTGGAGTAATATTTCTAATGAAGCTATTCCTAGACAGACTGAGAACTGAGTAAGGCACAGAATCTTGTTGGCGGAGCTTGCAGAATCTTCAAAACATCTTTTATTTCTTTACTCCAGACGGTCCACCAAATACATGCAAGTTCCACCACAGTAGCTTCCTCTTCCTCAGCAAATCATTTGTTGATCTTTGTATTCCAATTGTGATCCATAGGTCAAAAGCAAGCGGCAGATGCTCTCTGAATGTCTCCCACATTAAAAGCACTTCTGCATAGGTCAAAACCTCCTTTTTTTGGATATTCTCATGAGTGAGACAAGCTTCTTTACACACAATCCATGCGAAGAAAACTACCTGGAATATATTGAATGTTGGATATCGAGATCTGTTTCCACGGTCAAGGACTTAATAAGTTCTGTGCTCTTTTGAAAAAATTATGTAGCATGATCTCACCGTGAATAAACCCGTCTTGCTAGGGATCCACGTCATGTTATCTTCTATACTAATTAGCAGCTGCTACTATGTGTTTAAAAGACGAAAACTTAACAGCCTTGTTCACCTCCCAATCATTGAAATTTCTTCTGAGGTTGGTATTCCAAACTCATTTACTCTATTTTCAGCCAATGCAGATGCAGCTTTTGAAGAGAACGTGAACAAATACGGAAACGGAACTTTCAAAGGTCTGTGTCCTATCCAACCGTCCATCAACAAAGAAACTTTTTTCCTGTTGACTACCTTGATCCCAGGACTAGCCTTAGACCGAGGCCATAAAGACCTAATGTCCTTCCATACTGACACACATAAGATGTTCTGACTTCTCAAGTATTGCATTGGCTTGTTCCTGATAACATCAACGCAGAGAACTTCCAACTCAGTATTAAATCTTCGTAACCACTTCATCAACAGGATGTTATTTTTCTGACTGAGACTTCTAATCCTCCCAATTCACCAAATTAAACAACACCATTTCCTTGTTACCTTGCCATAAGAAGTTCCTCCTAAGGTTGTCGATTCTTTTCTCAATCTTGTTAGGCATTGAAAACAGAGAAACAGTCTCTCAAGTGAGCAACCATGTTGTACAGTATGTATAGTAAGCGAAGAGATAAATATAAATGAAATCAAAAAGAATTATTTAGCCAAACCCAGAAATCAAACGCTTATATGCTTTTCGGTCGGGTTTGAGCCCCAATCTCAACATCTCATCATGCAATTTCATTGCTTTTCTAAATTCCTTTTCCTGACATAGCCCTCTAATCATGATTGAAAAACTACCACTGCTTAACATGTCATGAGTTCTCATGTAATCAAAGATCCTTAAAGCTTCTTCACACCGTCTTAATTTAAAGAGTCTGTCAAGTAGTATACAGTAGGTCTCTACATCTAAAGCAATACCAAGCCTCTCAAGTTCAGTATGTAATGAAATGGCAGAATCAACCCTTCTGCTAAAGCAATAGTGCCGCACCAAATAGAAACAACAAAAAGGTTCAAACTGAAGTCCTCTCTGAAGAATTACATTCAGAAGCTCCTCAGCTTCTTTCCACTTATGCTTTTCACACTGAGAAACTATAAAATTAGAGACCTTAGACATGGAAGGAACGAATCCTCTTCCTATCAAGTCTTTCAACAAACTGCTAATTTCCTCCGATGGATTTTCATTGCATAGGACACTCATGAAGGCACCATAGCATTTGTCACTGATGAATATTTTTCTCTCACGTATAACATCATTGTACATCCAAATAGCATCTTCAGCTTTACCTTCGTTGGAGAATGCCCTTAGCATAGAGCCATAAGTATTGTCTTCAAGCTTAATACTTTTTTCATAAGCTTCCCTGAAAAACAATTCAGCTGCATGTGCTTTTCCCATACCAGAGAACTTCTGAATCACAGAATCATAGTCGGGTGTCACAACTTTCGGGAGATGTCCTTTTTCCACCATGGAACTAACCACTGATTCAATCACTTCAGCATTTTGATATTTGCAAGCACCATCAAGAATTGAGCTAAAAGTACTAAAGGTGGGATCAATACATTTACTATACATATCATATAAATAGAAAAATGAAGCTTCAAAATTCCCTCTCCTGGAGTAACAGTCTATGAGTAGGTTATACATAACAGGACTACATACACCCTTGTCTAGAATAGGAACAATTTGCTCAAATTTCCCATCTTTACAAAGCATCTGAGCAATTAAAGACCATGTAACCACATTCTCCTGAACCCCATTACGAATACTAGAACCATAATAACACCAAGCCAGTCTTAACTCATTCTTACTGAGCAGTAAATTAAGCAACGTATTACAAGAAGTAATAGATACCAAATAGCCATATTCTCTTACTATTTGATAAACCTGAAGAGCTTCCAAGAACAAACCTTTATTGCAATAACATTCAAGAAGTGAGCTCAAGACTGAAGACTCAATGTAAATTTCACCAGCTTTCAATGACTGCATCAAGAAACCCACAATTTGGACTGGTGGATATTTCTGAATGAGAGAATCCAACATGGGTTTTGCGGGTTTGGATAGTCCGGACCCGAGAAGTACACATACAAGGGTACAAAGAACTTTGGCATCAGGCTGAAACCCGAGACTGTTCTTGGCATAATGGAAGAAGCGTAGAGAGACTTCCGGGTTTGTTTGGGTGTTGTGAAGGATTTGAAGGAAGAGAGATGGAGTAAATTGTGAAGAAGACAGTGTGAGGTTCTTGAGAAGTGAAGGCCAGTGATTTGTTTGCCTTTGCAAGAGAATAGAGGAAATTTGGGAAACTAATTGAGTTTGTTTAAATTGGGTTCTCCAATCTTGGGGCTTTTGTGTTGTTACAGTGCTTGCTATTGAGATTGATCTCTGCAAGAGAAAGAGAGTTCTAAAGGCAATGGTCATTTGAGTTATGGTGCAAGGCAAATCGGTTTCAATTGAGAAGAGAGTTTGCGCCCAATTCTCTAAACATTTTAAACCCAAACCAACCCTCAAGAGTGTCATCACAATTTAACCCGCTTAATTTGTGGATGGGTTAATAACTAATTCTTTCATTTATTAGCTTAATTCATCTTAATTCAATCAATTTTCACCTATTTAAAATTAAGTTGATAAGCAACCCCAATAGATCTGAGAGAGATCTTGTCAAAATATATTTCGAATATTTTTTTTCTAATTTGATATGTTTTATATAATCAAGATAAAAAATAATAATTTAATTAAGTAATAAAATATTGAAAAAGAACAAATAAAATACGTACAACTTAGTAAAAACTGGGTGGGGTTGGGTTTTGACCCCTCTATAACTCATTACTCAACCTTTTTTCACCCAACCCATATTAACCCAAGCAATTTTGAGTTGAATTGAATCTTAACCCATTTTGACGCACTCAAAATTGACCTGACCCACCGAATTGCCACCCCTAATTCAATGTTAATGTTCACTGTATAAGTATGCTTTCCAGAATGTATGTCTTGTTAGCTTAGGGTGTAAATCCTATTTTAAGGTAATGAGACTTGAATTCCGCATCAACTAAAGGAAAGTCGACGCGGAGCTTATATTATATTGGGTAGGGGTGTTCATGATTCGATTTGGATCGGTTATTGATTAAAATTATAGTCAAATTAATTTAGTCGGTCTTTAAATTTCTAAAACCAAACCAAACCAAATAAAAAAGAAATAACTGTCGGTTTGGTTATTGTCGGTTTGGATTGGTTTGGTTTGGTTTGATTTATTTTTTTAATTATTTTTCGGTTTGAAAGTAATATGTTTGTTGAGGCCATACACATCTCAATAGACACAAATACCTAGTACATGAATAATCCACAAAAAGCTACTGTGGATTCAATTATGCAAGGAAAAAGTACATAAAATAAACTTAATTTGAAATTATTTGCTCTTAATAGACTCAATCTAAACTATTTACTCTTAATGGACCCATTACCCAAACTATTTACCTTTCTACTCACTTATTCCTTTTTTATTTCACGTGTTGATATCAGCATAAATACTATAAAATATACTCTGGCGGTATATATATACCATAGCGGTATCATATAAAATGTGCTCAATCCTTTATGATACTCAATTAGGATATAGGATTTTTTTTAAAGTGTTGACACCCAATTTTTACCCGCCATGGTGTCAATTTAATTATCGGAGATTAATTTTATTTTTAAACGTTTTTTGAGCAATTACTATTTATCAACAAAAAAAAAATGTTTTTTGCACAAATAATTATTAAAAAGGGTTTTTGCATAAAAGGTAATAATAAAAGAATAAAAAAGAAAAAGAAACAA
>JAABOM020000049.1:18680913-18693239 GCA_011800125.2 Solanum clarkiae | reverse complement strand
TCCATATAATTCAGATTTTACATTGCATCTCTCTTTCTCTGCAATGGATAAAAGAACTGTCATGTTCTAACATAACAGCATTTAGTTACAAGAAAGAACTACAAAACCACACATAAAACCTCGAATCATATGGAATGTGACTTTCGAAGCTTTGATCTCTAACCTACTTTGCACTAGCACCCTTACAATCAAAGTGCACCCTTACAATCAATAAAAGTTAAGAGGGAAGACTGAGGGTGATAAGCAGTGCCACTTTATACAGAAAAGAGCTCATCATATTACACGAAAGTCACCAACTCTTTTGTGGCATTCAAGACAATTTTACACACAAAGGTTCAAATTTTATTGCTTCCTATGACATCTTTTTCTGAGAAGGATGTGATAATGACAACAATATCTTTCCAGTTTTCTTTAGGAAACAGGGTCATAGAACATCAGCATATGTTTACAGAAAGATCAAAGTCTTACACCCCCCAAGAGTCCATCTTATAGACCAAAAACTAAAAAGAACAAAAGGTTAAAATCTGACTACAAAGTCCAAATTTATATGATGATTGACGAATGTTTATTTGTTTTAAGGATTATCAAATAAGAAAAACTATGATTTTCAGTAAAGAGATTAGCAGCCAACAAGAAGCAAGGAGTTGATTGAAAGGAGAACGCTAATGAGTTGAAAACAAATTCCATGTTACTTCCTAGATCATAGGTGACATACCAGGAAGGCTTATGGGATGTCTGCATCACCAGAAAGTGACATACATCTTCATGAAAAAAAATAAGAGCTTCACCAATTTGTACATAAATAAATTCACTAAATTCAAACATTTCCTACCATCAAGAAGTCAAGAATTGAAGTAATAAAGATTACAAAAGAAAAGCATGGAGAAAGAAGTATGATACCAATCAACAAACCAAGCATCTAACCAAACCAGTGAAAGTGGAGAACCAACTACTGAGGCAGAATAGATGAGCATGAGCTTTAGATTACAAGGTCTCAACTGTTTCTTATTTTATGCTGGCCATTTAATCAAAGGCATATAATTAGATTGAAAAGCTGACAATGATCAAAATACTCATGTAGCAGTTGCAGATATATAGTTTCACTTTTATTATATCCACTTGGGGCCACACCCTTATGCGTTGCACATACGTGTTTGTGGAATTTTCCAGAAATGATTGTTCAACAATCTTATTCACAGCTACATCTCCTAATACATAAATATTCGTAACAAGAACAAATAAATAATAGAGTCCCAGCTCAACCAACGAGAGAAAACACTACTCCTGCTTAAATAATTTACTTACACAAGTAAAATGAACATTAGTACTTTTCTAAATCAACAACTGATCGTAACCTGCTTTATTATTGAGTATCCCAACTTTCCCTTAGATATAGATTGTGCCTAAGCTCATTTGCTTCCAAAATTACTCCTCTAAAGAGCATAAAATTGACGAACTCTTCCTCATCTAAACAAAGTCGATGTACAAAATTGAAATTACAAGAAATGAAAGATAGTAGTACTTCTTTGTCCATTTTTACTTATATGTTATTCTAAAAATAGAATTTTAGTTTTTTTTATTGTATTTAATATATTAAAAAAATACAATTATTAGTATATTTTTCATGTTTTTCCTTGACATTGATTATTATTCTCACATTATTTTTGAATAGATACTCTCCCCATTCCAAATTAATTAAATTTTTCAGACTTTTTTCAATGTTCAAAATACTTGAATTATTCAAAGTTTAAGGTGGATGTTTGAATCTTTTTTCATATGTGTCCTTTCATTTATTGAAATTTTATATTTTTTAGAAGATAAATTAAACTACATATTTATGATTTTACAAAGCACAATAATGAAAAGAATTGGGTAAATTTTATTTTTAAATATTTTTAATATGTATATTATCTTATAAATTTAATTAAATGAAACAGAGAAAATATTAGGAAATAAAATAAAGAGAGGAAGTACATTCTAAGAAAAATGGAAAATAATATGTTCCCAAACAAGCAGCAATGGCTAAGCTCCTCTTCCCAAATTTGAATAAACTTGTTTAGTTCTTTAAATTACGTAACGTAAGGCCTGTATCTGTAATTATTGAGATTCACAACAGTAAAGTCAAATGATTACTTTAATTAGAACCACGCTTTATTAGCCCCTTAATTTAAGGTTATTTTGCCCCATTAATCTACGTCATGTTTTTTCTTTTGTAAAAGCAAAACTACTCCATATTATATTCTCATTTGATCTATTTTATTATTTGCTATATTCAACTTTTGCACGTTCTTTGAAAAAAATGATTATATTTTATTTTTACATTTTTTTAAAAAAATGAACTAATTAAATTATTTATTTTTATTTTCTAATTCAATATACTACTATTGCATCATATTGTTTAAATAGAAATAACAATTAAATATTACTTTTTTGGTCCATGTGATACTCTTTCTTTTTTGGTCCATTCCGAAAAAGAATTTTTATCTTATGTTAATCGAAAATAATTTGACTTTAAAATTCCCCTTTTATTTTTAATGAAATGAGTTTCAACCACACTAATTTTTGAGAATAATTTTACATCATAAGTTTTAAAAATTTTACTTCTTTTTCTTAAATATCGTGACAAATCAAAAAATACCACATAAAATAAGATGAAGAAAATAATTTTTATCAATTATTTTTAACAAGTATGACAACTAAAACAAAGGAATTGACAGAATCAGTATGTCAAAATCCAGTAAGCTTTTGATATAACCAAAACCACTCAAAAGGAGGGATATTGCAATATTTAATTTAAGCACTTTAGACCCCACTTTTATTTTGTGCCTCCAAAATCAATTCATTGGCAGCATGGAGACCCTTTCGCTCTCCTCGTGGAGTGTTTAGTAATTTTACATGTCCTGCTCATGCTTTCTGGATATATGTGCTATATCGCAGATTGGGTCTCAATCCCTAAATCTCCCTTTTTAAATTCGAAACATTGAGTATACTATTTTTTTTTTCATCAATCTCGCATGGATTCAAAAATTTACTATTTTTTAAATTTGAGATATGATAAAATAAAGTAAAATGGCTCTTTAAATTGTCTATGCAACTTTCAACGCTCATCTGGAAACAGTCGCGTTATGTTTTTAAACATAGAGGTCAGGCTGCGTACATGCGATCCTCCCTTATCCCGTAATGGACGGGAGCCTTTGAGGCATTGGGGTAATGATGCTGCAGTACACTATTTGTCATCTCTAAAGATTTATACTTAAAAAAACAAAAATATTCTTTGCTCCATTATTTTTAGTTGTTATATTGAATTTTTTTTAGAGTTAATTTAACCATTGTTTTAAAGTTAAAAAATTAGTTAATTTAATTTTTTAATTAAAAAATTGAATTTAAAAAATTATAAGAAAAGTATAATTAAGTTATAATTTTTTTCATATTAATATGAATAAAAATATATTTTTAAATATTAATCAAAAGTTCTTTTATTTGATTCTAAAAAGTATTGTGATAATTTAAAAAAATCAAAATAATTTAAATTGTTCTCCATCTATCTGCAAGATCTCAAGTATTTTTAATACTATAACTAAGTTGATTGATTACTTGAATTTTTATTTTATTAGTGAGAGTTTATCCTTTTTCGTTTTCTAACATTTCTTTTTGTAATTCTAATAGATAAAAATATACTTTTAATCCAAAAATTAATGCTAAAGACAAGGATTAAATAAGTGAAAATAGAACAGATTTAAATTATTTTTCATACCGTTAAAAAAAAAAAACATTTTCAACCTTTTTCTCGGAGATTTACAAACATCTTCTTTTCCTCAAGTTAGTTCACTTCTTGTTGTTTCTACATGTTCTTTTCCAACAGGAAAGAAATAAATCAAGAGAGGTTTGGATTTTGGTGTACTCTAGATTTTGAGATTTTTTTTTCTTGTATTTCGTTTTATTTGTCATGTCTCAATTATTGACTGACACATGGATTAACAAAATAATAAATAATAAGAATAACTTTATCAAATTACCTTGGAACAAGTAACTTCCAAGGTATACTTATTCCTGCTAGCTGCATATTATGCAGGATCAATAGAATTATTCTTTCATATATTTTTTGAATATAAATACTCCACCAAGATATAGAGTTCACTGTTGACGTGGATAAAAAGGCCTAGAAAAGTAGGTAGCTGAAAGAATGAACTAGAACCAGTGTTAAGGAAAGCCCATAAAAGTGGACCACACGTTGAAATTTTATGATAGTTATATGCTACAAGTGTCTACCGTATCTGGATTGAAAGCAATTCAAGACGTTTTTTGTAAAATTGCATACTAGTTGACAAAAGATTGAAGAAAATCTGTCTCCAGCTGCACACCAAAAGACAGTCCCGTCGAAAATGGAAGAATTCTTGATCATATTGATGCTTGCCTGTTTAAGTAAGCTTTGTGAAGAGTCTTATAAATAGTTAACTAATCATGAGAACTAGTTCTAGAATCCATAAAGAACTAACGATGTATCTATGCTACTTTGGTTGAATGAAAATTTTATAGTTTGACAAAAAAAAGTCTTGAAAAATGTAATAGAAAATGATTATAATTAATCTTATAAGATTAAATTGAAAACAAAGTGTAAAATTATCTCTTGATTTCATAATATGAACAAGTATTGTTAGAAATCTATTTTTAGGATAATGGACAAATAAAAATAAAGCACATGATATTTTACCAACTGCACCTATTAATTGATGTCAAGTACAATTAGATTTTGAAAAATAATTTCAGAATAAATCATGAAAAATAATTATCTTTTTTCTTATATATTAGAAAAATAAGTAAAATTAACTTTTATTTTTAAATAAGGAGTAGACAAATAAGAGCGAGAAAAAGCCATTTTTTGATTGAGTTTTTTTTTTTTTAAAAAAAAAAGCATTCCGTTTTTAGAATACCAAACATGGTGGTCCTCAATTTTTAAAATATCTTTCTAGTCCAAAAGAGGAAAATATTTTCAAATGAGTAGGAATTTTTATAGTCTAGAAATTAGAATTGCATAATTGGTGATAAGAGAAGTTTTTTGTTCGTTCGTTTTCGTCCTTTACCTTATTTCGTCTCTCGAGGTAAGAAGATAAGAGTAATAAATAAATAAATAAACGGTACTCCTCCGTTTCATTTTAATTAAATTTATGAAGCAATGTATACAAGAAAAATATTCAAACATAAAATTTATACTATACTTTTCACTATTCACTTTTGTAAAATCATAAATGTATAATGTAATTTATCTTTTTGAAAATATAAAATTTCAATAAATGAAACGATAAATATGAAAAAAATTTCAAATATTTATCTTAAATTTTGAACAATTCAACTATTTTGAACATTTAAAAAGTTAAAAAAATTTAGTTAATTCGAGACGAATGGAGCATGAACAAAAGATTCTCATTTCCAATTTTGCCCTTAGGTAACAAACCGCGTATAATTAATAAAACGTCGTCATTCATTCCTAAAGGATCCAGCTTAGAAACCTTTCTTCATTCAAAAGGAGGGGAAAAAAAGAAACACCATGGAGAGAAATGCTTCTTCAATGGCTGTTCTTTTTTTAATTTTAGCACTAATGGCTACCCTTTTTGTATCATCAAATGCTCTAGTCAAAGGTGCATTTGAAGAGAACTTCAGTAAAAGTTGTCCTGGGACACATTTCAAGACTTCTAAAGATGGACAGATCTGGTATCTTACCTTAGACCAAGTATCAGGTGATTAAAATCCAAGAAATTCAAAATGCTATTCCATTTTGGTTTTCTGAAATTTGAATATATTTCATGTTTGTTGGTATGTTAGATTGTGGGTTCATAACAAAACAGAGCTATAGATTTGGTTGGTACAGCACAAAGTTGAAATTAGTAGGAGGTGACTCTGCTGGTGTTGTAACAGCATTTTATGTAAGTTCAGTTAATCATTTTGTGCGTTTTTGAGGGAATTTTGGCAATGGGTGTAATTTTTTGTTGTTTTTTGGGTACATTCAGATGTGCTCAGAAGTAGAGGCAGGGCCATTGAGAGATGAGATAGATTTTGAGTTCTTGGGAAATAGAACAGGGCAGCCATATCTTATTCAGACAAATGTGTATAATAACGGCAGTGGAGGACGTGAGATGAGGCATCAACTTTGGTTTGATCCTACTCTCGACTTTCATACCTATTCCATTCTTTGGAACTCTCACCAGATTGTGTAAGTCTTTCTTTTCACTCTTCAAGCTAATTTTTCTTTTTCCTTCCTCCCGTTATGAGTGGTAAGGCTGTGAGATGTTACTGTAATGTTTAAACTAATTGGAATTCGAGTTGGGTAGATCTATTAAGTCGGTAAAATGTTTGTTACGTAAATATACCTCATCCTATGTAGGTGTATAGTGATTAAAGTAAATTAATCAGAATTTACGTCGAGTAGATCCATCAAGGAGGTAAAGTAAAGTACTTCATTTGAACCCTTTTTGCTAGAAAATAATGCCTTAGTTTCTTCAATTTTGAATCTTTTTGTAAAAATTCTGGCTCCGTAGGGTTCAAATCAATCATCTTCCTACATCCATCATGGTACTTTTTGTTTCTCCAATTACATAGACATGCGGTACCACAAAACTATGGTCTTGTGAAATGGATTCGAACATAACCAAATGGATATAGAAGATTCATATATACTTGAACACATATAATTTGAGATTAATTTAGCGTAGTTGATGATTACCTGATCAACTACATTCTTGTCTATGCAGGTTTTTTGTGGATAAGGTACCGATAAGGGTATACAAGAACGCAAATCACACAAACAATTTCTTTCCAGCCCAGAGGCCAATGTATGTGTTTTCTAGCATATGGAATGCAGATAATTGGGCTACTAGAGGCGGCTTGGACAAGATAAACTGGAAAAATGCACCATTTGTAGCATCGTATAAGGATTTTACAATAGATGCTTGTCCATGGAAAAATCCTTACCCTGCTTGTGCTTCATCCACCACACAGCACTGGTGGGATCAGTACAATGCTTGGCACTTATCAAGTAAACAGAAGATTGATTATGCTTGGGTGCAGAGGAACTTTGTGGTTTATAATTATTGCCAGGATACTGTGAGGAACAAGTACAAGCCTCAAGAGTGTTGGTTAAATCCATTGGACTAATATTAAGCATAGATGAGATTCTTTTGAGAGAGGATAATTGTATTAGTATTTTGATCTTGATTTTGAGTGTATATATTGGACTCTCCCCTTCTAATTTGGGATTGAGCCATAGTAGATCCATCGATTAGTATAGTGTACTCCGTCTATCAAAAAAAAAAGGGGCGACATTACTACTATTGGAAAGTGAAGAAGTGTTTTGCTATGTTTACAAATGTTTTAAAGATATTCTTAATGTAAGTTTTAAGTGCTTTATTCAAGGAAGTTAAGATTTCGATTTCTCATAGTCGTTTAATAGGTAAGGGCTCCTCTGATCGACAATTTCTGTAAAATAGCATTTGGTAAGTTTCTAAAAGAGCATTATCATGCAATAGAATAAAACTAGATCCCTACTCTGGATCATGCCAGAGTAATTATTTTGTCATAGATATTTTGTGATTTACTAAGTCGGATAATCCAAGAATGAGCGGCAACATATACATGTGCTAGAGAAACAAAGGAGTTGCAGAATATGTAACTTGAAGATTTCAAGATTGAATTTCTAAAATGAGACTGATAATGCATTCAATGAGTTTTGCTTCTCCTTGTGCAAGTTAAAATTGATGAGTGCGATAATACTAGTGATATGGTGAAGTAATGAGACAGGTCACATGGCATTAAAATAAGCAGAAGTTGCAGTACAAATTTAATGAGATGGACATCTCACCTACCTAGATGAAGATTTTTAAGTTATGGAAATCTTGGAATAATCAATTTCATCTAGCCGTATTTTTGTACTCCCTAACTTTACATCATATATATATACCTAATACCTTGTGGATGTTTGTTTTCAATATTAATTTTGTACTAGGAGGAGGTAGTTGTCACACTCACAGCAAGTAAAGTAAAAGAACAAATAAGCTGTACATATTTGAGGATGACAACCAAGGTGCTGCTAATTCCTTATTTAGTTGTTTGTAATTGGGGATGAGAGGACCGCACAATTTACTTATTTGTCGCCATCTCATAAACAAACAATTTCCTTGTCACGGATCACTGGTACATGTCTTACTACTATATGGGCCTCCATACATACATCTATCTTCTGTTAAAAAAAATTCACAACATCATATTGCCCCTTTAGTAGCACCAAAAGGTAGGAGTTTCAGACCATATTGATCAGGCTGAATTCTGATGTTGCGTACAAAGGAGAAGTAAAATAAGCAGGAACAAGACGAGATGAAGATGGGAATGAACATTTGTTTTTAGAAAAAAACACACACAATTGACTCAAAGAAAAGGACAATCAATGAAATTTCTCTACCGAAAAAAAAAATTGATTGAGACAACTGTGAATTTCACTTAGTATTGTTGCGTTTTATTTAGACAAGATGAGTGTAATGAGATTGGGTTCTGTAATTATATATTGCTATCTCTTGACCCTGGGGCTATCCTACAATTAAAAGGTAGGATCATTTGTCAAATGGACCTTATTAGATCGAGAAATAAAATAAAACCAAACAAGTAAATTGGCGCCTCCAAGAGTAATACAACACCAATTCTTCTCTTTTGTTTCAATGGACTTGACGAATTTGTTACTTGAACTCATTCTTGAGCCCAAAGACGCAGTGCACAATATTGGTTCCAATATATCCTTATTATTGTACTCAAATGTGAAATTATATGCTATTTTGATTAACAGTTCATGCTTGTTTTATACTCTCTCTTCTTGCCTTTTTCACCCAATACCCCTCTATAATGGGCCTCGCCTTCACTTGAGTATTTTTATATATTAGTTTAGTGTACGTATTTTGCATGTATGTATTGTGTCAATCTAAAAATTATATATAAATAATACTTGCTATTAAATAAAATATAATATTCATATAAAAAATTAAATAAATATTATTAATTTGATGCAATAGTTTAATCTATTATGAACGAGCAAAGATGAGACAATTTTGTCTAAATAGGAGTCTATTAGTGAAAGGTTGAAAGTTCAAACAACATTGTCAAAGGTGTTCGTGCTTTTAATATAGTATAAACGATATAGATATCGATAAACAGATAGATAAAACTTCGAAAACCTAGTGTAAGAAATATTTCTACATAGAAATAAAGTGCTCCCAAAGTTAACCACATATCCAACAAAACTCGAATCCGAATTTTCAAATTAACAGTGAAGGAATACTTTCGACATTCTCTTTATAGGATAAGTATATGCATCATATCTCTTGAAATGGATTATAGAAAATTTTGGCGTATACCCAAAGTATGCTAAGAACTTGTGATTTCACACGCTTGATTATGATATTATTATTATGAATATAACAACATGCCAGGAAGAATAACACGAGAAACTAAAATTCATGTAAAGGAGTTTTCAAATATGAAAATGTATTGCATTACTAATTTTTGAACGGACCTAAAAAGAAATAATATTGTAAGATAAGTTTGTCATATACTTTCTCCATTTTTATTTATTTTAAAAAAGTATTTTTAATATATTTTATTATGAATATATCTAATTGGATATAAGTGTGGGATATATAACAATAATACTAATAATATGTTCAGTATAATTTATAAAATTTGAAAAATATAAAATAACATGAATTTTATTCTAATTTTCGTAGATCGGATAAAAAAAACTGCTCTCAACAGCTCGACTCATCACATTTCATAGCCCAAAGAGTATAAATATTTGACTTTAAAATATAGTATTTGTAATTAAAACATAATTTTCAAATAAATATAGTCAAACATTTACACAATGAAAACTCAAATAAAAAAGAAAGACGAAAAAAAAAGGAGTACACCTCTCAAGTATTTAATCAAGCGGCTCTTACACGCGACTCCATATATTTTCCGTGTGACTCCACCGCAGCGCCTTCACCTATCAATTAATAATTCCTCTTCTTTCCCAAATTACGAATTTCGCAGGAATTGAAAAAATCTCGTTCTGCTCCTCGTAATTGGAATCAAGCTCCCGGACTGCAACTATGGTTTGCGATAAGTGTAAGTCCAAACTCCCCTCTTTTATTCACAAATTATTCATTACAAACAATTTGTGAGCAATTTATTTAGACCTAGGGTTTCATAAAATTGTATTTGCAGGTGAGAAGAAGTTATCCAAAGTGATTGTACCTGATAAATGGAAAGAAGGTGCCAGCAACACTACTGAAGGCGGCGGTCGTAAGATTAACGAGAACAAATTGCTCTCCAAGAAAAAAAGGTTACTTTTTTTTTCCTGATCTTTGTTGACTAATTGCTTTTACCTGTCCATCCTGATAATGAATTCCAGCCTCTGTGTATATTTCCCTTTAACCTACCGGAGAATGGAAGGAGAATAATTGAGAATAGTATGCTTGCTTTTTCAAGAGAATTTTATTTTGTAACTTATACCTGTCCGCCTGATGGTTGGTCCTCTAGTAGCATCTTTTATTCCCATTTGACCAGCTCATAAGATGAACAGATAATAGCTGAGATAATATGCTTGCCTTTTTTAGGAATTTTTGATTGATCTGTGATAGCCAGTCAATTGAGACTCATTAACTTAAAAAAAATTGAGACTCATTATACTAATTGATACAGCCAAAACTTTCATCAATCAGAACTCAAGCACTATCCTCTAAGTAGGGATTCTGATGTTGAATTACTAAGAGAGTCAGGTTTTTTTTAATGCTGGTCTGAAAAACTTATTAGCTATGGTAACTCTACATACTTGAGTAGCACCCAAGGGTGTGATTTTTAGGGGTCAATGAAGTGGTGCAAACCTTAGAAAACCAAGATTTTTAAAATCAAGCAGAAACCTAAAAATACTGACCAATGTCTCCCAATATACTTGAGCATTGGTGGGTAGAATTACCCAGTACCTGGGCTGATGGGAGATTGTAGGTGCTGGTGGAATAGTAAGGACGCCAACATCTTTAAAATAGAAGTAAAAGTTACTGACTTGAGGACTCTAATCTTAGCCACATTATTGTTTGTAGATGAAATATAATTAATTTGGCTGAGATTTTTGTCTTTCTTATTGGGTGCTTGTTCCCCAAACCAATAAAGGAAAAGATTGAGTAGATGGTGAAGGAGAGAACCCAATCCAAAAGTAAATGTGTATCCTAAGAGGGAAACTAATGTCCTTTTCTCTCTCTCTCTCTCTCTCTCTCTCTCTCTCTCTCTCTCTCTCTTTTTTTTTGATTTTAAATTAAAAATTACCCACACACAGAGAGAGATACAGACACATGACACATCAGAGTCTTGCAATGATTCTTTCTGATCTTTGAATTTCTGATTTGGATTCACTAATGCTACGTAAAAGTTGTAATCATATGTTTAGGTAGTTCAGACTGAACTACACTCCAGTATGATATAGTACGAGGAACCCATCATCTTCTTAAGATGTACTTGCAATAAAAAAGCAAAATTTACCCAAGTAAAATTGAACAAGTTCAAAATAGATGTCTCTGACAAGTCTTCCTTCTGTTTACTCATGTTATTGATGCCTTCAGTGTTGGAAATGATGATTTGAGCTAAAAATAAGGTCCAACTGAATTACTACAATAGAATTCTAGATAATATAAGAAAATCAGTATTAATACCGTATGGGCATGTGAAGTCAAAGAGATGTTGTATTGGCAGAATGAATCTCTGAAAGCAAAAAAGAGTAGTGAATGAATGAAAACTTTGGCCTGTGCGTATTGGATCTCATCCAAATATCATAGAAGCTTGGGTATCATGGGAGAATAGGGGTGGTTTTCCGTGGTATGGTATGGTTTGGTTAGCAAGGGAACCACGCTTGTTTTGATTATTTCTTTAATTACTTGGTATGGTTTGGTTTCATGATTTTGTAACTATAAAAATCTTCACTTTTTTGAAACCACCAATTTGGTAGTATCCCATTATTTTTTTCCAATTATATTCTTAATTTTTAATAATTTTGATTTACCTGTATTTTCATTAAACTTTACCCTAATATATCTGTTATTGTCGTAATCATATTATTCATTACCCTCCGCACCAACTTTTGAAGCTTGTCTTCCGCTTCCAGTCTTCTCTTCCACGTTTCGGTCATTTTTTGAGTTTCATTTTTAAAAAGTTTTTGCTTTTTGTTTTCTCGAATATTTGTTTCCATCAATCTCGGATGGAGCCAAATATTGACTATTTTTTGGCTTTGGAGTATGATGGAATAAAGCAAAATGGCT
>JAABOM020000049.1:18659139-18680813 GCA_011800125.2 Solanum clarkiae | reverse complement strand
CTCATGGGTCATCTGGAAACAGTCGCTTTATGTTTTTAAACATAGGGGTTAGGCTGCGTACATCCGTCCCCCCCTCCCCCCCCCCCACCCCGCAATGAGCGGGAGCCTTTTGAGGCACTGGGGTATGTTGTTGTTGTTGTTGTTGTTTTCTTGAATATTTGTATGGATTGGAGAGAGATATTAGCTTGTTTCCCAAAAAAAAATTGATAAATTTAATATTTATAATAATTAAAGGCATTTTCATAAAATTTTCAGTTGCAATAAAGTACCATACAGTCAAATTGAACAACAAAATTATCATTCAACAATAGCAAACCATACATCCTATCCGAACATGGTATTGTACTGTTTATACTATATAATGCCATCCCATAAACAGAGGTTAATTGAATTGGGTTATTAATGCGGAAGCAAACATGGTGTTGGAAGTTTATCTTGTAAATCCTTTTAAGCTCTCTGCCTTTGATCTGGAAAAGCTCAGATGCTGAACAGTTATGATAGTGATCAGTTCGATATCAATAGCCCTTTCCACACAAGATTGGTGAAGATAATCCCGCACCAGTTGAGACCAGCACTGGTTCTATCGAGTCCAGCTGGGCGATAGTTGCATATTGAGAAAAAAATAAAATTGAGTTTCTGGATCATGTCATAAAAATGTGGCTTGTCCTATAAAAAGGGGAAAGACTAAATCAATGGCTTAACATTTGACTATGTTTTATCAGAATAATTTCAACTATGAATAGTTGTGATTCACATAGCTTTTTAGGTAGTTCCCATTTTATTGTTATTTTATAAGAACCAATAAATTCTGTGCGAATTCATTGAAATTTAGACGAGTCAATTTTCATACTTTGTATCTTGCTGTTCTTTTTGTGACAGGCTCTTTTCATCTTGTTATAAAAGATGTGTGTAATACTCCGCTTGCATCAAAAGTTAATGCACAAACCTCTTAATTAGCCATCTCAATTTGTTTCTTAAGGAAGGTTCTAAAGCATGTTGCGTTACACAAGAAGTTCAATTGAACATTCTTTTGACTTCTAAACAACTTTAGCTATTCCATGCCTACTGTTGAAAAAGTAACTTATGGTATCTGAATGCTTGCCAAACCTATCTTTAATAGTAAGCATTTTCAATTTGTCTTGTCAGTGATGGTGCAATAGTTATGCAGGATTAAGCCGAGAGAAGCTCTTTTTTATTTGCTTGTACTTTTGCAGTAAAATTATTTTTCCCGGATATTGCATGTCTGACTTGGTTATTTACTAGCTTTGTTTCTCTTCTGAAATCTTAAGATACTGAAGCTATGCGCTGTTGAAGAAGACTCTGTTATTGGTATTGGAATAAAAGAAAATATATCTAGACCATGAGAAAGAAATAGTTATTGGTATATAAAGAAATAGTTATTGGTATATCATTTAGTTTTTAGATCGATGATTTAGGTTATTGAAGAAAACCATCTTGAGTAAACTTTCTAGTATTCTTTTGATAGGTTTTGTTGGTTAATATTTCAAATTTCAGTTCGTGTATTTTCTGTTCTTCGTTAATAAACATTAGGTGAACAAGACTGTAGCTCATTCACATGTTGCATTTAGAGTTTTACTATTTTCTGGACTGCGTTTTTATTTTTTGGATAGTTGTAGTGTCCGGGCTAGCTTGCACACCTTGACTAATTTCATAAAATACCTATCGCCTTCCACCAATAATAATAATTCTATCCACCAAGACTAGAAAGGATGGGAAGAAAGCACCTGGTTTTTTTGTCTCTGCTGGGATTTAAAACCAAAGATCTCATGATTCTCAACCCATTTCCTTGACCATTAGGCCATACCCTTGAATGCTCTATTTTTCGGATTCAAGTATAGGACAAAATTCATTTTCAAGTCAAGGTTCATGGAATCGAAACCGAAGAACTACACATTTTTTTTAATTAAAAAAATTAGGACAAGATGTTTTCCGAGGATTTCCTTGTACGAGACATGGAATCACAGTTGGATTAGCACACTTGGGGAAGAGAGCAAGATTATTTTTTTTTACGACAAGGGAAACCTACCGCCGCTGCCGTATGAATGCACACGTAAAACCCCCGCTTCTATATAATAGTTCGCAAACCACACATGAGAGATAATCAGCTTTAGGCAAGCCTGTGACGAGCTAGCTCTAGAAGACAAACCCCTTGATTTCACTTGTAAGGAGCTTCAAACTTGAAACCTCCAACATGGAAGTCCCAAGCCCAAACCACTGGGCGACCCCAAAGGGTAAAAAGGAGCAAGATTATACCCCACTTTGTGGAAAAGAATGCAACTCACCATTAACGAAGAATATATTGGCTACAATATACTTCTTTTAGACCATAGAATCAATATAAGTTTTAGAAGTCTCAAATAAAAAACTAGAAATCATTGTATTGCAATTCAAGGAGTAATAAGTGGATTGCTTAACCTGGTGCTCTAGGTGCTTTTTTTCTTTTGTGGTGTTGCATGATTGCAGCCATTTTCACTCTTTAGTTTAACAGCATCTTCTGGTAAGTGGTGTGCTGAATGAAATGATTTGTGTGATTTGCTGTGGGATTTCAAATGCAGTTTGATTATGGTTACTGTTGGGTATTTGCCATCATTTTGACAGTTCCTGTATTGCAGGTGGACGCCTTATGGAAATACAAAGTGCATTATTTGCAAGCAACAAGTGCATCAAGATGGCAAGTATTGTCATACCTGTGCTTATAGTAAAGGTAATGAAGAGTTATTTGGAATTGCATATGATTTATATTAATGGAACGCTAGTTCTAAATGGTTTTTATTTAGGGCAACATTTCTCTGCCTTGTCTAAAGTGTTCTTCCTGTGCAGGAGTATGTGCAATGTGTGGGAAACAAGTTCTCGACACCAAGTTATACAAACAGAGCAATGTATGATATGGACATGGTTGACGAACTAACTTCGATATTGCCTCAGCAAACTTTTCTTAGAGAATTGTTCTTACTTTGTGAATGCCATGAGAAGCACTTGATTCTGCAAAATACTAAAAGAGCTGCACAGAATGAGGAGCTGTAAAATGGTGATCTTTTGAAATATTAATTTGTCTTGATTTTGTGTGAGGCTTCTGATCAACCTGTTTGCAGTACATTGCTACGTGGCAAAATAATATTCATCTAGAGATTCATTCAGCTACAAGCGACCCCATCAATGAATTCCACTTCTAATAAAATAATATTGAAGCTATATAGGAAACAATCCCACCATCTCTGATAAATGGCTGGTTCAGATTTAGGAAGTCAAAAGGATCTGAAAAAAGATGATTCGCACTATTATGTGCACTTATTTTAATCAACGTACATTCAACTTGCTCATTCCCAGTCAAAATTCATCTTATTTTATGAAGAGAAGCACTCAAATTCAAACCTTATACATGATGAAGCTATCAGGCAGATAGAATAAGTGCACATAATAGTGCGAATACATAAGAATTTGAATGAGGAACGAAACCTGTTCATAATGTTTCTTATTTTAATGAGAAACGAAACCTGTTCATTTTCATGTTCACTGTTCACCAATTAAGACAGGTACATGTAAATACAACATAGCCAAGTATGACGTTCATTATCTGGAACAGAATTCCTGTCCTTTCAGAACATACAGATGGTTCGACACGTATACTAACCTAGCATTACAACAGCAAAATCACTGTGGGAAGCAGCACTCAACTTGTCTCCAAAATTGGTCCAAATGCAGTATGCTTTTATCTCTCTCAATATGTTTTTTGTATAGTCATTATTTTTAGTACTAATATAGCTATGACACTGACCATGAAAATCCAAGTTTTGTGACATACTAATAAATCCTATAGCTCTCCTTGTCAAAAGAATTTTGCTCTCTTCAATAATTTAAACACTAGACTTTCAGCTGACTTTCAGCTTCATGTGTCAGAATACTCCCCATCAAAACTAGTCATCCTATACCCAACTCTGTGTTAAAAGCAAAAAAAATTATCTTCGGCGCTTTGATTCCTTGCGCATCTCTGCCACATAGCTTTCAAAGTTGGACTTCTCCCAAAGCCGTCTTCCAATAAGATCTTCCTTGGTTGATTCATCTGATAAAAGAAGCATGATTGGAAGAAATCATTACCAGCAAGAAATGAAAACAAAAACTTTATCAAAACACTATATTAGTAGTATGCCAAGCATCTATGATAGAGGAAACATTTGTAAAAAGCATCACAGTCACGTACATATACTCAAATCACTTTTATCTACATTTCTCAAGATATACACGTGTCTGAAAGTTTTTTGCTTTTAACTTGGTCATCTATATTACTTAACACTACCACTGTGTTTGTTAACATAGGAAAGTCAGTTCGTCTTACCAATAGATATCCATGAATCAAGAGAAGACCGAATGGACCTTCGTGTCAAATAGGAGGCATCTTCCCATGAGTATGGAGCACGCTTGACATTGTATCTCCAGAACCAACATCCATACCACAGCAACAGCTTCAGAAGACAGAAGAAGAATGTCAGGAACCCTTAATATCTTGTATTCATAAGCATAAAGTATCTTATTTTAAAGCTTCTAGCAGAACAAACTATAAGCATGAGGAAATTTGGATTAACTGCCAAAACCAAAATGTCTTTTCATTTCATTGTTAGAATAGAACACCAAAATGTTGCTACCTTTCCCAGAGTGTAAGGAAGAAGTATAAAACGGACTCCAATTAGTTCCCAAACAGAAGGCTTTTCAGTGCCCTTTATGTCCAAGTTGAGTTCCTTGCCAAGCTCTTCTTCCACCTTCCTGTCACAAATAGCAAATTCAGCTAATAAACCCAGATTTAGCAAATAAACAAATTTTAAATGACAGCCCATATGAAAAAGCAAGTATATTTGTCAAGCTAAACCAGAAGATTCAGGTTGCATAGTTAATGAACAAGAGATATGCTCATACTTGTCCATCTGCTTGTTGCCCTTCTTCCTATTAGTCACTCCTCCAGTACGTTGAAGCTCCAAAGCACGTAGCTTGTTTTTATAAGCTGGTGTTTTCTTGACCATGTCAATAGCCTAACAAAAGAGGAAATCACAATTTATAACACATGGCAAAGTAATAGTAAGAAGCCAAAAAATAACTATTTCCATCTCCGACTATAGGTCACTCTTTTCTACTTTTTGCTTAAGCCAGATATTACTGTCTCGCAGAATTCAAAATAAGGAGAATTCCATGATGCAACTTTTCAATAAATTGCACTGCTCTGGAGTTCAACCTGGTATTTTGTTATTTCCCATTGAACAACAAAATTGCTCACCCAAGATCATTCTGAATCTCCATTACAAATCAAACTAGGTAATGCAGATAAGTGAAGAAAAGAATATGCAAAAAACCTCTTTATAAATATTTTTTTTTGATGTAGTGTATTTTATTGCGATACTTGGAGTGTATCTAGATGATTGATTATTTAAATATTAAATTTGAAAAAGATATGGTATCCTCCTTGCCTTAGAATCAGCCTCATGTTTGTATTATTCTTATTGGCATGTATGTAATTTTTTGGAAGCTACTGAATCTTCTGAGAAGAGGGGAGAGTTTTATTATAATCATGCCACAACTTACTGAAGCTTTTGTTGCTCCGAAGGTGTTTTTTGCAGACTGAGGGTTCTCCGGAAATAACCTCTCTATCGCTATGAGGTAGTGGTAAGGTCTGTGTACATTTTACCCTCCCCAGACCCCACATGTGGGATTCTACTAGATAGGTTGTTGTAGATCAAGGCTATACAGCATGAATTCACAAAATACCATCCTTCTTCCTCTTAAATTTACAGAGCAGTCACGGTAATTTTCATTAACTCTACCTATTTAAGATTAGCAGAGCAAAGGTGGTTCCAAGCCCTGATAAAGTTGGAGAGTTGCAATAGGTTGATAGCAAGAGTAAAAGTGGTAAAATATTATGATTGATTTTTCTGTAAATACGGATAGATGCAGGGTTAATTGGATCATTCTTAGTAATGCCATTCTTTTTACTTTCTAGTTAATGTATCACCACAGATTTCTCTTAAGTTCTCCAGACTCTTTATCGATCAACCTGCTATTTCTGTCCTAATGAACTCAACCGAATACACTACTTTCTCAGGTTCTAGCTACAAAATAAGACTTGAATAATCCAAATTCATTTTTGCTCTGCTTTCACTTCTGGTGAATCATATTCTTATCCTAATGACAACACGGTACATCAGAATGGGATGACGGGAGTAACATGACAAGCGGAACAATTTTCTAGTTTAGTTACTGATTACTAGTTTAATTATTGAATATTATCCTCAAATTTATCAATTAAATACTAACTATCTACAAACAAATAATTACCTGTAAGATAGATAATCATAAAATGATGCAGCTTCATATTAGTGAGGTTTATCCAGATAAGTATTCAAGGTGCACAATTACCTATAGATAAGGATCATCATATTTGATCTCACTGATCAGATAGGACTGTACTTTTCTTTTATTGTTTAAGGATCACACTTTTCTTAAATCATCAAACTATAAAATGTCATCACGGGGATTTTTCATTTTTCAAATCATAAAAGTAAAATAAACATAGGAAATCAAGCAAAATAAAAACACATGATAGCATTCTTCAATTTCCAGATTATAATGCAAGGATATAGTCTTTAACCATTGACTGTTGATGCAGGTCGCAAGTTGAAAGAAATCTAAGTGATGAGTGTTTAGTGGTACTTTACCTGATTATATCTTGTCCACTGATTCAGATACTGAAACAATGAGAGTATCAAAAGAAGACCAACGAGGACAGCACGGGTATCCTATTAATTCCAAACACAGACAGCTAAGTGTAAATAAAATCATTGCATGTATAATGAAATCATAAGCTCAAAGTTTCACCCATATGAAGTGTTGATCAAGATACAAATATCTAGAAGGAAATGGGAAAAGGCTGGGTACTCACAGTTTTGTGACCATAGTAAGCACGGTAATACCGTGCCGTATTGTAGAAAAACTGAAAATTCAAAAGTATAAAAGAAACACATTAGTATGCAACCTGATTATCATCTGTCAATTGAGAAATCTAATAACATTGCCCAAGAAACTCCAATATGCATGAACTAGACTCAAAGATACTAAAAAGAATGTCATTGGGGTACTATGTTATAAAAATGGAAGCACTAGGGCTCCTAGCCGAAATTCTATGAAAAACTTTTATGCAAAAGAATATGTAATCAAAAGATTAATGGAAACTAACCTCCTCTGGGTGGGCAAGTGCATAATCGTACTGCTCCCTTGTGGCTTCATCTTTCAAAATCTATGAGAAAATCAGCCCTTTAATATTTATCACAAAGACATACTAATCCCCCCATCCCAACTATATGGCGTCCCAAACTGTTAGAAACGTTCCATTAATATCTCTCACAACCTTTTTGTTATTTTCTGTAAACCTAACTTTTATAGTTAGTACTATAACATCTTTAACCCCATGTCCATCCAACCAGCACATATAACATGGCATGAAGGTAAGCATTTGAATTAGATCAGATACATTTCGCTTATTGAAAACACAATGTGCTGACAAAGGCAACAACAAAGACACTTTTTTTTATACCAGAATGAAATTAATACTCCACTAGGATTTACCCAAATTCACTTAAGTTATGAAACTTCCATCTAATCCTTCTTCTGGGCTCCCTTTCCTTGCTTCAATAATAAGCTCTGTAGCTTGTGTATCATTAGAGTTTCTTTTTCCAATTCACATAATTAAAACCTCAAATTGATTTGCTAATTGCTAATGGATTTGCTAATTGAACCCAGAAAATTACAGACGCAAAGAAAAAAAATAAGAAAACTAAACCATAGAAACAGAATATTAATTACCTCATAAGCATTTGCAATTTTCACAAAAAGCTTCTTTGATTCAGGATCAGGGTTTTTATCTGGATGACTAAACAACACAATTATCAATAACTTCCCAGTTCAACCAAACTAATTTATTTTTTCAAAAAATCAGATGAGACAGAAGGAACAAAAAAATTTACTGTTTCAGAGAGAGCTTGTAATAAGCTTTCTTGATTTCAGAAGAATTGGCATTTTCAGTCACCCTGCAAAAAAAAAAAGTCACAAGAATAAGTGAAAAAGGGATGAAGAAATCGAAAAGAGAATAATTTACAATGGAGTTACCCCAGAAGATCGTAACAGTTATCTTCGTCACAGTATATGGAGAGGGAAGGCTGAACCAGAAGGGAGAGCACGATAGTAACTGTGAGCGCGAACCATTGGATCCCTGTTCTTCGCGCCATCTCCGATTGTCGGCGTTTTTCTCTCCGTCTCTGATTAACCCAGATCGCGTCGTATGTAAAAGCTGATTCATTATGTGTAATGACTTTTCTGTCCTTAGATCGTTGACTTTCCTTTTGGTCAAATAATTTCAATAAGCTTTTTTATTTCAGTAAAACTATTAATTACATTGGTGTAATTATTTGATAAGGTTTGTAGGCCTGTGCGGATATCGTAGTAATTGCAAGTTACCCTGAGATTTTTTAAGAAATAGTATTTAATAAGGTATATCATAATAAATTCATCATTATACTTGAACATTTTATTGTACTAACTAATATAACAATATTTTTATTTTATTGTGAATCATATAAATTATTATTATAATTTTTTTATTTTGTTGAGAATAAAAATTAGTAATCACCTGAATTTGAAAAAACAATGATATTTAGTATTATTAAGAGTCGTAATGTACATTTAAGATAAATATTTTCAATTAAACTAGTATGAAATAAAAAGAAATTGATAATTTAATCACAAAAATATAAATATGTATTACTAATGATATCACGAATATACATCGTCAGCTTCATATATAGTTCAATTTTGTCTTGCAAATTGGACTATATACGAAGTCTTGTAAAACCCTAAAAGTTTGAAAATGCACAAACAATTGATTTATGATTTCTTCATAAAGAACAATCTATTTTTTTAAAAAAAATAATTTAAATTTTTGATGCCTTAAATTGAATTTAGATTCAAAAAATTAAAATTGAAAATAGTGGCTCTAAAGTTTCACTTCAAACATATAAATAGATATATAAAAAAAAGTTGGGCTTGTCAAAGCCAAACTTCAGAGCCATATATTTGGTTTGAATCTGTAATTTAATGAAGATCAAGATAGGTTTGCAATTTGAGATTAGGTTTTACAAAACATATTTTTGGACTAGTGTATCGAAATTTGAATTTTAATTTTTAAAATTTTTGACTTTTAGACGTGAATTAAGATTTTGGCAAGTTCAATCATGAATATTGAAAGTTAGTATATTGTACCAATTACCAAGTTAGAAATTAGTGTAGCCATTGAAACTTGATATTATGCCCCGCCGTGCATGAGCACTATACACAAATTTTTAACAGTTCCAAAAAAATAAGGATCAATTTTATTTTACTGCTAAAATATCAGGAGGTGCATCATAGTTATGAACCAAAAACATACAATTCTGAATAAACAACATATTCATCATTGAAATAAGTACTAAAATGCATCCTTTATATATTACTCCATTAATGGCTGATTTCACTATTCTCAATTCACACAGAAGAAGGCGGCGGAGGAGCAAGATCAAAGCAATGCTTGAAGTTTGTCAAGTGTGGCTAACCTTTAAATAATTCTTCCAAACAGGCTATATTTTAAATGGTGCCATCACATAGGCTATCTGGTGCCATTCCTACGCCCATACATTCGGTTGGTAGGCCCAAGGAGGGTTTGGGTGAGCCCATTAACTAATACTTAACTGTAAGTATTAATTATTGATTCTTCGGTATAGTTTTTAATATTTACAATCTGCAGCGTTATTTTTTATTTGCTATCTATTATATTCGTATATTTTTTGATGATTTTCTTATAAAAATATAAATATATTTTAACTAAATCGAGTAAAACAAGTAAGAGATCTTTTATGATATTGTAGTAGAATAAATCACTTCTCAAAAATACTCCTATGTCAATTTTAATGGCTTTTAGTGTTGTACAATCTTACAACATTTGATTTGGTCACTGGAGGCAAATAATGGTAAAAGTATAATGGACAATATGTGTGCAGTACGTCAAACTACTTATCATTTGTAGGTAAATTTTTTTGGTATGAGACTAAATTAAATCATTAGTTTGGTGGATATTCTCCAATACTGAAAGACTAACGAAAGCACAAGTATTAATGAAGTATAATAGTTTACAACTTATATGACACTTTATATACAAATGAAGATAATGAAAATTGTTTTCCCTTTGTTCACGAGTATTATATTTTGAGATGAAAACTACCTCAAATCACAACTCTTTTAATTTTAAGATGAATTGAAGGAGGCTGTAACAATAATGCCAAGAAGTGAAGAGTAGATTTTCATGAAGAAAATAGTCGTTTTTCATTGGAAAGGAGAAAGAACTTTAAGCTTTTGAAAGCTCTAGCATAAGGTCACAGTTTTTCAAGTTACTTGTCTTTTTGTTGGATTGAAAGCTTTTACAGCAACGATACCAACTTAATATCATTTTCTCTACCAAAAAATTACTTTAGATAGTTGAAATATACTTATATGTTTTGAGTATTAACATGCTGTTTTTCTCCCTTCTCTTTGTACTTTGAAAATTGTCTATTATCTATTCGTTTTTTCTCTCTTTTTCCTTTCAAATTTGAGTACTAATATATGATCATTACTTTACAACTATATGTTAGCTTTTATGGCCCACATATATTAATTTTATGACTTATGTCAATATTCATCTTCGTTTAGTATTTAATTACTAACTAAATTCAAACGGATAATGTTTAGGGAAGTTACTAAATCGCCCACTACTCATGTTGGTAGAAGTTAGTGTAACTTCCTAGATCATCCATTATGATTGGTGGAAGTTACTATAACTTCCCACCACTCTTATCCTAACTTCCCACCACCACGCGCTACTTATGTTAGTGGAAAGTTGTGGGTATGTAAGTGAGAGGTTATGGGATGATACTAGGTGGTTAAGGGGCATGATAGTGGGAAGTTATGGCGGTTATTATGGGCATAACTTCCCCTACCCATGATGATGGAAAGTGGAATTAAAGTATTTGGTCCTCTCTCTGTCTATAAATACCGAAGATTACTGCAGTTTTCATCAATAGTTATTCTGAAAGAAATCAGTATAAGGTCAAGAGAGAGAAAAACTAATATCTAATCGAGAAGAAGTAAAAGGCTTTCGCACAAGCAATTATGTAAAGGTCTCATGACCGATTCTGGTATGTTTTCTTGACTAAACTTATGCGTAATATGAAAATCATATAGTTCTACGATCTTGAATTAATGATAAGATTACATGTTATATTGTTTATGTTTGACAATCTAAATTAAGATAAATCCTTACACTATATAGGTAATTTGTGTCAAAAGTTGCTAGGAGAGCAACAAAAGTGTAAACACATGAGCAAAACATCACCATTTTTCAACATGAATTATAATTTGTAAATAGTTCCTCCATGGGGTTAAAGAGTAGGTACTCTAGCATTTATCAATATAATGAAGCCATGGACATTGTTTCTAAATGTCTTATGAATCATATCTCATGATTAGCTATCGCCCCAGGCTCATGCTGATGCAGACTGCTCTCCCTTCGTATTAATAAAATTATTCAAAAATGTTATTAATTATTTTTATTTTAGAAATTTGTGCCAAAAATAACCCCATTTTCACAAATGAATCTTAACATTTTTGTAAGTTCTATCGGGCAGAAGAATCAAGTTATGTCTGAAGATAGATCATAATTTTGATACAAATAATTCACAAATTCTATTACAAAGGTAAAATTTATCTTGTTCACAAATTATACATATGTGGCACTAGCAAGACTTTATACTGTCGTTATTCTAACTATTTTTTCTTCATTTTACAAATCTTGTTAAATATTCAAATCTTGAAGAATAGAACTTGTTCGTGTTGTTCAATCATTCACCAATTAATTCTATCATCATTCTACTGGCAAATTTATCACTTTCTTTTCCTCAATATTATTCTCTTGATACGATTCTACGTAATCGTCCTTCTTAAAGCCATCATTTTGATAAATGTCCTCAAATATTAATTATACAAGTTAAAAGAAATCGTGTATAAGATAAGTTTAACCTGGATGGTTAGATCTTATGAGAATATGGTGGAAGACAGGCGGGAAACAAAATGAAGGTAAAAAAACACGAAAATTTAATTTATAAAATTGAGACAAAAGCTTTAACTAATTTGCTAGCAATAAACATAATCGACACAAAGCAAGAAAAGCATTCTTTCACTAATAAAGTATCAAAATTAGAGATACTAGTAAAGTATTATTAATTAGCTCACACTACATTTGCTTACATGGTAACAACGTAGTAATTAATACTTATATATATATATATATATATATATATAGCTAATATGGATTCTAAATTAAAACTCAAAAAAGAGAAGGGTTGACTTATACATTTTGCTATAGGCATATTTGCATTTTAATTACTAAAAAAAAAAGTTGAGTTTAGTGAGTTGAGAGAAGAAACCTAGGTAGACCTACTTTATAACCAAATTTCTTAACATCTTCTTGGACTTGCTGTCTGAATTCTCTAAAGGTAAATGTTCTATAAACAGAAGGCTCAAAACAGCTTCTTATTTCTGTATCATAGGATGGGCATAAGAAAAATGCTGTGGAGAATCTCTCTTTTGCTTTGTTTGCAACAACCCTATGCTCAACACTTTTATAAACACCATTGCTCCAAGCCTGCATCATCAGACATTATTTAGAGTAAATTTTTTCAAAGGATTTGAGTTATATACGCTGATTATATGAATAAGTTATATGTTATTGGTATAGTTTAACTTGTTATAGTAGTATATTATATACTAATATGTTATTTACCATTTACTCTAAGTTGTTCATCAAATACTTATTAAGGGGGTATCAAATTAGCTTATAAATACTTTTTTACTTATCTACAAGTTTGATAATATCAGAAGTAGACGAAACTCGCAAATTGGTCATCTCCACAGCTTATATAATAAAGCACTTATTTATGATTTTATCCCTAATATTTTTTGTAAGCTTCGAAAGAATTTTCCTAAAACATATAATTTCTTGTTATTTCTCTGTTCTATCTTCACCATTCACCCTTTCTAATACAAAAATATTCTTAGATTTATACTTTTTGAAAATTTTTTAAGGACATTTCAATCATTTTAATATAAAAAAGTACTCCATCCGTCCTACAATAATTGTTTACTATTAACTTGACAAAGAGATTAAAAAGTAGTAAATGATAGAAGTAATTAATTTTATCAAATCACTCTTTGAATATAAAGTATTATTAGAATTTGGACATCTATTTTTTAGTATAGTGGAGTGATGGAGCATTACTTATCAACATATTTTTTACCAAATTCTTTTTTATCAGTTTTAACATTCTTATCCAATAATCCAAATAAGTACTTGCTCATTTATAAAATCAACTTGATGAAATTTATCAGTATGTTATAGCTGATCAAAATGAGTCAAGAGAGTGTAATTAAAGAAATAGTTAATTACCAATAATTACCTGAAACAAATCTCCAATGTTGATAATAAGTGCTTGAGGATTAGGCTTAACAGATATCCATTTCCCATCTCTTACTAACTGCAACCCTCCAATGTCATCTTGATGCAATATTGTGAGGAAGTCACTATCAGTGTGTGGCATTAATCCAAACACTTGTGGATAAATAGGGCATGCTGGATATCGATTCATTCGAACGTAACAAGTGTGTGGCAAACATGTTTCTCTGAAATATTTTGACTTATATCCCATTCTCTCTGACAAAATTCTTGCTAACTTATGTGCTAGTTCAGACACTGTTGTTGCAAACTGTTCCAGTGTGGAGCTGAAAGAGTTCATCCAACAAAAAGAGGATTACAATCCAAGGTACATGTATCAGTATCATTCAAAGATTTATATACACTGAGAAGATTCTTTAAGCTATTCAATGCAATTTAACCTTGTGCAGTATGCTACTAGTTATTATATAGGAATAGAGGCGAAATTACAATTTGAAGCTTATGAATTCAGAAATTCAAGCCTTTTTAAGTTACCGACTTTTAAAATTAGCAATAAAGTGCATATTAAATGAATTTCTTAAGATAAATACGGAGTTTGTACCTAAGTTAATTATATTGGATTCGTCTGGACATAAGTTAATTATATATATCTTTAATTTAAGATCATAAAATTCTGAGTATATATTTAGTTCAATGGCTTTCGAAAACACTAGTATATGAGGAGTACTAATCGGAGTTCAGAAGTTAAAGGTTCTTATAAGTTAGGTCTTGGTTTCTTAATTCATAATTATAAAGACCTAAATAAAAGAACAAAATGAGTATTGTTCTCTATGACATAATCAATTACCGCTGCACATAATTAATTCATGAATATTGTAATGTTAGGTTATCCTGGTCGGCTGCAACATAATTGGTGTTTGACAAAAGAAAAATTGCTGTATGGTTATTATTTAACCTCATTTTCTATGTCCAAATTAATGATAGAACTACTTTGTCTTCGGTCAAACAAGACCTTAATTTGAATTGGGCCACGTTCTCTCCTTAACACAAAAAAGTAACTTCTGTCTCAATTTAATTGAATTTATGAGATAATATACACATAGTAAGAAAAATAATGAAAGACAAAATTTACACCATATGATTTTACTATTATAAAATAAAAAATACAAAAATTTAATAAATAAAAGGGTAAATATAAAAAAAAATTTAAACATTTACCTTAAACTTTGAATAATTCAAATATTTTGAATATTAAAAAAAAATTAAAAATTTAATAAATTTGAAACGGAATGAGTAATCATCACGTGGTCCAAAACAAGATTCTCTAAGTCGGCAGATCCAAATTAAAGTTGCTAAAAGTAGGAACCAACTTAAAAGGATGACGGGAATAGTTTAGAATCCAAAATTAAAATGCTGTCAATTCTAAACCAACTTCAAAAGAAGCCAACTACTCCGACCCATTATAACTTCCTCGGAGGCATAGTATTGGACGTTTTCATTTAAATATATTCTTCAAGAAATTCACTCACTCCTAAAATACAAAATTGATAAATTAAATTATATCTTTTGAATATACTTCAGCCAATCCAAGTCTGACTTTTGTTGACCCAAAAGAAAGATCCAACACTGATTTCGTCTTATAAGAAGTGTCTTGATAATTTAAAATTCATAAAATTAAAATTTTATTTTACTTTTTAAATTCTGCGTCATATCAAAACAGGACAATCAAATTAAAATGAAAGCCATATTTCTGCATCTCAAATCTATCCAGTACTCCTTCCATCCATCTTTACGTGTCATATATACTATTTTAATTTGGGATGTCCAACAATACTTATCTACTTCATGAAATCAAGAGATAATTTTACCTTTACTTCCTAATTTACCCTTTATAGTTATTTACCTATAATATTTTTCAAAATATTGTATTTATTATATTCAAAGGGGTAATTTGGTAGAATTACTCCATCTTTTACTACTTCTTTAATCTCAGTGTCAAGTCAATAGGAGACAAATAAATATGAACTGGAGAGTACTACTATAATGTTATTATAAATGAGATGGTTGAGTGAATTACCTGAGAGTGGTAGGAGGATGATTCGAATTGGAGATATCAGTGAGAGGTACATGGAAAGCTTCAGACCAAGAAAGCTGTTGAAGACAAGTAGCTGAAGGACTTCCCCACCGGTAACTCCCCGCCGATAAATTAACTTGTTTATCATTCATTTTCTCCTGAAATGGCTTCTTGAATAGCTTGATTTGTTCCTTCCTCATTTGTGACAATACATCTTGTGCGATTCCATGGTTCACTACTTGGAAAAAACCCCATTCCTGTGAAGCTTCTGCTATCTGTCTCTTGCATTCTTCTCTCTCCATTTCTCTTCCCTTTAGTAGTTCAAGATCTATCAAAGGCAACTCACATTCTTCCACAACAAACAGGTTGTCATACTTTATTTTTGAAGCACCCTTTCCAATTCTTACATCCTCAAAAAGTCTCTTGTATGTTTCTTCAAAAGGAGGATCACATGATTCTTCCCTCCTTAAAATTTTCTACAAATAAAATGATTGTAACTTGGTAATTAATGAGCAATGATTAGGGACCTAATTAGCAACTACTGACCAACACAATAGGGACCCATGTGCATTATATCAAAATTTAACTAGGAATGTTTAATTTTAAATTATTCTAGATTCAAGCAACAACTCATGTGTACAAATATGATTTATGTTTTAAAAGTTTTCCTTCAACTACCTACCATACAATATTCTCTTAATTCCCAATGTTTTAAATTTTTCATTTTCTGTTATAATCTGGGAGAGAATTGAAGGGGTGTAGTAGGACGTTAGGTAGGTAGGGTTAATATTTATTTTTGATTTTGTTTTTAAAAGAAAAAGACGTGTTCATTATTAGGTGATCTGGCCCAACATGATTCACAAATTATATTGTACTGATTGATGAATCTAATTAAATTTAGCTGGTAAGTGAAAGGTACATTTATAAAGCTCCGAGTTAATATCTCATATGGTCACTTAGTTATTAGTTTTTATCCATGGCAAGTTATTCAATTTTCTTTTATAGTCTCAAAGTCACTCAATTAAGGATTGTTTTCACAGCAAGTCATTCAACTTTTTTTTATAATCTTAAAATCATTCAATTATAAATATTTTAGGTTATAAAAGAAAGATGAGTGACTTTTCGTTAAAAGAATTCATAATTGAGAGACCTTGAGTTTATAAAACAAAGTTAAGTTAATTTATGTGAAAAGAACTCTTAATTGAATGACCATAAAAAATATTACTCCGTAAACCTCCCCTTAAAGTGTGGTAGAGATTTAAACAGATCCAGGTGCAGGGAAGTACAATTACTTGTCATTGTATTTTCATTTCCCTATTTAATTGACTTGTACTATCAGTACTCCCTCGTTATATTGTTTATGTGTTTTGACTATGCAAGTTTTTATAACAAGAAAATAATTATTATAGAAACTCCAGCTTGCTTAACGCATATAATATATAGATTTTCAAGATGAACTAATTATTTCTTGGTAACTCAAAATTTATGATTAAATACTGCTATATGATACAGGTCATGGGATCATATCCCAAGTAAAAGATCTCCTCTGGCACCAAACTAAAATAATAGGGTGTCATCTGAAATACTAAAGGTAACAATTATAAATTGTTTGAATGATAATAAATAATATTATAAAAAATTATCTCTATTAATTAATCAGTATTTTTCATTAAAAAACATTCGATGGCTATTTTAATAAATATTTTGAATGAATTGGTGAGAAAAGAAAAATTAGTAGTAATATTTCATATGTAAAAATCAGAATACTTCCTATCAAAATGCATTCTTTTAGTAAGAAATGAGCGGAAGAATCATATTCTATAGCACAAACATCCCACTGATTTACGGTGAAAAAAACGTATGTCTTATGCTAAAGATTTGATACCCTAACACAATCTTGCACTAAAATATGTCCAAGAAGGCTACAACGTGACATCTAGCTTGATCAAAAAAAAAAAAATTCCCTTTCCCTTTCTACTGTGTTTTAGAGAAAGTTTTCATTCTTGTTGAATAACGAAAAAGTGATTAATGAGATGGGTGGACTCTATATAAGATTTGGGTAGTCCTCCTTCGTTTGAGCTAGCTTTTAGGTCTAAGACTTAATTTTACCGTTATTAAAAACACTCAGAATTTAAATGGAAGCAAAAAGGATTTAATTGCAGAAAGAGCTAGGTGTTAAAGTTTGGTCTGATATAATAATCATTGTTTCTTACTTGGTTTGGCTGCTGCGAGTAGTTTGTAGACTTGACCATATTTTTTCCCTCCAAGGTGTAATATATATAATTAATGTCCTGCATAACAAAACACAAAAATATAAAGATGAGGGGGGATCGAAAAGAAGAAGAAGAAGGGAAGGAACTTGCATGGCAATGCAGAAAAGAGAGTATAAGAATGTTGTAATTATAAAGAATTTTATCATATGCATAGTTTAGGAAACAAAAACAATAAGAAGGTGGTAACTACCAGACTTAAGAAGAGATGGAGAGGGGTGATGGATAAATAGATGGAAAGATTGGATATTTTTATAGTGAAAAGGAGGACATAATTGGAAATATGAAAACTTGTAAGGAAAAGAAATCAATGGCATTGTAGTAAAGGATTGAATGTTTATGCATAGAAGAAGAACACGCGGCTCACAATTCAATCAGAGAAATACCTTTTGAAGAAATGTCCATCTTTCCATATATTGCCGTATTACTATTGATTGAAAGGGTTTTTGTAGGAGGGGGCAAACCCTTTTCCCTTTTTTGAAAGATAAAACAAATTAAACTTTTGCTTAATGTTCAAGATGCCAATCATTTCCATTGCCATAATTATTCAACCAATAATATCACGATGGTTGTAGAAACTTATCTTAATTTTACTAACAACATAAATAATTTTGGACCGTGTCGATCATGACCCATATAAAAAAGATAAATTATATATTTAAATTAAGAAAAAAGCACAACAATAGTTGTACCTAATTTGAGTAAATTTTAAAATGATAGAAAATAAATTGTAGTCATAAATTAAATATGAAGAAACATAATTTTATTGATAAATAATGTGAATACAAATCTGTTTCTCTTTTCATTCTTCTCTCTTGAGATTTTTTCATGATCCGACGGTCATTAGTAGCGTATTTTTCGAACGTGGGATGATTTTGAACTCATGATAATCTCTTTATGAATATCACTACAATTCATGGGATATTACTCTATAAAAGAATGTAATATCCTTTATATAGGTATAAGTTAGGATTAAAGATATTATCTCCATGAAAACTAACTGAAATTGAACAATCTTGTAGAGTCCCATAAAATTATAATGTCTATCGTCAGTTAAGAGTGATAAAAGAGTTCAAGAAAAACTTCAATAACTTCTCTCTGAGAACTTTAATTATATTCTCTTAAATTCTCAAGTGTGAAAAAATTATATTGAAGATATTTACCCGAAAGTAAGAACGAACTTTCATGATAGGTATTTGATCATAAATTGTGATTATTTTGATGTAATTTGTATTTTATAAATATGTGATTGGCACTATTAGGCATTTATCTATCTTTAGCGTTGTTCTAGGATATAATTTATCTTATTTTCTGTTTACTAATCGAACATTATCTATCTAAATAAGCAAAACTATTTTGTTTTTTTATGACAGAATAAACCACGGTTCATTTCATTTGGCTGTTATTCTTCCAAGAGTTTCCGTGATTTTATATTATTCAAATAATAATTTGATGTCTTTAATTTCTCATCCCTCCCACTCTTCGATTCTGATAGTTTGAGTCAGGAACAGGGCACATGATAAATTTCTGGAATTGGACCCAAACATGCAACAACTTGAGGGGGCAAAACTTAATTATAAAAATTTAAATAAAAAAGGAAAAGATAAACAATACTGTATTTTGAGCTAAACAGCAGAAACATAATTTCTGTATCTATGTCGGCATTAGTTGGGAAAAAGGAGAAAAAAACACGTGGCAGCATATGGGGAATACAAATCACATGATGAATTCGAATTCCACGTCGGCAAATTAGGAATTGGTAGCAGGCTGAGAATTAAAGGGCTTCCATGTGCACTGCCTTGATGAAAAAAGGACGATAATAATAAGGTACACATACTGAACCATTATTTATTATAACCATACCCTATAATAAGGTCACCAACTAAAAAAAAAAATAGTACTTGTTAGGTGACTTGAGTATATACCTAGCTACATGTACATTTATAACTATCTAATATTGTTGTCAATCTCCGTTTCATAATTTTGCTACGGATCATAAATTCCTTAGTCAACACAATGCCTCTATCTTCATTTTTTCATGCTATACTAGAGGAACAAAAGGCCCCTTCCAGCTCCTTAAGTGCCAAATGTATGTCATCTTTAAAAATTATCTACTATCGATTGAAAATTGCTAAACATTTAGATAATGGGTGATATAAGTAAAAGAACTCATACTTTTATCATTCTTGATCAACTGTGAAAGATAATATATTTAATTTATCTCGTTCAATTTGACACATGAGAATCTAGAAATTGTATGTAAATGTGTGAACATTACCATTTTTAGAGAAATACGCTTGCCTTTTATCGTTGGTTATATTGAGACTTTGTGTTAGATGCTCGTATTCTTTCATGGTATTAGAGTCAAACTTTGGTAAGTCTGTTTGCCCAATCACTTTCTCTCAGACTCGTCTCCCCTCCGGTGAGCATCACCTCCAATTCCTCTTGTGCTATTCTAAAATATTGACATGTGTCTCATTTGTCATTCAATGAGTCGTGTGTATATAAAAGGGCATTTTAATCTATTGAATTGGAAGCAATTATCCTAATGGATGTTATGTGACTTTGTCATCGGTCGCTATTGATTGTATCGAAAACCCTCAACTTTCATTACCTTCAATTCTCAATTGGAAGCAAACTCAACACTTAAAAAATGCATGTTTCGATGAGCTTATTGCTTTTAGTTTATAAGTTAAAAATTACAAATTAGGAATACTAATTATAATTTTTGACTTATTTTGGTCATTTTGACTTTAAAACAAGTACTTATAAATTTTTCTTAAAGTTATCCAAACACTTAAAAAATACTTAAAAACTATTTTGACATAAAAATACTTAAAATAAATTAATCCAAACAGGCTCTTATCCTACTACAACCTTGAATTTTCCACCTTCATTTGCTCCTTCTAGTTTGATTTGGTGTTGGACTGGGCTTTATTTTATTTATTTTACAGATTCTCCTTGTAATTCTCTATTTATTACATCACTTGTTAAGAAGACAAAAAGAAGCTTACAGAAGGTATTCCGGCAAGTTTCGGGTTTTGGATAAGTGGAATTGATAAACTGCTTGAACTGTTGGTCAATAATATTAGTAAAATATAGTTTAGTGTATGTGATTTGTCGTGTTAATTTAAAAAATTATATATAAATAATATTTGTTATTACAATATTCATATTAATAAAATTAAAAATATATTATATTTGATGAAATAATTTAATCTATTATGTACACATAATCAATTCAATTACCTAATATAATATAGATATATTAATAGTTTATGAATATAAAAAGTAATAATTGGGAGTTGAATAGGAATGAGTTAATAATTAATTAATTAAACTTTAAAAAAGGCTCTAAAATATAAAAGAAGTCGTTTCATATTTCCAACGTAATTTTAATTACTCTTTTTTTTCTTCAAATTTGTTTTATTACATACTTTTATTAACAAAATATTGATAATCTAGATTTTAATTAATTTCAAAGTTTTAAATATTCCAAGAAACAACATCTCTACCTATGTGGGACAGTGGTATATTTTATCCTCCCGAGATCACACTTATGGGATTCCACTAGGTATGTTGTTGTTGTTTTCAAAGTCTTAATGGGTCGTTTGGTTTGAATATAAGTTATAATGAGATAAGTTATGATGGGATTAGTAATGATGAGATAAGTTATGTTAAGGTTATATTTTATTGAGTGTTTGGTTTGTTGGATAAATTTTAAGAATATTATGCTTGTTTACAAAAATACCCTTCA
>JAABOM020000049.1:18621387-18637804 GCA_011800125.2 Solanum clarkiae | reverse complement strand
TTCTAAACACTTCCATAGGACCTCCCTCGGGACTTTGTCATACGCTTTCTCGAGATCAATGAACACCATATGAAGGTTTTAATTTGATTGAAACCAATAAAATAAAATGTTAGCATACAACACATACATAAACAAGAATAAAATAATAAATTAAAAAAAGGTTTGGGCCTTTGTCCCATTTTGAATCTTTATTGATGCTTTTGGGCTTTTCTTTGCGCAATTCTTGCTTCTGAAATTGGGTTGACCCGAATAGAGGATGTTTGGACCTCCATGGCCTATCATGCAAGGATATGAGTCTCAACGGACTCAGATTGAAATTCACATGCAACAAAGAAAGGGAAATTAGTACTTGAATAAGGATACTGATTGCAACATTATTTCGACTGTGCAGTCGTTCAATCACAGAAGAGAAGGGTTGCAGGAAAGAGTCATAATATGCTTAACTCCAAATACTATCAAGCAATTCTGGACCAAACTTCAAATGTCACAAAGTATATTCCATCTAAAACTCAACAAGACTCGAACTAGATTAACCCAACATTCTCAGCAGCAGAGACATATTCAAATTTAGAACAGAAACTTCGAAGACACACTAGGCTAGCTATAATCTCAGAGAATAAACTGACAGCATCATAAAGAGTAAAAACTGTCACCAGACAAACTAATATATTCCAGCTTCAATGTCAGTAAGCAAATCTGGACCAGCACTAGAGGATTTTGACAATGCGCCAAGCAAGACATATCTATAAATTGTACTGACATTATTTCAGGTAACCAGTAATATTAACAAGATGAAATGTCAATCTGAAATATGGGTATTACAGCATTCACAACGAAGGTGATGAATTCATTAGGTATGTGAACACTGTATAGCATCATAATCATCAATTAAACCAGTAAACTCCCTAGTAATGTGATCCCGAAATGGAGAAATGCTTATTTGGAGATGAGAACAAGAAGGTGAGGTCGTTTGACATATTTACTTAGCTAGATATATTTTAACCAAACTTAACGCATCTCAACAGCTACACCTCGGTACAAGACAGAAACATGTTCTCAATTACTTTTGCAATCCCAATCATAACAGAGACATGTGTAATGGTTTTTAATCCAAAGAAATCAGATTTCAGATAGAATTTAACAGGAACCAGAGTATGCCATATGTGTTGTGTTTATGAGAAAATGAGCTAACAGTCACCTGGAGAAGTAATACAACCATAAGGATGGACCATCACAACTTGGAATCTGATCACTACAACAAAAACTGGAAAGCTAAATCATTTTTGACATAATAGCAACATCCTCAGTTAACACAAAGCTAATCTCAATAAGTTTTAGAATCAAAGACAGAGTATCAACCAACAGCAAACGAGAATGTCACACACTTTATGAACATTCTAATAATCACCAGTACACCAGACTTAAGCCAAAATTTCCAACGAAAGCATATTCATTTAGACTAAAAAAAAAGAGATTGGGATATTACCTTTTTGAGAGCAACGAACTGGGACAAACGAGTTTTGACGAAGCTATGGATACCAATCGATTTCTGGAAATTCTTGTCGGGAAATTACTGAATGTTGAAACCAGATTCAGATTTTTGATTACTCAAACTTCCTCTCCTCTTTATGACAAACGGAGAGGGATTTATAGGGGCGATTTCCGGTTTGAAGAAAGGAGAAAACCGGATCGATGTGAAGACCCGATTTCAAAATTCAAACTTCGAATTTTCATTTTTAAATTCCTATCCCTCAAACTACGGACTAATGTTGACTTAAAGAAACTAGGCGTTGGGGATTGTCGGGACGGCGCCGGATTTTCTGACTTGGTTTTGGTTTTGATCGCGACTGGTTTTTGGTTTTGGGCGTTGATTTTCTAAACGAGGAAAAGAAAAGGAAGAAGAAGGGGGGTCGGGGAGACGACGGGATGAGCGATGGGGAGGAGCAACGGTGAAGGGGAGATGAGGCCGAGGCGGCGGCGGCGATGCTGGGTTGGGTTTTTTTTGATTGTTTTGATTTGGGAAAATATGAGGAAGAAAAGGAAAAGGGGGCGGGTATATGGGAGGATATTAGGGGCGCGTGTAGTCACGCGCCCGCCTTTAAAATTAAATTTTTTTAAATTATAAAAATTATTTAAAAATTATTGAAATAAAAATACAAAGCTTCGTGAATAATTTGACACTGTGACGGGTAAAATTGGGTGTCAACAATATTAATATAAATAAAAGGTAAAATGGTAAAATTTACTAGTACATTGATAATTTCTTAATAAACGTGTAAAATGAAAAGTTCCCATATAATATGGGATAGAAGGAGTAATATAACACAATAATTTCTTTAAAAATTATTTATTAATATAATATAAACATGCAAAACACATTTAGTAAATTAGTATCTATATTACCCTAAAAGCACGAACTCCGAAATGCTAACGCCAAATTACTAAAATACCTCTCACTTTAAAAAATACCCAAAAAACAAAAACATATAAACATATAAACTAAACCCTTTTGGGAGGAGCCACCCACGTAACCATTGCACCCCTTCACCATTCTTATCCCTTTATTTGTCGTGTTGAAAATTTATTCCATAAAAGTAACTCCAAAAGAAATGGTGCTAACGCCAACAACAAATGACCAAACAATGCTTACCAACAAATAAACGGATGCACTCTTTCAGAAGAGTTGTATGGACTTTGTTTAAATTAAACTGCACGGTAAGCTTTTCCTCTGAGACTTCGTTAGATTTCGTATTTTCCTTTAACCATGAAACAAGGCTTACCAACAAACAATCGAACACACTCTTTCGAAGGAGTCGTATGGATTCTATTTAACTTAAACTATCAAAACCAGAAAGATTATGATTTATGTTTGCAGTGCTTCAAGAACTGTAAGTTTTTTGTTTGCAACATTGTTGGCTTCCATCTTTTTCTTTTTTAAAATAAAGAATATTTGAGTCAATTTCTTTTGAAGCGTATACGGCATGAAAACATAGTTATGTATTGGCTAAATGTGGAAATTAACGATCGAGAGAGATCCCCCATCTATTTTCATGCTTTTAAAATGTTGACATCTTCCTCACTCAGGTTTAGTTCCCCCATCGACTCGGAGTAAACAGATTCATTGCCACCTTTTTCTGATGTTACCATAGGCTCTGATAATGGTGGTGATGGCAAGAATGACTGTGGTGGAGATGGAGGCAACGACAGTGGCACCAGTGGCAACATCACTATAGTTTAATAGTCTTTAACAACGACAAGAAGAGGATGACAGTTTAAGTTTAAGCAGAATCTATATGTACAACTCCTCTGAATAAATACATCGGTTTGTTAACAAATCAATGCTTGATTTTTTGTTTTTGGTGCTGTAAATTTTCGTTAAAATCTAGGGTACTATGTCAAAAAAATAGTAGTCGATTTATTCAATTATTTGGTTGCAACAGATAAGGAAGTAGAATGACTCTGTTGATTGTTATTTTCAGTGTGGTCAATGAATTGTAGTTGGGAAATATATGAATTAAGGTGAGAACTTACCAGATGTTAACGGGGCAGCAACTTATCAAAAAGCATAAGACGAAATGTAAAGGTTAGACAGGGCGAATAATCTTCCTATACGGGAAAAAGTTACAAATGGTGAAGGAGAAAGTAACAAGTGAATGACAAGTAAATAAGCGGGTATGAAAAAGTGTTAACATGTATCTCCTCCACTTTCATTGAACATGGCCGAATAAATGATGCTCTCAATATTTTCGACGAAATACCAAAGGAAGGCATGACTCTTGCGTCATTGCGCAATGGGTTTAGGGGAAGAAATACCAAATTTAAATTTGACAAACACATGTGTTGGTAGACTTTCTATTGAAAATGTGAGTCGAACTTTATGTTGAGACTTCAAAAAAATTGTATTTTGATGAAATTTTAATGAAAATTAAGAATTAAATGAATATAAGTGAAAAGCGTTACTCAAGTTTCCTCAAGATGTCAACAACTTTTTCATTCAAAATATCATACCTATTATCCCAAATAAGAGGTATTATTTTTGTACACCCGATTTCATATGTAAGTACTGAACTTCATATTTTCTTGGAACCTTAATTTTTAAGTTAATTTGTACAAGCTACTTATTTACTCCTTTTGTATGAGTAAATCATTTCTTTATTCACTCTTATCTAATAAAAACATTGCAAATCACAAGTTTTATTTCACTTGAGAAAATGTGAAAATTACGTACAAGACTATAAAGTTTTATTTATTTTCCTTTTTCTTATTTTCATAATAGCATACTTTATAGGCTAATCTAACATAGCATTTTATACGATGAAGTCATGTTTTAGTTTTCTTGGGATATTGAAAACTTTTTAAAAAAATACTCAGAACTAATCACATATATGAAGGAAAAGATGCATAAAATAGAAATAGTGGAGAGTGAAAGTTAGAGAGGCTGATCGAGGTGGGTTGTACGTGAATAATATATGTGATATTATAAAGTGAAGTTGTACCTTACATATTTTTCTAAATAACTTTATTTGTGACAAATTATCTTCATATTAGAAAAAGATGTTCTCTTTTCATATAGACTAAAAAGAAAAGTAAGACAGATAAATTGAAAAAAGAGAAGTAAATCAAAGCAATGTATATATGCATGAAGTTGGTCGTTCTGTCTCAAGAAACATACGTAAAATTTGAATTACGTGTAAGGATTGATCTTTTTAGAAAAGAATGTGGTATCTTCTTTAGAATTTTAGTTATATAAAAAAAATTGATTTGCGCAATTGAAAATATTGTGAACGACTAAACATAAGTTAGATATATATTTTATTTTTTGGTATATCTTAACAAACAGATACTCAAAGATCTTGTTGAATAAACATTGTCTTTTTAGATTTAATTTATTATTCCTTCATAAAAATAATTTATTAAATATTCACATGTTACCAAGATAAATATGGATTATATAGAAGAGTGAAAGGAAGAACGTGACAATTCAAAAGAAGACTCTGGATTATTGCATTATGAGATTGTGCTTGTCGCTTTAAGAATATGAACATAAAGTGAGGTGGCAGTGACATAGAATGAGAAACTCAATGAACAATGAAGTAGAAAAAGAGTAGCTTCTCTTTTTACGAACAAATAAGAATTGATCGAACGTACCCTTTTTTTCGCTCGCTCACAATAAGATATCTACTATTAACTCATATTTATTGTGCTTCTGCCTTCCGGACATCACTATTCATTTCCATTTTTCTTTCATCATTCATGGCGCAAAAGGAGGCGTTCGCCAATGGCCAATCGAAGAAATCACTGTCGGGAATTCCATTGAGGACTCGCATTGCCTTATCCTTCGTCTCTGTTGTTACCAATTATTCTCGCCGTATAACGGAACCGTTAACCGCCGGCTACTAGGGATCTTCGGCCTTAAAACTTCCGCCAATCCTAATCCATTTAACGGCGTTAAGTCCTTCGACGTCACTGTGGATCCTTCCCGACATCTATGGTTCCGCCTCTTCTTTCCAACTACCGATGAATCCCGGAATTTGACTTCACTTCCGATCATCTTCTTCTTTCACGGCGGCGGGTTTGTTTATCTCAGCCCGGATACCAAGTCGTACGATGCCGTTTGCTGTCGTTTCGTGAGGAAATACCAGGCCGTCGTCGTCTCCGTTAATTATCATTTGGCTCCGGAACACCGGTATCCTGCGCAGTACGATGATGGTTTTGATGTGCTCAAATTCCTTGACGATGAGAAGAACCGAGGGAAGAAAAACATTGGGTGGTGTGAATTGAAATAATGAGAAGGAAAAGAGTGGTTAGGATGTTAACGATATTTTTGAGAATATGAAAAAAATATTTAGGGTAAATAGGTATTTTTTTGGTTAAACTGTAACTATTTTTAACCTAAAAAATACAAAATTGGGGGGGTTCTGCTTTTAATTTTTAATTTATTTTAAGTAAATTTTAATTTTTTAAAAAAATTATTTTGAAAATTGTCACACACTTTTATAAGCTAAAAAGAGTTTAAAAACAGATCAACTTTTAAACTAAATCAAATGGGATTTTCCTCACTGCATGTTGATAATGTTTGATCTCTCAGATGCTTCTGTTAATTATGATAGTGATAAAAACGCTCTCTTTCTTCCTTGCTCTTTCAACGATACGATTGTTTGTTTTAATTTGCATATTGCGACATCTGCTTGGTCTTTTTGGTTATGAATATATCTCTTTCGAAATACTAAAATCTATTTTCTTACTAATTTGATATAATTGATGTCATTAACGTGTTTGACGAAATTCCTCAGTGAAAAAGTGACGTGTGTGTCGTGAAGAGAGATTTATCCCAAGAGTTGGTCATTTTAAAAGATGTTACAAGTCTAATAAAACTGAAGTATGTGACCTTAATTTTATAGCTCTTTTGTAATGTTACAAGTTTTCTCATTAAATCTTTAAATATTTACACCCTCAATGATTTCTTTTATTAAAAGAAAAAAGACTCAAATATGTTGTCAAATTTTGGAAAAAGACTTATCTATGTCACTCGTCAAAAGTTTGACTCATCTACGTTATTACCGTTTGAGAAAAGACCCATCTATGTTATTTTTTTAAACTTCGATTTTACGAAATCACTTTAACAATTTTAAACACTCCCAAATTTTCAATTTCTTCAAATATTCACGAAATCGCTCCAAATTTCAAGAGTAGCGTTCCTCCGAACTAGATATCAAAACTGAATATTTTTTGAGGTCGAGTTCAACTTAATCCAAAAGAAATACCCTTGTATATTCCTAGAGTATACTTGGCAAGAAAGAACAATGTTGAACAAAGTATACTTGCACATGACTTCAAGAATTACATGTCACTATACAAGAAATATTTATCTGTCAAGAATGAAACAAGTTCATCTTGATTATTCTTTTCTTTGTTGAAAGATTTGAACATTCTTTGACATGACTTTGTCCTCCAGATATCCAACCTTAACATATATAACCATGTCCCCTGAATTTGGTCATGTTCTTCAATAGTCTCAACCATGTATCCTGTGAAAATGGATAACACGCACGAGTTGCCTGTTTATGAAGATGAAGACCATCCTGTAAGGAGACACCACTCGGCTCGATACTATGCTCACCATATTAAAGAGAGTCTAACTACTAGAGTATCCAAACTAGTTTGTACAATTTTCTTAACTCTTCTTTCTATTCTTGGAATCATCGCGTTTATCTTATGGCTAGGTTTGCGCCCTCATCGTCCAAGAATTTACTTACATGACTTCTCAATTCCAGCCATAAGTCAGGGAATTGGACCTGAAAGTGCCCAAATCAACTTTAATGTGACAGCACGGAATTCAAATCAAGTTATTGGGATTTTTTATGATGCAATGCAGATGACTGCGACTTATCAAGAACAGAGTATTGGGAATTCCCAACTGTTGGCTCCATTTTATCAACTGCCCAAGAACACTACTGTTCTTGCTGGTACATTTTCTGGCCCCATGGTGACTTTGACCGGAACACAGTGGCAGCAAATGCTCGATGATCGGTCTCGAGGAACGGTGGTTTTTCGGGTAGAATTAACGGCTAGGATTCGATTTAAGATATGGTCCTGGAAAAGTAAACATCATACGATGCATGCTAATTGTCCTGTTGGAGTAGGACAGGATGGTCTGATCTTGGCTGGTTACATAGATAAGAGATGTCCAGAATATTTCAATTAGGGTATGTCTGTTCATGTTTTTCTCTCATTGAATTTTCGTTTCTGGTTTATATTTGGCTGTATAAAAAGAGTACATTCTTTCCCTTCCACAATTGCTCTAAAAGGCAATGTGTGCGTCTCGAAAAATTTCACGATGAATAGCAAGTATAACATGGTATTACAATTAACGTATGAAAAATCATGAATGTATAAGATTCACACACACTCAAAAGAAAAGAAGACTTTTTTAGCTGAAATGGGAAAAAGGTGATGGAAATGTTTAAAAGAAAGGCATATTATAAGGCTTCCAGCACTATTATTTGTCAAGTAGTTTTAACATGCATTCTACTTCATCAATAAGTTTTCCACCGATAATAATAATTGACTTCAAAGTAGACATTCTCCTTTCTACAGTTACTTTACAGCGTCATTTTGGTGTAGGCATATGAATGCCCATCCAGTTACTATGCTTCTTTAGAAAAAGTGCCCATGAATAGCTGAGTAGATCACAACACAAATAAACTACTTTTTTTTTTGCTATGGTTCCTACTAAGGTTTCTAATCAGACTATATATAACAGCATGATCAATTACACATCAAAAGATACACTTTTTGCTGCTTCATCCTCTCCCACTTCTATATTCTAATTTGTAACACCAAAAATGAATAATCGACGGATATCGAAACATTCTTTCCATCTCTATTGTTGGTTCTTCCAAGTTGTAGCTGTCTTGTCTTTGACCTCTGTCGTCATATGGCTTTGTTTGGTTCCAAGAAATCCAATTTTCACTATAGTTGATTTCAACATCAAGAATTCTTCGCTCCATAGTAGCAACAATTCTGTCCTCATAAAATTTGAAATTTTCAATCCCAACAAAGGTATGAGCATTTACTATAATGATATCAACTTTGCTTTGAATTACAATGGTCTTGTTGTGGGGAAATATTCAACAAATGGGATCTACCAAGGCCACAAAAATATTACAAGAAAGGAACTCCAAATGTACATTGTTGATGAGCAATTTTGGCAAGAGATTGGCAATGGAAGTATCAATTTCGTAGTTGGTTTGGAAGCTACAATTAAGTTTAAGATATTTGAATGGAGGACAAAGCAACGAGGGTTAAAATACGTAGCACATATGAGTAATGTGACTATGAGTACCAATGGAACAATATCTAGTCAAAAGCTTGTTAAATTGTAGCCATAAAATTTTACACTTTTGACATACATTGGAACTTCTATTGAGTTTTGTTTTAGTATGTCAAAGATATGAAGATATTTGCAGTACGGCTTGCGAAACTGTATTATTTTAGGAATTTTAACAATTTATTTAATCGATACAAATTATGTGTCTAAAAGTGAAAATACAAAAAAAACCACAATGAAGTGAAGAAATTTTTATACAAGGAAAAAAGATAATAAGATACAAAATTGGATTAACATTTTCTGTTGTTCAATCAATAGTTGTTGAAAGGATAAATTTTCAAAACAGCAACATGTTAACATTTAAAAGGACTCCTTAGCTACATTTCTAATATTTAGAATTCCATAAACTCTTAAGGAGAAAATTTGGCAAGTCCAAAGATATAGACCAAGTCAAAAATTTGCACTCTCTATTTCATTTTATTTACCTGACATTTTTATCTTATTGGTTACTTTCATTTTTAATTCAAATCATTTAATTATGAATCTTTTTTACATAAAATTATTCAATTATAAATGTTTTACTTACAAAATCATTATATTTATTTAAAACTAAAATTTTATAAAATAATAAAAAATTAATTTAAATCATTTAATGACCCGTTCCAAATGGGTCATAATTTTCCCACCTTGGTGGCTTGTTCTTATCAACTCATGTCATATCACCACCATAAATTGGAGTCGTAGGAATTCCATAAATTCTAGGGTGTGTTAGGTGTGGCTGAAGCTATTTTGGGCGAAAATTATTTTCTAAAAAAATAAATGAGTTTTTTTTATTATTGCAAGCCTATTAGTTCACTTTGTTCCGTACATTTTATACCAAACAATTCATTATCTAATTAAATAAACGGAGAAGGGTCTAATATACCCTTCAACTATATGAAATCGGTCAAGTATATCATTCGTTAACTTTATTGAGTTAAATATACCCCTAACGTTAATAAATGACTCAGATTTACCCTTCAACTTAACAAAAACATAACTGTGAGGAAGGTTTTTAGCATAATACATTACTCACAGTAACGTTTTATAATATGTGATTATGAAACACGTTTTACACCTAAAATTTTACTCACAGTACCATTTTATAATACGTGACTATGAAACACGTTTTACACCTAAAAATGTTACTCGCAGTAACGTTTTATAATACGTGACTATGAAACACGTTTTACACCTAAAATGTTACTCACATTAATATTTCCTAAAAATTCAATCATGGGCCATCGAATCTTGCAAATATAGAATCAAATACTGCAAATTTAGCTATAATACCTTTAAAATGGCTAAGTTGATTGAGAAAAAATTGCAACTTATTAAATGAAAACTTGACATCACAGGAAACTGATAATCAACAAAAATAGAATGAATCTGGTGATAAATCACATTTCAATATTAATGCCGAAGCTGCAAAAGACAAGGTAAAAATAATATGCTTTTGTCAACGTAGAACTATGATAGTTGGAAAAAATCAGTGCGATTGCGATGCTTATATGTTTTTCTCAATGTAGAAAGATCAGAAATGTTACTGTGAGTGACATTTTAGGTGTAAAATATATTTCATAGTAACGTATTATAAAATGCTACTGTGAGTAATATATTATGCTAGAAATGTTACTCACAATAGCGTTTCTTAAGTTAATACTGTTAAATAAAATGTAACCTAAAACGTTAAAAAATACGTTTATACTAGTTTTATAATATTTTTTAAAAATATATTATGTTGATGAATTGATTTAAATAATAGCCTACTTTGGTCAAAAGTTGTAAGAAAAATGATATTTTCTTATATTTTAGTAATCTCATTTTATCTTTAACACTTTATATTATGAGATTAATGTTATAGTAGCATATTTGAGATGAATAATGCCCTTTTGAGTTCAATTCAACGGAGTCTTAATTTTATGCCAAGGCCTATGAGGCACGCAGCTGGCATTGAAATATCAATGTCCTTTTCAGAAATTGTACACTTTTTTCTACCAAGGCAAATGTAGTCTGTTTTCTCCAGGTCTATTTACTCTCCTATTACGCATTCAGCACTGAAGTATCAAAATTTTGCTTGTGACTTAATCAGACATAGCCATGGCTATTCAAAGGTGGCTACTCTTTCTGTTTTTGCATATACATATTGTTCCCCATATGGTAGCGCAGCTACCTAATTTACGATTCGGTACATGTGGTGAGAATGGTAACTACACTGAGAATAGTACCTACAAGAACAATCTGAACACACTCCTCACTTCCCTCCCCGCAAAAATAGATAGCTATGGTTTCTATAATGCTTCCGTTGGCCAAAACTCCGACAGAGCCAGTGTTATTGTGCTATGTAGAGGAGATGTGGAGATAGAAGAATGTCGAAATTGTGTAAATAATGTTGTTCAAAAGCTTGCACAGGTATGTCCTTACCAAAAGGAAGTTTTTGGTGGGTATGATGGATGTATGTTACAGTATTCGAATCAATCCATAATAGGCACTGCATCTTTTTCTGTTCAATATTACTTGTGGAATTATGCTAATGCCTCTAAACCCGAGGAATTCAACCGGGACGTGATAAAATTATTGGAAAATTTACGAGATCGTGCTGCAGAGGGCGGTCCTCTTCGAAAATATGCTACTGGTGCTGCAACGGGTCCAGATTTACAGTCTATATACGCGCTTGTGCAGTGTACGCCTGATTTGTCACGTCTTGATTGCTTTAATTGCTTAACTGACGCTTATGGAAGCATGCCTAACTGTCCCTGCAAGGGCAAGAGGGGTGGCAGAATCATAGGGACGAGGTGCAATTTCCGTTATGAAAGTTCCCGTTTCTTTGAGGATGTGCCGTTGGATGCTCCACCACCAGCAGGTGAATATTGTCCTTTTGCTCGTCACAATTTTATCAATATCCATTTTTGATTGTTACTATTCAAGACATAATTAAGTAAATACTGTAATAGACAATTCAATATATTTCTAGATTCAGATCTTTCCCTTGCCATCTATCAACAAGAATTGCTTTGTGCTTGACTCATAAAAGAGAATCAAGCTTGCACTTGAGGTGGTGTGTTGAAGCCATTAAGTAAAGACAAGTGTACTATGAATAACAACTTAAGTCTTTTAGATGAGAGAGATCACACAAATCAACACCAACCATAAATCTTTGACATGATCGAGTTAAGGAGAACATACTATATATATTATCAGACCAATCGGATTTGTGATGTTTAATAAGTGATATGCAATTGGGAATGGGAAGATATTATACTAACTTGAAGTGTTTTTGCAGGGAACGATAATAAAACAGCTCCAGCAGGGGAGGATGACAAAAAAAGACGAACAATCATAATTATTGTTGTGCCAACTGTTACTATTGTTATTCTTATTATTTGTATTTCTGTCATCTTGATGAGGAGGCGAAAGAGGAAACCGGTTAATGAAATTCAGAGTAAGTGTAAACTATAAACAAACAATAATTAAGGAAAGTTGAATTCTTAAGATCATGTTTCACTAATTTGTTGTATGCTATTCCAACCATGTCTGTGAAGGTACATCTGTGGTCGATACAAGTATTGCAGAATCTTTGCAATATGATTTTTCAGCAATCAGAGCAGCAACGGATAACTTCTCAGATGCTAATAAGCTGGGACAAGGTGGATTTGGTCCCGTGTATAAGGTGATTAAGCTTACATCTTGTTGCATGAGTTTAACTTCTATAGTACAAAATATTCGTTCCACTGACATATATAAGTTAACTCCTTAATGCATAACATCCTAGTTGGAACGAAGATACAGGTTACAATTTCATTGTTTTAATTCATAAATTTTCAGTTTGTTCTCGTATTATATTTCAGGGTAAGCTTCAAAATGGACAAGAAGTAGCAGTGAAAAGGTTGTCAGCAGATTCAGGCCAAGGTGATCAGGAATTCAAAAACGAGGTCTTGTTGGTGGCCAAGCTTCAACACAGGAATTTGGTCAGGTTGCTGGGATTTTGCCTAGAGGGAACAGAGAGACTTCTAGTCTATGAATTTGTTCCCAATGCAAGCCTTGACCAATTTTTATTTGGTACGGTTGTGAGCATCAATAAGTTACAAATTTAAGTTACATACACTGCCACTCTAATTAACACTGACTCTGTCAATGTAATATGATATCTTGTCTGGTTGTCTGCCTCATTTACCGTAGAATAATTGCATTTATCATGAGCAGTTGCATGTAGTAATATTTTTAACTGACAATATTAAAAGTCTTTCATGTTGTCAATGTATAGAAGTCTCACTCATAAGTTATATTCTTCATCTTGTTCGCAGATTCAGTTAAACGTAGGCAATTGGATTGGGAAAGGCGATCCAAAATCATAGGAGGCATTGCTAAGGGAATTCTTTATCTTCATGAGGATTCTAGACTTCGCATCATTCATCGTGATCTCAAAGCTAGTAATGTTCTACTAGATGCAGAAATGAATCCTAAAATCTCAGATTTTGGCATGGCAAGGCTATTTGAATTGGATGAAACTCAAGGCAGCACAAACAGAATTGTTGGGACCTAGTAAGTTACAATTCTCGTTGCATAGACTATAATTTTCATATTGCTAGGAAGGATTATTTAACAATTTAGCAAGAATTTTAAAAGCTGCCTGAAGACAAAAGCAAATATTTCTTTGCATTGTTCTTAGAATTTTTTGTATGAATTTTGCTTGTCATTGTACTATCTTTAGGATTGCTTACCTCGATTTTGTTGAACTAGGACTTTGGTGGTGTACAAACTTTGTATTATTCAAGATGAATGGTCATATAATTAGAGTTTTGTTCTCAATTTAATCACCATCAAAGTTGCAATCTCTAATGATTAGGGTGATGTTCATCTCCAGAAGTAAGATCTTTGGACAAAACACAAAGCATTTAGAACAAAAAAATTTCTTCTTCCCTTCTGCATATGAACTCTCATTGTTCAGGGAGGTTAATTAAATATGATCTCTCGGAAGCAAAATACATGATATAGGTCTTGATTCATCAAAACTTCTTGTTGTCTCAGCCAGGAACAGATCAATGGTCTAAGACATTTTCTTAACATTGCATAAGATGCCGATTCTCACTAAGACAAGACGAAAAATTTAACTTTTTAAAATAAAACAATACATCCAAAGGAGACCGTAATAACCCAATTTGAGAAAATGTCCAACATCATTAAGTTCTGATCCCACTGTTTGGACTACTACATATGCAATGTTATGTAATTCTTCTTTTTGTTTCGCAGTGGCTATATGGCACCAGAATATGCAATGCACGGGCAATTCTCAGTCAAGTCGGATGTTTTTAGCTTTGGAGTACTAGTTTTAGAAATTATAAGTGGTCAAAAAAACACTTGTTTCAGAAATGGAGAATCCATGGAAGACCTTCTGAGTTTTGTAAGTAACCCTACCAATCAATCAAGTATTGATTTTGACAGATGCTCTTATGATCAGATATACTATGATTTCGCCTTATTCTGAGAATTGAACTATCACATACAGGCTTGGTCGAACTGGCGTAATGGAACAAGTACAAATTTTATAGATCCAATGCTGAGAGAAAGCACAGGACTGGTTCGTGACTTAATGAGAAACATTCACATAGCTTTATTGTGTGTTCAAGAAAATGTGGCTGATAGACCAACCATGTCAGCTGTTGTTCTCATGCTCAGTAGCTTCTCCTTGAGTCTTCCAATGCCTTCAGGGCCAGCATTCTATATGCACAGTAATATTACCTCAGAGACGCCGCTTATTCAAGAATACAACACAAGAATGACAGACTCTAGTGAACTAGCCAAAAGTAAATCTATTAGTTCATCACGAAATGAGGTGTCCATGTCTGAGTTATATCCTCGTTAACATCCTTCGCATAATAACCTTTTTATCTGAGTGTACTTATTTTATTTGTTAGAACAAGTTTAAGAGGATGTGCCTCGGACATGTAGTCTAGCTACCAATTATTGCAAAGTTTATCTGTAAAAGTAACACTCTTTTTAATACAATGCATAATTTACAAACAATTTTTTTTTTTTTTAACTTGAGCTGAACACACAGATTTCGGTTTAAACTGGCATGTTTTGTAAGATAGGCCTATTAACTTACGAAGTGCCTAGTTAGACACTTTTTCTTGACAAAAGTTTCTCTTAAACGAAGTGATGGATGTGGCAAATTGTGTGTTTCAAAAGTAATTTTTACACTTGTTTTAAGGTAATAGTTAAAAACACATATTTACTTTTTTTTTTTTTTAGAGTTTCTCACCCTAACAATGAGTTATTTCATTTTTTTACTAGAACTATAAATTTAGTTATTTATATTCTAAGGTGGGAAATCATTTATACCTCCAATTTTGCTTTAAAAATTAAACTTTCTTCTCCAACCTTGAACAATAGCCATCGTCGTTTACCTCGTGCAATGTCTATTTAGAGATGTCAATACGGGCTGGTCCACTCCATCCGGGCTAGCTCTTACAGACTTTGAAATTTGACATGTCAGGTCGAGCTAACTCCTTTTTTTTATGGGCTAAAAAATTAGCTAGCCCAACTCATTTGTACATGGACTGCGGGTCGGGCCCTCACATTTTTATTCATATATTTTTTAATAAATTTTTAAATTAAAATTATAATTTTACCATATTAAAATAAATAGCAACAAGACAATATTACATGTTACTATTACTCCATCTGTCCATCTTTACTTGTCCACTATACTGTTTTAAGATGTCCACCAATACTTGTCCACTTCCTGAGATCAAATAATAATTTCAAACTTATTTTTTACTTTACCCTTATCATTAATTCTAGTAGTTATTTTCTCGTTATATTTTTCAAGACATTGTAATTTTATTATTCAAAAGGTTATTAAGTAAAATTGTTCATATTATTTACTGTTTCTTAATCCCGTGCTAAATCAATAAAGGACAAGTAAAGATGGCTAGAGGGAATACATATTATAAAAATATAATTTATATCTAAATTTTAATATTTAAAAATTCTAAATGAACTTTGAGTTTTAACTCTTACTATCTTTAATACTCAATTTTATTTTTATTTTTAATTATTTTTTAATTCAGCCCACGGGCCGATCCAACCCATATTGCAAAAGCCCCAAAAATCAGCTGACTTATTAAGGTTAGGCTAAAAAGTTTATTTTTTAAATGAGCTCCAAAAATCGTAGCCTAGTCTTGCTAAATCACGGATTAGGCCAGGCCGGTCCAACGGGCATAGCCCATATTGACGACTCTATGTCTATTTAACCCTTGATATTTTCAATCTTCCACTGATAATATCTCTTATACTATGTATAGAACTTCATCCGTTCACTTTTGCTTGTCAGTATTTCACCTATCGAGATTAAAATAAAGAAGGTAAACATAATTTTGAGATTAGTATTGAGAAACTAAACCAGGAGAATGTTGTGCGGAACAAAATGGAAAAGGAAAAATAAACAAAACAAAACACACAAGTTTTGCGTGGTTCGGCAGTGTGCCTACTCCACGGGAAGCAACAAAGATGATTTTCTTCAAAATGAGGGAAGAAGCAATTACA
>JAABOM020000049.1:18567815-18592731 GCA_011800125.2 Solanum clarkiae | reverse complement strand
AATATTTAAAATTGAGAAATTCTAATATTTAAAACTTTAAAATAAAATTACATACTCCAAATTTACCAACGAGATAATTTACGATAAAAATAAATAAATCAAAAATATAATAAAAATAAAACAAACAATTTTTAAATGTTTGGGTGGTTTGAGTTATTATGGATACGTATGACCAATTAGAAAATGGCACATAGTCTTTTAAAGAATTAAAGTTGACTTAATTATTTTTGTTAAGTTGAGAGATATGTTTGAACCCAAAAATAAATCTTAGGGGTATTCTTAGACCCAAAGATGGTAGAAGATATTTATGAACCTTTTTTTCATAAGTTAGGAATATTTATGAGCCAAAAAATAAATCTTACAAATATTTTTAGATCTAAATATAAAAGAGGGGTATCTATGAATCTTTTTCCATAGGTTATAAAAGTTTTATGAGCCTTTTCCCATATTTTTATACATATTAAAACAGTGATACAGTTTTAAAGATACCAAAAACAGTGCAAAAGTGCACTCAACTATGCAATAACATTATCATACTAGACATATATTAAACACAAAAACTAGTACAAATTTATCGAATAAGTTCATCAGGATAATATGACCTTCACATAATTTTAAAATGTAAAGAATAAAAAAAATTAAGTTCGAAATAACAGGACTTTCATATAATTTAGGTGTGTAATTGTTAATTTCACCATATAATTATGGAGAATAAGATTAGTCTTCAGAAAGAATATTTAAAAATCCTTAAACAACAAATTGCAAGGCAGTTACTTTACTAATTTGCTACTTCTATTATGCATATAACAAGTTAGAATGTTTGTTGACGGGGAAAAATAAATTACAGAATATTTGCAAATTAAAATGTTCTAGCGTCACAATGTGCCACGACTACAATACTTATTTAGTTTTGGAATTTTCTGTTTGTTACTCCACTATTATTGTCCTATTTCTTATGATAAATATTAATTTAAAGAATATGGATTCTTTTCTCTTTTTTTTTTCCTGGGAATAAGGCATTCAGAGCCCTTCAAAGTGTGGTTGTGTTTCAAAATACTTACCCACCATTAACAATGTCTCTTTTCTCTAATGGTCCCTCCTCTTATGCCTAGATATTTTATTCCAAACGAATCTTATATGCCTATCTTCCATCCATTAGTGGACGTTGCTTTTTCAACTATTCCCTTTTTTGACTTCATTCACTCATGTATAAAAGAATTCATCCATTAGTGGAATTCAATGTGATTAATTAGTTTGATGAATTTACTTATATCTTGCAATTGTATAAAAGAATAATATTTCATTATCTAGGTGTCCAAAAAAAGAGATTCTACAGAATCACGTTTTTCATAACTTTTGCCCTTATAATATAAAGTAGAAAGATGAGTGTCTAAGAAATAGACGGGATCATCAACAAAATGAAGTTAATATGTCGCCATTGTAATATATTGATACATCACAAAAACAACTAAAGTGTGAGAGAGCCACACTCTACTTATTCACTCCTTTACGTCAATGCCCAATAGAGGAATAAAAATGTGCCAGAGGATTGTGTACTTTTTATACCACGAGATATGTTGAATTCGTTATATAATGTGTGAATAAATAATTATAAATAGGATAAAGATTGATATATTAAAAATGTGAGGATATTGTAACTATGAATGAAGTTATTTCATTCATCAATATTTATGTCGAATTCAATCTTTTGTATGTTCATACAACATTTCATATTTCTAGGCTACATTTTCACATGGATTGTTGTGTTATCCTTATAAGCCATAAATATCTAAATCTTTCTCAGATATTGAGATGAGTTTTTCAAGTTTTTTAAAATAAGTTTCTGTTTTTTTCCAAAACTTCAAGTGTGATTACAAGTCATTGAGTGGTTCCCTCGACAACAAATAAAAGATACTGCTATTTATTTGTGGGTTGTCATTTTATCCTAGGAAGATATATTTTATAACTTCGGATATTTGAGAGGAATAATTTCCTTAAAGAAATTCTATGAATTCAGAAGATTTGACTCTTCTTTGTTTTCATCTTGTTGATTATATAATTTTTAGTTTCAAAATTTATTTAACTTCATATTATATATTTTATGAAATTTTTTAAAGTTATTTTGTTGAGAAAACAAATTTTGCCACAAGAGATCCTTTAATTGGTAAAGCGATACCTATGTGTGAGTAAAAGTTGATTTTTAAACATCTTAAGGAAATTAATACTCCCATACATGAATATCATAGAGGTTCTAAAATGAATCCGATTCGTTTCGCTGAATCATTTTTGTCTCAAACTATGTATACATCGAAATTTTAAAATGAATGAATACCCAGTGGGTGCCAATATATACTCTTTTCTCGCAAGCGACATCCATAAATAAAAGAAAAAATGTCTTTTAACATACCTTCACTAAGTTGAAATAAGGACCCAGTTTACTGGTGCAAACAGAAATCCGTTATCAGGTTCCTTTTAGTGTTTAGCATGCCAATAGATTCCAGGACCACTACTTATAATATAAGGCCAAGCACCTTCTCGGTGTCCAGAAAAGCCATTCATAGGTAATAAAGTTCATCAACTAGTTACACACCTTGAAAAAAGAAAAGCATTACTATTTTCAAGAATCTCCGGTAAGTGGATAGGGAATTATCTACATTTAAAGATGAAACAGCAGAAGCCACGCAAACAAAAGAATCTTTTGTAGCACACTAGCACAATATATATTATGTATGTATATATACTTGGACTAGGGTATATCTGTGTGGTTGAACAGAGCAAGACTGTGGATCCTTTTCTTCATCTCCTCTGGATTAGCACCAACAATCTTGTCAACTGGCACTCCAGCTTTCAGCAGCAGAAATGTTGGCATGGCTTTCACCTCATATTTTCTAGCCACCTCCTAGCAACCGCAAACAAAGAAAAAAACAACGTGAAACACAAACCAAATAATGTGTATATTAAGTGGAAAACAGCCTCGACAATATGATGTATCTCGGATTCCTCATGCACTAACCGATATCGGAACTGGAATTGTTACTTGAATCTCAATAAGGGACTGAATATTATACAATCAAATATTCAAGGTTGTAAAACTAAGTGGTAACCTATAATTATAGTATTAGCCGACTATATCTATCACATAAGAAACTCATCTGTCTGCGGAAACTTGTGCAATTGGATTTTCAACGATCAAATAGACAGCAAAGGAGCATTGTTAAAAAACAGAACAGAGAAACTAGGTTGCAAAATAAAATCTTAACAAATTCATTAGTAGCTTCTCAATGACTAATATCAAAATGACAAATGCATTTGGTTTGCTAGAATACAACTTCACACCAACTGGAACTAAAATTATTCTTTTTAGCAATACCAAAATTGTGCATGGACCTACTTAAATTAATTGGGGTCTCCATCCAAAATAATAGCCAAAAGATCAGGAATCTCTGCAGAAGAATTCGGTTAGATAATGATCGATTTCACTCCAGAAATGGGAATCCTGTAGTCTTAATCTAACATATCTGAAGCAATGCTAGAAAGTATCTGAAGTGACTGATAAAATATATTTTCCCTAGACAAAATATATGCAGATTCCATATCTAATGGCAGTTAGGAGTTGCAACCAGGTGAGCAAGAATCTCCCAACTTGGCCACTTGCAAATGATTGAAATGACTATTATGCTCTCAAATGTTTTAAAGATCAACGAGCTTATATTATAAACAACAAAAGAAATAAGGAATAGTACAATTGGAAGAGATTATGCTTCAAATGTCATTATTCTTTCATTTAACATCATGGACAACTCAAACGATGTATGCATGTACATCACTTCTTTGGAAATCATTTCACGTTTTAATTTCTTCATATTTCAAGAAATGTTTTCTTTCTGAGAAAAGGTAAGGGAGGATTTCAAGCAGTAATATAGTGAGAGATGTGAGTCTTGCTGATTGCTTAATATTTCAGGAAATGAATAGTAGCAAAACAAACTTTTGTCACTGGGTGAAGACTTGACCACAAATACCATTATGGTTGGCTCAGTTGACATTTGACAAGAATGTGAACAATATCAAATGACTTTGTAGAAGGCTAGACGCCAAATAGTCTGAAGTGTCAAGTTGAGGCAACTAGAGAATAACTGCCTTTAATAGACTAGATCAGAACTATAAGCAAGAAAGGAAATTGGAATATTACACAGAAAAGGTAGAAAAAAATTTCAACAAAACGATAGAGATGTCAATCTTAGGCCTTTTCTGTTGGGTGTTGCAGGACTTTAAGTTAAACAAATCCCATCAGAAGCATCTTATAGTCCAAACAGTACCTTTTTTCATGCAAATCTCCTTTTCAAGTGGATAATACTAACTAGGTAGAACAGGCCCAACTTTTGTACAACAGGAGTTGCCTCCTCGTCTGCTTGAAAGGCCCAGCATAGTAGACAAGCCAAAAGAATCAGAGGGAAGAACCAGACTAGTCAACTTTTTATGAATCTAAGTGTGCTATTCACTTTATCTATGAACATATTCTTGTCGTACGATGTGATATAGGCATATTATATGCCTATGTCACTCTGACCTTATTGTATGAATGATTCATCATAATCAAGGACCAACCTCCAGATACTAGACAGTAGGACAGATGAGCATAAGTTACACCAAGTAACAAAGCAACTCCTGGAAAACAGGCATAAGATGTCTGCACCAGTAGCTCATGCAACTAAAGATGATCAAATATTTTTCTGAGAATAGCGAGAAATGACTTGTCATTAGTTACATGTTTGAATGAAGGAGAAGATAAAAGATCTCAATTAAAGACATAGAGTCATCAGTTTGAAGACCAAGTTTTGTCTTGGTGTAAAGGATTTATAAAAAAAACCCTCTTGACGCCAAATGAAATCACTATCCATGACAATGGACTCTGCTTTAAGAAGCAAGATAATTTAAATCCAAGTCTGATAGAAATCAAAACAGTTCAATATCATTCATTATTTGATCAGAGAATATATCTAGTAAAACATATCCACATCCTTCTCAAAATACCCATCTTAAACATGCTTCCTCATTAAGATGTGAGCTTTTAGACGGAGCACATTATCGAAAAATTTGTAGACAAGGATGAATTGGTATGCAGCCCGATAATTGGATCCTCACAATCTTTTATACTTTGTTTATGAGATCCCAACATGCTGTATTTAATATGAGAAATATACTACCAAAAAGCTAAAGAAGGACCTTTACACTCTAGTATAAGACATCAACTCGACTATTTTTTATCGAGTCAACTGGCTCATAGATACTCTCTCTCTCTCTGTAAATGTTTTCCAGCTCTTATCCTTTCTCGTTCATTTGATTGTGATCTCTGAATCAATGAAGAAACATAAGTTTCTAGCACTTCCTTGAAAAATTAAACATATTGCACTAGTAATCCTGCTGTGATTTTCTTGATACAAATCAGACACGATCAAGACAAAATAAAAATTATCCAAATCTGCACCAAAGTTATTGACATGTCACATGCTTTAAGTCCTGCAAACTGACTCCAACATCTAGCATACACTCGGCTATTGACTCAAGTCCAAGGTAAAACAAGTTGGCAAGTGCGCTTTCAACTTTAAAAACCCGGCCAAAACACAATGATACAATGCTACCATTAACTAGCTTATATACCTCAAAGGGATGCCACAGGCAACTGATTAACCTTCCATGACTAGACCAGCCCTTAGAAGTATGTTTAGCACAGGAAATTATTTCTGCATCTTTTTTTCTCATCTTTTAGCCTATAAAGTTGTGTTTTACACCAAAAGGGCTAAAAAGCCTTACCTTGACCTCATCCACATCAATTGTGAGAAAATACATATTTTGGTACATAGAAGCGAACTCCTCCATAAAGGGGTTCATAGCCACAGAGGGAATACACCAAACAGCCGTAAAGTGTGCCACAATCTACAAATACATAGAAGGGACAAATGAATTTGTACACATACTAGAAATAGAAAACATCAATAAACATTTGAAACAAAAATCAAGATTTTTACAGACATGCAGGGTTTTACTTACAGGGCATCCTTGAAGTGTGGCTTGATTTACATGAAAATCCCATGATTCCTTAGAGTCTACCTTCACAACTCTTGATTTGGTTCCCTGTTCTTGAGCTTCCATTATTCCTGCTCACTGTTGACAAGGCCAAATTTGTGTTTATCCTGAATAGTCACTATACAAATTGGCAAAAAAAACAAACAAAGAAGGTCTATTTCATTAGAATTAAAAATTGGACCCCACCTTCTGCATTTTTGGCTAAATATAGAAGCTTTGACCTTATTCGAAGTTTCTTCCTTAGCTGATCTGGATTACACTAGAAATCTTGAGCACGAGTATAAACGTTGTATACCTAAGAAAATTTAGCAGATTAGCTGATTGATTGAGTTAACTTTAAATTTATTGAGAATTAACTACTCCCATTTAATCCTCTTCCCAATATTTTCTTGCAAAAAAACAAAACGTCATATACTTCAGTGGTTGATTTGCAGTCTCACCATAACTTTATGGCTCCATATTGGTAATTATTGGCTATTGCCTATAAAAACCTTAGCCGAATAATAAGGAACCTAATAGGGATGTCACATGGGCTGACCCGTTGAGGAGAATATTAGGCCCAATCTAATAACAGAACGCCAGAGCTAATTTGCACATATAGGATATTTCATTGGAATTATTTAAATTTTAACCTCATCATACAAAAATAGTCTAAAAATAAGGAAAAATAATGTAACTAAGCAAATATATTATATGTAGATCATATATTTACATCATATAATAATAGTTTGAAAAAATTACAATTTATAGCAATAGTTAGGATTTTATTGCTATAGATAGAGGTTTGTTGCTATTTTCTCTCTTCTCTCTTCCTCTATCTCGCATCTCTCCTCTCTTTCTGCAATTTCTTGTCAGTTATACAATTACATATGTATATCAGCTCTATATATACAATTATTTTGACAGATATACATAGTCAATTCGACAGATACACATATACAATTCAGCTCTCTCTGCTCTCTGCTCTCCGCCCTCTCGCTCACCTCTCTCGATCTCGCTTGCCTCTCTCCTACCTCTCTCGATCTCACTTGCTTCTCTCCTCCCTCTCTTAATCTCACTTGCCAGATATACAAATACATATGTATATTAGTTAAATATATACAATTATTTGAGAGATATACGCATACAATTTGACAAATATACATTTATAATTCGCCTCTCCTCCCTCTCTCGATCTCCCTCACCTCTCTCCTCCCCTCCAGGTCACATAGCCGAGGTTATACCATGTAATCATATAAAATATAGTTATTTGGCCATATTAAGTTTCAAGCCTAGACTATTTCTGAAAATACCTAGACTATTTCTGAAAATGCCCCTAAAAATAGCGCTTCCCCATAAGTAGGAGTGAACCAAAACTCTTGAGTGTGCGAACCGGTTAAGTAAAGGAAAGACAATTAGATTTAAATTTGTATACTGAAAACTTATTATTTTGAAGCTTTTCTCTAAGCTTGGCCACAAAATGAAATGTTTGGAACCTTTGAAAGAGATTTGCAGGAATACAAACTTTGATTCATTATCTATTTGCATGATACATAAATATACTTCATTATCTATTTGCATGATACATAAATATACTGTTTAACTTAACTTTAACCGGTTCATGCTCTCTAATTTTTGTTATGCATAAATAGGCACTTAATATAAAATTAAACAAATAACACATGAGCCTTGCCTGACATAATACATGAAGGAACATTGCCAAGTAAGATCCCATACATAGAATGGATATGTTTATTTGTATACACTTAGAGTTGGAGGACATAGATGTTTGTTAAGGCTAAGTTAAAAAGCATCTTCATATGTTATGCCTTATCTATTTGGGCAACTTAAACATATGGTAAGGGGTAACCGACATTAGACAAGAAGGCCATAGATTCAAATTTTGAAAACATATGCTTGCACAAATGTATGAAACTCTCCCCTCTGAAGAAAAAAGTATCTCTTTTAACTCAATCATGGGAGCCTCGACTAGTTTAGGGGTAGATGAGGTTATTATAACACTTACGACAACATATAATAGCCTTAATGTGATCCAAGTCGAATCATAATTCGCTTATTTAGTGCTATCGGACTATCTTTTTTAATTCATTCAAGAAGCCCTAGAAGTTTCATCAATTTCAACCAATATCTGTGATGCATGCTGAAGTGTGCATCCAAAATCTTCTTGGTCCAGGTGTCAAGATGCTGCAGCTTGGAAAAGAACCTAATCCAACATGTCAACAAGTAAGGCATTGATTGGCTGATGGAATATCCAAAACCAGATAAGGTGATCCTAAGTGTAATCATAAACACCAGAAATTGCAATATCCACATCATACGTTCCACAAACATTAACTTATAATTCCCAAACACTTGTAATCACCTTACCTTAAGACATTTTTTTTTAACCAAAAGAAAAAGGTCCAGAGAGATGGCTCATGCTATGGCTTCTATTGGTGGCCTAATTGGTTCTTCTCAAACTGTCTTGGATGGTAGCCTCCAGCTTAGTGGCTCAGCCCGCTTGAGCACTGTCAGCACAAGCAGAATTGCCTCGTCTAGATCAGGACTTATTGTCAGAGCCCAACAGGGGTCTGTTGACGTGGAAACTAGCCGTAGAGCCGTCATCGGTCTTGTTGCTACTGGTCTAGCTAGTTCCTTTGCTCAAGCAGCTTTTGCTGAAGCCAGGTCAATTAAGGTTGGCCCCCCTCCTCCTCCCTCCGGTGGATTGCGTAAGCCGTCTTGCTTTTGGTTAAGCTCTTTATTTACATTTCTTGCTTTCTTTCCTATTGGTGAATCAATTTCTTCTTTTATAGATGTTCCAGTTTTTTCAGTTTCAAACATATATAGAATTTATATAGTCTGAATTGCACGCAGCTAGTCTAGATCCATCACTGATTATCGAACGACACATAGTAATATCATAACAGATATACTTACGGACAATTGATATATAGTAAGCTTCACATATCCAAGACAGAGAAGCTAGGAGTGACCCTCCAGTGCTGCATTTCAATTAAATTTTAGTAATCTGAACCTTTAGATCAAGCAACTTGATATCTATATCAACACTTCCAATTGAAAGATGGATTAAGATTTGCTTTTAGATCATGTCAAAAAGAGAGTGCTTTAAGTGAATTAATCTTGAGAAAAAGGGGAAAACAAGGGGCTCATATAAGTAAGTAGTTAAAGATTGCATTTTGACGAGAGGATATCAATCCTTATAAGGATCTATAACTACCCCCTTCTAATTTTGATAGTAATATTGTGTAAATGAGTCTTGCTGTAACTGGTAAAGTTATTGTACGTGACTAAGAAGTCATGGGTTCAAGTTGTGCAGAAACAGTCTCTTGCATGAATGCAGGACCTAGAGGTACAATTGGACCCCATGCATAGTGGGAGCTTAGTGCACTCGGCTGCCTCTTTTAAGGGATTGTAGAAAACTTCAGTCTAAATTTGAAGCAGTTATGGCAATTACAATAAACAAGATTGATCTTTAGAAGTAGTTATATATGCAGTTGGAAGTTGAAACTGTCATAGTTTCTCATTTTGGTAAAATTAGAATGTGCAGAAAATTCCAACAATTTGAACTATGAAGAATATTGGTTGAAACTACAAAATTATGTATGGAAATTTCGCTAGTGATGCTGAGTATTTGGTTTTGGCAGCTGGAACTTTGAACTCAGATGAGGCAAGGGACTTAGGTTTGCCATTGAAGAGTAGGTTTTATCTTCAACCATTGACTCCAGCTGAGGCAGCCCAGAGAGTTAAGGATTCAGCCAAGGAGATTGTTAACGTCAAGGATTTCATCGACAAGAAGGCCTGGCCTTACGTCCAGAATGACCTTCGTCTCAGAGCAGAATACCTTCGCTATGACCTTAAGACTGTCATCTCCGCTAAGCCAAAAGACCAGAAGGGAAAACTGCAGGACCTGTCTGGAAAGCTCCTTAAGACCATTGGTGATGTAAGTCAAATGCCTAAATTCTTGCTTAATACCATGAATCGTGAATGACATAGTAATTGGATGGGTTGCTTATGATTTTGGTTTGTTCTAACGAACGACTGTTGTTTTCTTTCCTCAGCTGGACTATGCAGCAAAGACCAAGAACAGCGCTGAAGCAGAGAAGTGCTATGCTGCTACCGTGTCTACCTTAAATGATGTTTTAGCCAACCTTGGCTAGAATGATTTTCTGTACTATGTTATTACTTCCTGTAAGTTAACAAATATTCTTGAATCAATTGTGAAAAATGATGTTGGAATAACGTTTAAAATCCGAAACAAGTAGAGCTGCATCTGAGAGTCTCAGCTTGAGTTTCCCCATGTCAGTTTTGATTGGGAATTTCACTTGATTGAGGTCTGCAACAATAAATATTGTTCCAGATTCCTCGCTGTTACACTTAATCTTTAATTTGTTTCCATATAAATCTAGTTCAGTCATGAACTGACCAAATGGATTGGTTTAAACCAAACTTCCCAAATGTACATAGCCTCCCTGCAGACTCAGTTTAAGTACTTGAACAAGTATCGTGCTAGCATGCAGAGGGATAGATTAGTAGCAAGAAGGATACTAATAGGAAAAGAAGCATTGAAATCATATTGCAATTGTGCCCAAAGTAATTGCAAAAAACACATTGAATATTGAACTAATAAAAGTATGAGTCAGACCAACCATGCTTTAATACATTCATTTTTTCTTCGGGGAAAAATAACACAGCTCACATTGCAGTTTGCCTAGGACATATTACATTTGAGTCAAGGAAAAGTTACAAATAACATAACATTCAAGAAACGTTAGGAACTTTAATAGGAAAATATGGGATCCGGTTATGATGAGTTCTCCATGCATATTCTCTTGTATAGAGCACTGAGTTCATCTAATTGTTGTTAGCGAAGGCTGCATATATTGGAAGAGTAATTCTTTTTTGTATTCATGCATGGCCTCCATGTTGATTCAGTTTCTTATCTTCCTGGATGGTGGCAGTGGCAGATATGTAGTAGGAAACTGAGAAAAGTCCATGGATAAAGCACAATATCCCTCCTATCGACAGGAAACGATGGTGTGATATGCCACAAGATCTTCTTGCCTTCCCGTTTGACAATGTTCCAGCTACCAGCAATGAAAATGCAATCACCAAAATAATCCTAGGATCCAAATTAACAATTTCTGTTTAAAAGTACAGCCACAAATAAGATAAGTAATACATAAACAAAGTACACAAGTACCATTGGAATACAACTGAAGCAAATGCAAGTTGCTTGTTGGAAGATGCCTTATCCAACTCTTCCCTAGACTGGATGCAAATACAACCAGCAAGCAGATTAGAAATAACTTCTGCCAGAACCAAAAGCACCGTTGCAGCCAATCCTAGCTTAAAAGCTTCATAGCTTGGATCTCTACATTCAAAGATCCACACCTTTAAATCTTGAACCTGTTCCAACATATCAAGCCTAATTGCATTAATTACCAAAATTTAATACCTCAGTCTTCCTCATCAACATGAAAAATCCATGTTCAAAATAAAGTAAATAAAAGTGAACCCTCTCTTAGCTTAATTTTTAGACGAGATGATCACATATTTAACATGGTATAAGAGTAGACAAAGGTTTTGGATTTGACTCTCATTACCACCTGCTACCAAAAAAGATTCCACCTATTTGCCCCATGAATAAAAAATCAGGGAGACACCGTGTTAAGAATGTACAACAACAGCATTACCCCAATACCTCAAAGGCTCCCGCGCATTGCGGGGTAAGGGGGAGTCAGATGTACGCAGCCTGACCCCTATGTTTAAAAACATAGCGCGACTGTTTCCGGACCGTGTTAAGAATGTAATTAACTAAAATAAAAGTATGCTCTAACCTAAACTTTTTAGATGAGACAGACACACATTTCAACAATTTATACTAATCAAATTTACCTTATTTTGTTCTACCTCAGCTTGAATGCCTAGTATACCTGCTGCAACATCCAAAATCACAAGAAGAAGACAAACAAGAATGCCAATGTTTTTAGCCATCTTTGACAATCAAGTTAATTTACTACTTCGAGACTAGAGATGGCTGATATTCTTCATGGAAGAATAGGAAACACCCTTTTATACAAACATAGAGAATGCATGAAAAGAGCAAAAAAAGGATTGCAACGTGAGAATCTGAATAAAGGAAATGGATGCAAGAAACCTAATAGTATATGAGTAAGATTAGCTGGAGTTTATGGAGAAAAAAGTCTTCCTTTGTCTTGAAAGACCTCTTTATTCTACTTTACTTCCTTTTTTTCTCTCTTTAGATTTGGATTCCTTTCATAGGTAACAAGGAAAGCAGGGTATCCCCAGCTCAAAATTTTGTTATTCTCTTAATTTGTTAAAAGTCATCATATATATTCACTTGCATGTTACTACACCTTTCATCCAATATATTTGTGGATTAAGTAATACTCAGATGGTTAATTTCTGTTTTTAACTGACAAGTATGTCTAGATAGTTAAGTATTTGTCTTTGCATTGAGATCATGCTAATGTCAATATTATATACTGACCGTCCAATTCATATGACACACTTATTTTAAAGTTTTCCAAAAAAAAGAAAAAAAAAACATAAATTTAAAAACAAATTTGTAAAAGGTTAGAAAATTATACTTCAACCTTCCTTCAAAATGGACTTGTTTCTTGAAATCTTCTCTAAAAAGTAGACCTTACGAAATGGACTCTTTTGCAGCTTTTTGTGAAAAAGGGACATTTTCACATATAACTATTTAAAAATATTTTAAGCATGTTCTATAATTATAGTTTAAATAATTATATTTTATAACTGTATTTATAGTAGTTGTTGTATATTTCATCATACATTTAGCGCACCGACGTATAAATCGATATAATTTACTGTAGTTTTTGTATAACATTTATATATTTTACGCACAATATTTGTATAATTCATTGTACAATTCAGAATATTTGTATGTTTCAGTATACAATTCATACATTATTTATATAATTCACTATGTAATTTACAGTGTTTATATAATCAGCGTGATCTTTATTATGAAAATCGTTAAAGCCCAGCCCGTACTTGGAACATAATGTCTTGGTATTATGCTGGACTCTGTGCATAAAGAGAGAATCCAGTCCAGTTAAAAGCTTTGGGCTGATGGCTTCTGCTCCTTCACATTCAATAATAGCCCATCTCAGCAATTTGTTATTTCCTCGTAACAATTATATAAAAATTAATAATTTTATTTGAAAATCATAATGTTTCATTTTTTTTTTAATTTTAAGTAAAGAAAGACAAGATTTGTGTTATCAAATACTCCCTTATTTTATGTGGCATCTTTCGATTTGGTACGATGTTTAATTTTTTTTTTTAAATTTATGATCTAAAATTATTTTGAAATATTTTTGTAATTGAAAATTATTTTATTAAAAATAAAAAAATTTAAAATTTAAATTATTTTCAATTAAAATATGATACATTTTTTAAAACAGACTAAAAAGAAATAAGTATGTTAAATGGACATGGGGACGTGAGTCTCAAGGGTCCTCTAGCACAAAAATGTAGAAATCATGCGTGTCAAAAAAAGAACAAACTAGAAAACTCTCTCTCTGTATCTGTCCATAGCCGAAAAAAATAGTGTTGGTTCTAGAAAGCGCTGAAAGCTTCTTCAAACCATAATAATCGAAATTCAATGAATACAGAAATTTTCAAGTCTTCCCAAACAAATTGATAAATCGTTCTTCTGAGCATTTACCTCTTTCTCCCTGCTGCTTTCTCTTTGTGTGTGTGTGAAGGAGGCAAAATATGGCAGCATACAGATGGAAGAGTTTCAATGATGATGGAGATCGTCCAGAGAAACCTCGTCGCTATGGCGTTACAGAAATGAAGGGTCCTCACTATTCCCTTTTCTCCAGAGGCCTTATTGAGGTAATACCTTTAATTTTTGCACTTGAGCTTAATCTATTGAACGGTGTTATATGTATTCCTAATTTATTTTGATCATCATTTCGGGGATGGGTTCAAAATCTCTGTAATCTGGCACAGTTGGACTACCTCTACTTTAATATTCTGTTTGCCGATAGCTGTAGAGCGTAAATTGTACTATCCCTTGGGGAAGGGCCTACTGGCAGCAAACACATTCGAAATTGATACAAGTAAAATGAAGAACACAAAAGTAAATTGAGAGAAAGGGAGAGGTTGCACGATTTTAATTCTTTTTCTCTGTCGTTTAAGAGCTGCTTTGAGATAGAAAAGTAATAATAGAATATTACAATTCTGTGCTAGTGTATGTTTTTATGGTTCAAATTTGTTGAGTTTCTCATTTTGTGGTTTATAGGATGTTTTCGAGTCTATGAATCAGTTTGTTGATGGGTTAAAATTATGTGATGGATCTCATAGTTCCGTGCCAAAGACTTACATCAAAGAAGTGACTGACATGGCACATAGACACAATGTTTATGTTAGCTCTGGTGATTGGGCAGGCCAAATGCTTCGCCAAGGTCCTTCTGCTCTTAAAGAATATATTGAGGTATGAAGTAGTGAATATGGCTCAAGTGTTCTCTTCCTGATTGATTTTTGAATCTTGGCAATAACGTGTTACTTGTAATCTGTTAGGAATGTAAGCAATTGGGGTTTGATACAATTGAGCTTGATGTTGCATCACTTGGTCTACCTGAGGAGACCCTCCTGAGATATGTGAGGCTGATTAAGAGTAGTGGACTCAGAGCTAAGCCTCAGTTCTCTGTTAAGTTTAACAAGTCTGATATAGCCTTCTCTGGCGACAGAGCTTTTGGAGCTTATGTGATTCCGGCCCCTCAAACCTCTGGTATGTTAATACATGTGGATTAAATTCGTTTTTACTATTTTCTCTTTTACATTCTCTTATAAAGCAGCCCTATCAACCACTGTAAGCTGTACCTGTAGATACCGTTTTCAGGACTTAAAAGTGTCCTCTTCATAAAATTGGAAAATAAAGAGAATAATGTGATAGATAGATAATAGAGGGATAATAGAGGGAACAATAAAACAGCGGAAACATCGGGAGATGTGTTCATCAATGGAATGTTAATTTCTTAAGGTTATCATTTGGTCCAACTTTCCAGACATATATTTCAAAATGTTATTTGTAGACTACTAGGTTTGGGGAAAATCTTTTAGGTCATTCATACCTCTTTGTATACAAACACAATTGAGTTCACATACATTGTAGAAGAAGCTGCATATCTTAACACAAAAGATCCCAGCTAAAGCCGCAAGTATTTAGTTGTATGGCAGCGTTTCTGCAACTACCAATCTAGCATTTCTTCACTAATAACTGTTTTGAATCTCATGGAAGGTATTTAAAAATAGGTGCAACCTATGTTGCATGTTGTTGAGGTGTCAGAATTGCTTGAGCTTGAAAATTATGATATTGCCATGGGAAATCAAATTAACCCTTCACTTAGACAGCTGATATATGCTAGTATTTTATTCTAATTGGGTTACACTCCTAATTGTCATTTCAGCTTTAGCGGCTACTAGTATCACTATTTTCTCGTTTCACAGAGATCTATAGCTTCCTTTTGAGGCAAAGAATTATCTTATTGACCAATCCATTGTAGATCACAGACAACATGGTACTTCAAGATAGACAATCTGCAGAGCAAGTTTTAACCATTGTCTTACCTGGAAGAGCGTCATGTACCATTCTCATATGCTTTGTGAACAAGACTCAACTAATTGTTACAAAAATGGATGAAGTTTATAAATGAAGTTTACTAATAATCTTGTAGTTGGTCTTGACAGCTTTGATAATCTTTCTCCGACTGTTGAAGTGCTTCTCCTACCTCATTTTCTTTTGGCTAAATATTTATATTTTGCAAAACGGAAAACAGTTTCTTGCAAGTTTCATGCTTTTCAGAATATTTTATTCTGAAAGCTTGGGATATGAGATGCTGCTTCGTGTCCTTGTATTTGGATGCTTCTGTTGTTTAACCTCGATGATTTTGTGATCTGCTGCCTTACCTAGGACCTGTTTTGCTAAATATCACTTTCTGTCATTTGATCACTATATTTTGTGCTGAATTATTCAACAGAAACTTGAAGATAAAACTTGTGAAATTTAGCAACAAGAGATTACTCCAGGTTCAAGGTGATTGAGTGCATAACATGCTCTCCTGCATGAGGCAACTTTTGTAATGTTTGCTATGCCATATAAGTTGAAGATTGAAATGCATAACAGTTTCTGTTGCATGTTTCATGCTGTTTTGGCTCTCTGCAGAGATGGTTGAAGATGTGGATCTTTTGGTCAGAAGGGCAGAGAGATGCTTAGAAGCTGGGGCAGACATGATAATGATCAATGCTGATGATTTATGTAGGCAGGCTGATTTGCTGAGATCAGATATGGTTGCAAAGATTGTGGGTCGTCTTGGACTTGAGAAAACTATGTTTGAGGCATCCAATCCTAAAATCTTGGAGTGGTTTGTCAAACGCTATGGCCCAAAGGTACTAAGCTTCTCCAAGCAAATCTCACTGAAAAACTACATTGCAAAATGTGACAGTTTAATTATTTCATTTTGCTGGTCTTTTCAGGTTAATCTTTTTGTGGATCACTCACAAGTGATGGATCTGGAATGCCTCAGAGGACGCAACCTGGGTCAAAATCACTCATCTGTACTTGGCAGGTCATATTTTTATGTTTGAACTTTTTAAATGAAAGAAAAAGAAGTATTTCATGTATGTACTGTGATGATTTGAGTCTTCTCAGAGACTTTTTTTTTTTCTTGAGGTTCAGCTGCTTGTAAAGATTCTATTTTATGTTCTAGTGCCTAAATAGCTGAAAGTACACAAAATCTTCAAAAGATTGAGGATCTGCGCTTTTGTTGTGTACCATTTCACCGAAGTATTTGTCTGTTAATGGTTTGTGTGAGTAGATGTATTAAAGCATTGTAGGGTTTCAATATTTCCTATACGCAATCCTTTGTATAGACGTTGTGGCGGACGGACGCTAACATGGAATAGGCCCGCTAATATGCCCAATGTTACTGAGAGGCTATAACATTAAGGACCTGTTCGCTAGGGAGGGATTTCAATTTTCCCTTATGTGGGGAAAAGATGACTTTCTTAATAGAAGTAGGAAAATAAGTGATATTTTATATTGATATATTTTTCCCGTTCTCAACTGCACATTACCTTCGGCCCAACCCTGTAGCCCTTATCCCCATCACCCCAACCCTAGCCCCACCTTCATCTATCATAATAGTCGTCTACAAATATTTTTAAGATAGTATAGGAAGGTTCATTTATTTTCGTAGGATTTTTGAAAGAAAAAAAAAACATTTTTTATGAAAAATATTTTCCTTTCTACTAAACACACCCTAAAGAGTAACTAGAGCTATATCATTTCCTTTGACATTTTGGCACCCTTTATTCATGGTGAGATGTCGAAGAAGAACGGAACATTTATGCCCCGTCTGTACTTGTTTAATTTGTATTACTATCTGACTTCCATGTGTTGGAATCTAGCTAGCCCACTTAGCATGTGCATAGTCAATTATTTTAACCATTGGTTGAGCCCAGTGCTTTTGTATTTTATACATGTTGACTCTATGGGGATGAATCTAACTGAAGGGAGGTAGGCATAATCCTGCTCCTGGATTATATACTCTATCAGAGTTAAGAGGTTAGGTTTATGTATGAGCATGCAAAACAAACCCATTCTTGTTCCTTCCTGTATGAATCAATTTACGTTTACCTTGTTTAATTGGGACGGTTTAAGAGCCATTTAATCCACGCAATGGTGCTGACTTTATGACATGCATTGTAAAAATTTGTTCGAATAAGCTTTGCAATGTAAGTAAATTGTGTAACCAGAGATGAAATTCTTGAATTTACACAGTTTCAGTTAATTCAAGGTCCCTCCGTTGATCTTTGAAACCAGTAGTGTGTGCAGGAAGGAAGGAATAAATGAATTGTAACCAACATGCATAAAGACTGGTGGTCAATGGCCATGTGACATTTCTCTATCTCCAGCATGTCAATGCTCTGTGTGCTATCTATGATTGTTTTGACTTCCTTTTAAAATTTGGTTGCTCAACCAGGTTTTATGGAGATGACGTGCTGATTAATTCAGTTTCAAATGTTACCTCCCTTCTAAACATTTAACTTCTTGCAAATAAGTACCAACTTATTGCTTGTTATGTAGGCGACGTGTCGACAAGTAGAGGTAACTTTTGTTTTGTTCTTTAATTTTTCTCCCGCCAGTAATAGTAGGGTTAACCGTTACTTTTTTAAGCGTTTGACAAAAAACCAATGGATATGCAAATTTAGTGAAAGTATTCTTATCATAATGACCATTAAAGAAAGGATGTTGGGAGGAATTAAATGTTGGAGGATTTGATCTCAAATGGTAGATAGAAATTGAATATAAATGGGTCCCTTTAATTTATCACAGGTCACAATTATAGATGAATTGGCATTTTGTAGTAAGGAGATGCTTTCAGTAATTTATTGATCTACATCTACAAAGATACAAGTCGGTCCCTCCAATCTGCAAATTAGCACTATGTGTCTAATCTTTCTTCTTCTTGTAAGTTATGGTGGTAGATTCACCAAAATTTTAATGCTAGATCACAGTATCCATGTTTTGTCAGCGCGGATCTAGGAATTTTAAGCTTATGAGTTTTGAATTGTATATTTTATTAATTGTTGTCGATAGGGTTGGAAAAAAGGCAGGCACCTTAAGCCTCCAAATTTGAGGGATCTATCCTTCTTCATTTTTTTTTCTTTTAGCTATAAAGGTTATAAATTTTTTTTAGAGAAAAATATTAAGTACTATTTTTTAAAAAAAAAAAATTGGGGGTAGGGGAAGGCAAAATGGAGAGGGGGATTACAATGTGGAAAATCAAACCCTCATCAACAAGGTGGAAGTTCAGGTAGTCAACCAACTGAGCTACCAAGATTCCCCAAATAAGTACTATTTATAATAAAGATTATTTATTTTATATAAAAAGAGAAAATTATTACATGAAGTTTGGCACGTCTGGAGTATTGTGTTTTCATCAATTGAAAAGAATTGTTGAATAAAATCAATTTTATTTTATTTATTTTATTTTATTTTTTGAATAATTTTGCATCTCAAAACAGAGATAAAAGAATAAAATTCTTCAGAAAATATATTAATTTATTTTTCAAATTTCAAGGCCTTCATTTTATTTCACCTTATGTCACTAACATACTTGAGCCACTCTTGGTTTTGAATAGATTATTTAGAAATATTAAGTGATTTTTTCAACACAAGTTATTGAGTTATAATGAATCATTAATTTTCGTCGTACGTATATTCGTCCTACTTTTATTAAAGTTAAACATAGGTGTATGTCTGCAGCTTATTTGGGATATATTGAAGCATAATTGTTGTAGATAGTATAAGCATATGTTGTATGCATATGAACACAGATGAATTCGGAATTTAAAGTGGATGATTCTAAAGTTTATTATATGTATATATTTTGTAAACACCAGGTATAGGTTTTAATACTGTATACATGTGATTTCGGTTACTCTACTAGTTTACTTGGATTTTCCTCGTAATCAAATTGTTTATTTTAATGATTTTACTTGGTACTTTCACGGTTCACTCCGTATGTTTTCTCAAGTATTTTTGTTTGTATCAAGTTTTATCCTTTCAATTTGTCCTTTATGTGGAAGTTCTAATTGATAGATCATAGATGTTTTTTAGATATTTTCTACAGTTATTTTCAAAAGTTACTGCCGTATTCATTACTTCTGTTGTCATGTCTTTGTACACCATTTATTTGTTTTCACCAATTAATTTAATTTTCCATTCATTTGTTTGTTTTCACCAATTAATTTAATTTTCCATTCATTTATTTGTTTTCACCAATTAATTTAATTTTCCATTATTAAAATATTCTGTGTCGACGTACAGACGTCACATGCCTGCTAGTAACTCTTCATGGTCAATAAATAACAACTCACTCTATTTAATTGATTTTCTTGACCATCTATTTATTTCACATTATCAAATACTAGTAGTAATTAATTTTCAACTCCAATTTTATTCCTTGATCTCAATTTATACAATACTCTTTCTATTTTGGGAGGCCCTCAAATGATTTCGTACAAGTCTTAAAACTTACTAGAATTTGATTTTAACTGTTTAAATTAATAAGTTCAAATTTTGACGCTATGGATTCTATTATTTATATGCAAATCAAACATTGACTGTGTACACGATATCTACCTTTCTCGGCCTTTTGGCTAAGATCAAGATATTTTATCCAATCAACTCACTTATTAAGTAATTATTGATAATTTGGTAAATAATTAACTCTTATCACATGTAAAAACTCTCGATATGGTCCTGTATGTACAATAAGTCTAGGTATGACCGAGTAGTTTGTACATTAATGTCACGTAGTGAGATGATTCTATACGGCAGAGTTCCTCTTTTCCATTGAATAATATCGTTATCATTAATTTAATCCCCAATTAAAGACCATAACTTTGATGCAGATTTGTTTAATGAATGTAAGAACATTAAACGTGTCATGTTGTTTTTTCATACCATGGAAATCTTAATCTGAAGAAGTTTCCACAAGTTGGTAAAACTAGAGCATTTATTATGGTTATACAATATAGGACACAAATGGTGACTTTCCTATTCAAACTGGAAAACTTACATGGAGGGAAGATTTTTTTTTCCTTTCCAACACTAACAGTTTTAAACTTTTGATTCAATGTATATTTTCATGATTTCTCTAATTTGAAGGTCAAAAGGAGGAGAGAATAAAATGCCAGCAGTTTGGTTTGCTTTAAAGAAATCATTACAGTGCAGATCAGAGATAAAAGATGTGTATGATCCAAGAAGTGGTGGGAGAAATTTAAGCAAGATATCGACGAAAAAGGCGACGACAGTTAGGTCAGGTTGTTCAAGGTCAATTGCAAATCTGAAAGATGTTATACATGGAAGTAAAAGGCATATGGAGAAGCCACCATTACAGAGTCCAAGATCTATTGGGAGCAGTGAGCTTTTGAATCCAATTACACATGAAGTTGTGTTGAGCAATTCAACTTGTGAACTTAAGATAACTAGTTGTAATTTCCAAGATGGTAATGGGAGTAGTGGAAATAATGTTGAGAGTATTTCTGCTTTTATGGGTACTTTAAAACCAGGGACCCCTGGTCCTGGAGGACACCATATTGGGTCATCAAGAAAATATAGAGGCTTAGGTAGCCCTATAAGAAAAGGGTCATCATCTGGAAATTTATCAAGAAAAACAGGGCCTGGATTTGGGAGTGTTGTTTCTAGGCCTAAGGCTTCTTATGGTGCAGATTCCCATGGCTTTTCTGCTTTGACTTGTCATAAATGTGGTGAACAATTTGTGAAGTGGGAGGCTGTTGAAGCGCATCATCTCTCCAAACATGCTGGTATGTACATCTATTTTGCTTCTTGTTAATGTTTAGTGCCTTTTTTCTGGCCTGACTAATCTGAAATCATGCCGGATATGCCGACCAGCGGGTAATGCTTCTAACCAAGCAGTTCTTGAACATGAGACTTTTCTGGTATGGTGGCGGGATCCCAACTATCCCACTACAGACTTAATGTTTACCTTTTGGTTTGGATGAATAAATTCTAGTACCTTTTTGAATTTATGTGGACATAGTTCAAAAATTCTATTTTTAGTGCAGCCATTGAAGAATGGTCTTTCTGATATTTCTTTTTGAATGATTTCATTACATGTCTTTATTCGAGTTGAATGAGCATATTCTTGTATGTTTTTCAGTCACAGAACTTGTTGAAGGAGATTCTTCAAGGAAAATTGTAGAGATAATATGCAGAACAAGCTTGTCAAAGCCTGAAAACAATTCAAATGGGATTGAGAGGATCTTGAAAGTTCACAATATGCAGAAAGTACTAGCTCAATTCGAGGAATATCGCGAATTGGTTAAGATCAAAGCCAGCAAACTCGTCAAGAAACACCCTCGTTGCTTAGCAGACGGGAATGAGCTATTAAGATTCTATGGCACAAGTGTCGAATGTTCTCTTGGCATCAACGGCTCTTCTAGCCTATGTACATCAGAAAAATGCGAAGTTTGCAAGATTCTGACGCATGGATTCTCAATAAAGAAGGAAATCAATGGTGGGGTTGGTGTTTTTACAGCTTCCACAAGTGGAAGAGCACTAGAAGCCATTGAGGAAAATGATGAAAATATATTATCTTGGAGAAAGGCTCTAATTGTATGCAGAGTGATTGCTGGTAGAGTGCATAGACCATTGGAAAATGTTCAACAATTGATTGGTCAATCAGGATTTGATTCATTGGCTGGCAAAGTAGGACTCTACTCAAACATTGAAGAACTCTATTTGCTCAATCCTAAAGCTTTGCTTCCTTGCTTTGTGATAATATGCAAGTCATAAAAACACTTCTTTATGTTTAGTTGATTCCCTCATTCCATATTACTATTAGAGAAGCGTTCTGCTTCAAACAAGTGTAAATTTATTCTTTTGCATTGTGATATATGGGTGTTCCAATCGTGATTTCAATTTGCCACTTGATAGTAAAATACTATTAGATCTACTCTTTGGCACGTGGATTTAGGATTTAAAGACTGTCGGTAATTGTAGGTGTTCATCTGGTTAGTTAAAAAATTGGTGCTATCAATGGGATTCAATCCCTTGGGTGATGGTCCATGTGGATCTGCACCTGCATGTGACCATAAAATTCGCATTACTCGGCCATCGGAACTTTGGATGGAAGGACTTTTTCCTAGTGCCTAAAAGATAATAACTCGATGAAATATGTGATAGGATAAATGAGATCTATTCACACTTAATCACATCTATCAACTTGAAGGTTAGAATTGACAAAATCTTTGATAGGGATTGTTCGATAAATATTTACTTGAATCAGGTATTACTATATAGTTAAGTAATTTAATGAGATAAGAATGTATCTAATTAGTCATAATTAGGACCTTAACCTATATGCACAAACGTATGTCATGCATCTATGAACTTGATGTTAATATCAAGTGTTGTCTATAGAGTTTTTTAAAAAAATTAGTCCTAGACCTCCTGCATACTGTGGGATGAGGGCAAATCATATTGCTGCCACTCCGGAAAGAATCAAGAAAATATGTTATTCCTACGGGGTAATAGTACTTTTGACCCATTAATAATTAGAAATTTTTTATTTTAATCATTGTAATATTTATCTAAGTATATGAAAGGGAAAATTATATAATTAAGTAAACATCTAATAGTTAATTATGATATATCATTACTATTTGATTTAATTACAAAAAATGATTATAGTTTAAAATCAAATAGCTATTAATTGGGTCCCACATTTTTTATTGGTATACACACCTGCAAATCTTTTTTTTACTCTTTTATACAAATCAAAATCATTCTCTTTCATCTTACTCATAACCTAATTCCTAAAAATCTTTCAACAACATTACCCCAATGCCTCAAAGGCTCCCGTCCATTGCGGGGTAAGGGGGGGTCGGATGTACGCAGTCTGATCCCTATGTTTAAAAACATAGCGCGACTGTTTCCGGACCTAAAAATCTTTCAGATTTCATTAAATCTCTCAACAAAATCAACATTCAAATTTAAAAATTTAATGATTCTCTCTCCTAAACCTTTATACCCAGATCAATCGTAATCTATATTAGTTTATTTTATTTTTTTTGTATTTTTCATAAGTTTCTTTATGATTTGTATTTTTTTCGATTTGTTCTCATTATTTCATATTTTCAGTCACAATCTTGATTGTTTTGGTGTAATCACAACTATGGACGAACTATCTCCATCAAAGAGAGTTGCTAGAGGTATACATTTGCATGCAACAATAACTTACATTCCTCCATCTTTTTCCTTGGGTTTAACTCAAGATTCCGGAGAAAGCACAAATTTCGTTGTGGAATATCAAGTCATGACGAAAAATTAGTTTAGTGAAGAAACTTGATCTAAGTTCTACACTAGCCCCATTAGATTGCAACAAATCACACAAAAATCGAATTTACAAGAATCAAAAAAAAAAAAAAGATGAGGTACTTTGTATAATTCATTTTTTATTGTAGATTCTCCATTTTTTTTAAAAATTGTATATCATATTAGTAGATTTGCTTGTATATGCATTACTTTTATCAATATAGATGTACATGAGACTTCGTTTGTACTAAAAAAATACAATTTATGTTTATGTTTTGTATAATTTCATTAGTTGTATACATTTAATTATTTATTATATACTATAATTTATATTTTTTTAGACTTTGTATAAATGAATACAAAATTATCTATAATCGTTGTTTATATAATTATTTTTATACATGTTGATGATTTCTCAAATATTATATATCGTTGGTTATACAAGCTTGTTAAGTTATTTTATTGAACTTTGTATATATATAGGGAATTGAATTTATCCTCAAAAATGCCACCCAATATGCAGTGATATACAAACGTTAATATAATGCATGCTTAATTGTTGAAAAAGATAGAAATATTCATAAATATAAATACAAACAAAATTATGCAACCTATAAGTAGACCAGTACATGTATAATTATTCATAAATTAAAAAATATATACAACTTATGTTTTTTTATATATATAATTTCATTAGTTTATGCATTTAATTATTTTTGTATAATTTAAGTAATTGGATCCTCTAATTTATATAAATAAAATTATGCAACCTATAATTAGACCATACATATACAGTTATTCATGAATTAAAAAATATATACAATTTATATCTTTTTTTCTTATAATTTCATTAGTCGTATATATTTAATTATTTTTATATAATTTAAGTAATTGTATAATCTAATTTTGTACTTTTTATATACTTTC
>JAABOM020000049.1:18523710-18556160 GCA_011800125.2 Solanum clarkiae | reverse complement strand
ACTTCACAAATGAAAGAAGCGCAGACAGTTTAAAGAGTCATTTTGCTTTATTCCATCATACTCCAAAGCCAAAAAAAATAGTCAATCTTTGGCTCCATTTTTAAAAAAATAAATTAAATAATCATTTTATCCATGTGGTAGCCATTCATTGATTGAAATTTAAATATTTTAAATTATTTATAAAATTAACAATCCACCCTTTTTTTTACCCAAACCCTAACCCGCCCCAAATCCCAAATAGCTTAAACACTTTAAAACATTTCCAAAAAAATGTAAGATCAACTGGTTTAGGGATATCTGGAGGATGAGTGCTTCGAATGAGAGCCCAGCTAATGTTTTCAAAGAAAGGATGTTATTTTATCTCTGTTGCACCTCATTTATATCCTAATCTTTTTTGAGGATCCTTCATAAGTAGACCTCGGATCAAATCTTTTGCAGCAAAACTGATGGTGGATCCCTCTGAAAATTTTAGAGGTTGACCAATAACACTAAACGATGTCTCTCTATTACCATTGCCTTTATATCCTAATCTTTATAATGTTGCATATAGAAATATTACATACTCATTACATAGAACACACATATATCACATTTTGTTTTTTTGGCATCGGATTCTAATTTTTATTTTTCTTGGAACTTCACATACTCGCATATAGATATTGTTCTATTTCTCTTGGATCATCTAGAGAAATTTAGAATTAACATATTGTATATTTCATAGTAAAAATATATAAATATATATAGAAAGATAAGAGAGACAGAGACATAAAGAAGAAAAGGGTGGGTGAGTTGGAGTTGAAAAGAAAAAACATTGGAAGGGTATGAAGAATGTTGGCTGGTTATTGTTCTTCATTGTTGTCACCTAGACATAGATTAAGGAGTGAAGCATCAACACAATTTCAAGCTTTTAATTTCCCTTCAATGAGCACACAAAGATTAGGCCATAGGACTTTCTGCTAAGAAGCCAATTGAAGCCAAGAACAGTACTTGCTCTCTCAAGCAGAACATTCAACTGCCGCCATCCTCGACAAGTGCTCAGACATCATATGTAGAAGGCACGAGAGAAAGCAAAGATGAATTTTGGGAAAAAGGTAGGACCTTGAAGAGGTATGCTGGGCAGGGATGTATTGATGATGAGACCTGCATGAGCAAAGTTAAGAGAAAAAAAGGTAATAAGTCAGGTGATTTTTCAGAAGAAGGCTATGGTCTGAGTTTGGGATTTTTGGGTGTGTGTGTGTTAGGGTTTGGGTGGCGGGTGGGTTTGGATCAAAAAATGAGTGGGTTGGTAATTTTATTAGTAATTTAAAATATTTAAAATTCAACCAATGGATGGCTGTCACATGGATAAAATGATTATTTAATTTATTTTAAAAAAATCTGTTAACCAGAAGGGCATTTTAGGCTCCAAAGATGAATGATAAGGACATTTTAGACCCAAAATGTGGATGATGAGTATTTTAGTACCATTTCTAATATTTCAAGAACATTTTCATAGATGAAATTTTAAAATTTGAATAGTTAGATAAATTTATTTCTTGAAAATAGTTCAAGTAGTGGCAGGAAAAGAACATTGAAGACCTACAAAAATAGTGTTATGCAAACTTGGGATACAATTTGCATTTTTTCCTTTTATAGGGCATATTATCATATATTCCTACTATATTTTAGATTACAATAATATAAGAGGACATAGGATGCAAATAAACATAAACATAAAAGTGGAAAGGAAAACTGATCTGTAAAGGTAAAACAACACTTGGAGCAGTGGCTAGGCTAGATTTGGTCCCGTGACCCTCTTTACAAGCAAAACCCGAATCCACATTCCTCCCCCCTCTCTCTTTCTCTGTCTGAGAAATCCCTTCTGCTCACTGAGACAAAAAAACTGATCTTTCTTGACAGAGAAAGAAGAGATTTGTGATTCATATATATAGGTATAGCGGTAAAAGGGTGAGAAGGAATGGCAAAGAAGAAAGCAACCATGACTCTCAGAGACTTCCATGGTGGTTCTATTCCTTCAGATCTTCCATTACCTTCTGCCCCTGGCGTGTGAGTTTCTATTTTGCCCTCCGTCTTCTTTCATCGCATATGAATTTTTATTGAGATTTATGTATTGGGTTTCGATTTTTGAGTAGTTGGGGGTTCTTTTTCTCTTCGATTGAAACTAAACTGATTTATTTCTTGATGTTAATGGAAGTTGTGATCTTTCTCATGATTGAATGGAGAAAAGTTGCTGCTTTCTGCTAGAATGATCTGTTTAACTGAATTGTGGCTTTAGCTGATTGTTTTTCATTAATCGAGGTCAGAATATTTGCTGGGGTTTGTAAATTTCTAAACTTTATCACGAAAAGCTTGTCTGCCAGTATCTGTGATCTGGCGTTTCAGTACACATGATTTGTTTTAATGTTTGTAATTTGGGATTGTCTCAAATTGGTTTTGGAGATCTGGTATAGAGACCCCTATTGATTTTCGGAATCTTGAAAGTTTTGAGAAGTTCAATTGGGGCATGAAATTTTGAAATACCTATTACTGGATTATTTTTAAGTGTTTATAAGTTGCAATAACAAATGAATTGCACATCATCGTTCTTCTAGAAAACGTCCAAAAAGTTGTTCCTTTCATACACGTAAACTTAATGACTTGCTCAACTTTTGGAAAGTTTTTGGAACATTGTACACATAAATAATCATCGAAGGTTGATGCTATTGTAATGCGTTCAATAAATCCTTCAATCAACGATGTCTCAATTTCAAACTACTTGGGCTAGTATATGGATCTGCTATTCCATTCCCACTCTATTGGGACTCGTTTCATTCCAATTCTTTTGTGTAATCATATGAAAAAAACTGAATGCAGTTACTGAAAGTCATGTATTTATTCGTATTATTCACTCTTTTTGGGTAGGAGATTCCTAGTGCTGATATTTGAATGTTTTCCTTCTGGTTGATAGAATGGTTAGGCCATCAGATCGTGGTGGTTTTGATCGCCAAGCTTCATGGGGAAACCCCATGGGAAGGCCAGAGCACCGTTTACGCCCGGGTTCAGCAGGTGCAACCAGAAACTTTGATGAGAAGACTCCTTTTTTAAGTCATAATGCACCAATAGGCCGTAATTTTGATGAGGATGAAAGGAAGCCATTGGATGGATCATCTGGACCTCGTCGAACTGTTAGTGATGAGAGTATCCGTGCATTGCCAAGTCGTGTGGACCCTAAGGCAGAATACCCTGTCACTGGGATAGTAGGTAGCAGCCCAGTATCAGCTCCTCTGTCTCAAAATCACAGAGGCGCAGCAAGTGGTTCACATGGGGCTTGGTTCAATGAAACGACTAGTACGGGAGTGAGTACTAAAAGTTCTGTTGGTGATAGTGGCAGGAGTGCAAGTTCTGTTAATGTGTCTGCAAGCAGCGCTCAAGTTGTTGCTGGGTCATACCCAAATGCATGGGGCCTAAGGAAGGAGGTGGCGAGTGCGAAGGAATCAGCTTCAGCTCCATGGTCTGCTCCTGATGCTGAGTCGAAGTTGGCCCATGCCAGTGCCCTTGAGAAGGTCACATCTGGCAGGTGGCATTCAAAGCAGCAGATTCATTCGCAAATGGATGTTGAGGTCGTTAAACATCAAGATACAGAGAAAGAATTCTATTACTATGGAAATACTACAGTCAACGCTAATGGCTACAACATGCCAGATGTCGTGGGAGGACGCGAATATAGTGATCAAATGCTGGCAATTCAAGCTGAAAGAAATCTTGCTCTTACAGATGGGGTTCATGATTTTAACAAGGAGTTACCAGCACATGAGAGGGCCAGGTCCCCTTTATTTATGGAGGCAAATGAGAGAAAAACTGCTGCTAATGTTACTGGGTTTCAACGGCCCCATAATATTGTTAGCTCTGGTGGATATGAGATGCAGTCACCAGCATCTTCTGAACCATCCGAGCGGCCCAAATTAAAGTTGCTACCAAGATCCAAACCGTTGGAGAATCTGGAGCAGTCCATAGATTATAAGCAGGTTTGTGACATTGCTCTATGGACGGTTTATCTATTTTATAGAATCTCATGTGGTTCTCTTACTGTAGGTGAACCAGCATACTGGTAATCCTGTTCGTGTCGAGAAATTGGCAGATGCATATCCCAGCGTTGATCCCATCAATACTGGATTTATTGAACCTGAAAGAAGCAAACAAGTAACTGAACGCCCAAAATTGAACTTGAAGCCTCGGTCACAGCTTCTTGAACAATCAGAGGGAAACACTGAAAACAAAAGGTATACCTAATATTTCTGCTTCCCCCCACATCTGTTGATTGTATCAATTCCATGGCCTGAGTCTACCTATTTTAACTTCGAAGTAGTTTGAAAAGATCAAATGTGTTTATCAGGACCTTTTAGTGGTGATGTTATTAGTGTTAGAATATAGTTCTATTTCAGGAATAAAGTCGTAAAAGATATGTCAAGCATTTTCTCATTGCTGCAATATTAACTTACCAAGAGATTCTGTATTGTAAGGGTTTATCAGAAATTGATTAGTTTTACGCCTACTGCGACCATGCTTTGTTTGGCTTAGTACTGGCAATATGAGTTAGTTCTCAGTAGAAGAGCTAAAAGATCCATATAGATGATTCCAATTAGTCGTGATTACGGTTTGATTCTCTGGTACTATTTTAGTTTAGTTGGAAATTTGTATGCTTGTTGAAAATATAAAGAACTTCTAGGTATGAGAACCCAAATCTTCAAATTATTGGATTTATATGATTTTGAATGGAGCGGTATGGTCACTGAGAATTCTGACAGCGGTCCAAACTAGCTTGAGTATTGATGCATATTAGTAGTTCATTACCAAGTGATTTGCCTGTGCAAACCATCAGTGACTTTAGTTTTTTATCCTGCTGTATCTCTTCTTTCATAAGTGGTTTAGAAGGTTTGTCTGAACAGCAGAATAAATGAACTATGCTCGACTGTTGTAATGCCTTTGGGAGTTGTAGATTGTTTGTGATCTAAAGGGAGAATAATAAGAGTTGATAGACTAGGTTTGGGGAAATGATGAGAGCTGAGTCACAAGAAATTAATTCCTATTGATTAATAAGGTTCTTATTATGGTACAAGAGGAAGCTCTTTTTTTCATTACTCCCTCTGTCCTATATTAACTTAACTTTTTGATGCTTTTTTCATTGTTCAAAATAATTATCAAAAAAAAAAAGAAAGTTGAATTGTTCAAAGTTCAAGATGAATGTTTGAAACTTTTTTCCATGTATGTCCTTTCATTTATTGAAGTTTTATATTTTCTAAGAGATAAGTTACACTATTTCCAAAGCTACATTTATGAGTCACAAAGGGTAATAGTGGGAAGTATGGTTAGATTGTGTCCTTAAATATTTTTTTTAATATGTGTGCATTGTCTCACAAATTCTGTTGATATGGGACGGAGGGAATACTTCGCATGGGTTTCTTTTTTAGATAGCAAGCAGGCTGCTGTTTTTGTTTTCTTGTTCTCTTTCCTGTTGGGGAAGAGTAACGGACTGGTAGTTGATTCACAGATCTAAGCAATAACTCAGCTCCAATATCAAAATGCTGATGAGATCTCACACCTAATATTTGGCCATCTGCTCTTATCTTTTTTGTAGTCTACCTCTTTCAGAGCAGATTTTAGTGATATGCAAACTAAGTCAGCTTTATGATGTACGATGGATTTCTCATGTTTGATCAAGTAAAAGGCTAGACATTTCCTTTATTGCTTTGGCTAGAATACATCCTTAGTGAGGCATAGTTGCAAACATTTCTTTGTCCTGAATAATTCTTGATGTTGGATCATCTTGTGATCAAGTTGCTATTTAAAAAGTTTTTTCTCTTCGTAAATGAATGAACTGTCCCAGGCCACTCATGCATCGATGAGTAGCATGCACGTCTTTCTTTTGTCATTATATATTGTAGTAGATAGATATTCATAGGATGATGGTCTGCTTTACCATGAATTGAAGTAATGTACTCAGACATTGTTCTTTAAGCTTCTCAAATCTCTGTGTCTCCAGGTTGTGGTTTATAAATTTTATCATCTGCTTTTTGATGTGAATCAGCGGTTGGTCATTCTTGATGATTATCTATCTTATAATGTACCTGTCTGTGTCACTTCGCCTCTATGTTATCTTCCTCTCTTCTTTCCCTCCCTTAGCTGTATGCCTGTACTTACTGCCCCTGCTTTATGTTGTGACCGTGGACATCTATTCTAGGTAAAGCTCACATTGTTTTGTGCTTATAATTTGTTGGCACAGGAACCCATTATTTGGTGGTGCTCGTCCGCGTGAAATGGTAAGTTATTAATCTTTTGTATGCAGAAGAAAGTAGTATTTTCCAAAGATTATTGTTTCTTCTTCTTCTGTTGTTGAAAAGAAAAATAATTTGTTCATTTTGCACCTTAATGTTTTTTGGACTTGCTTGATAAATCACCTTCAAAAATTTAAGTTTGTACTTTCCTTTATCAATTTCTCGTCCCCTAATGTTTGAGGTCTCTTTTCTGTTAACCCTACTGTTCAATTATGGGTGGTCGCCACCAGGTTCTGCAGAATCGTGGGATTGATGATGTTAAGCATAATCATGATCTTCAGCAACCTCATCCAAGGTTGTAAATGAGTTGATTATGCAATCTTTTTCTCTGACTCATAAATTTCCTCGTTTGACAAACTAAATGGTAATTGTCTGAAGGGGCAAACAACATGCTGGCAAAGCAGAGACGGTTATGCATGCGACCAGACATAATGAGAGAACAGAGAGTATTCCCATTGACTATAGGATGGTGAAGAATGCAGACAGGCGAGATCACAGGATAGATGTCGACAAAGGAGATGGGCAGAGGAGGAATTGGAGAAGCGAGAACTGGAGGAACAACAAGGAGTCAGAAAGGCACCACCACCACCATCAACCGCAGCAACATGCACAGGAGAGGCCACCCTCACCAGAAACGTGGCGCAAACCTGTTGAACCACCAACACCTGCTTCTGCTGATTCTCCTGTTGTGAGATATGGAAAAGCAACCTCTGCAGTCGAGCTGGCTGCAGTCTTCTCAAAATCGGTCTCTGATCCAGCAACAGCAACTGATCGTTTTTCTGGTCAGAAAAGCCTTCCTAATCGAGGTCAAATCCCTTTTTCTCGATTAACAGGACCTCAGCAGAGGCCTCAGATTAACGGATACTAAGCTCCAGGAGATTAGCGAATGAAAAATGTCTTTTATCATTGCTAATTGCTTATTGGGCTGCAACAGAAGTTTTTGTGCAGCTGGAACACCAAGATGGGGATAGTAATTGTTATCCGTGCTATAGGCTAGTAAGAAAATTTAATGATCGTGCTGCTGAGTATCTAGAACCTGATTCTTCACCTTTTGACCTAACACCTTCGACCTTGAGAAATCATATCCTCCTTTTTTTTCTCTTATATCTTTTTAGTTTGATAATAATCATCAGGGATGATGTTTGTTCCCTTTATAGATTATTTGTTGCTCAAAAAGCATTTCTGATTTGAAGCCTGAAGGCATAAACAAAAGATGTATACGTTGGAGGTGTTTTGACATTTCATGTTGAATGCTGTCTGTTATCCGATTGATGTTCTAGTTTAGAAACAGAATCGTTCTATGGATGAGCTTCTGCGAATGTGTCTTGCAGTATCACAATCACTAATCATATTCTCAAGCTGATTTTGGTTTAAAGACTATAAAATCAGCTACTGCATTACTTTGCCTTTAGGTTCTTGTGGTTACATGTGCACACTGTGCATACACTATGCAGTTGTTTTGTTAGTGATAAGAGAGTAGCGCGTGATGACACCACTGTGACCCTCGGGGATTTCTTGATTATCAAAAGAAGTTGAACTGTCGATGTTCATGCTGCCTTTGGCAAATAGTCGAAGTGTTAGACTGCATGCCACAACTTCGTGATACTTAGAACTGTGATTATTTAATGGCTTGTCTTGTTTTAGTCAGGTAATAACAGTATACTAATAACAATTGCTCTGCTGATTTCTTCTAGCATAAACTGAAGGACAATTAAACATATTTCATCCATTGATATATACTATCATGACACTAACTGAAGCACACGAACTTGTCAAATTAAAGACATGAATACTGGAGAAGCTAGAAAAGGAGATCATAACACGAAGGTGACTGCCGATAGTGTCATAATACTTGTCTGAAATTGAGCTTGTACCCTACAACAAGGCAAAATTACATGTCAAATGATTGCGATACCCGTAATTTAATAAACATGTTACCCAAACTCAAGTTTTGAGCATAGGTGAATTTAAGATCTAGAATAATGACAATATGCATGCATTACAATTCTTTTTTCTAGAGGTGTCAAATGGACAGGTTAGATTGGAATAAGAGATATTAAAATGAGTTGAAATAGAATCAAGTTGGGTGACCCGTCCAAATTTACTTTGAGCTTAAATGAATTGCATTGAAATGAGTTGGATCATAATTCGTCCAATTTGACTAGCTTAATCTCAATAATTTCAACATATTATTATTTACCTTTAACCACAATTTGAATTTCAATTCAAGAAAAAAAAAACTTTCAAATAAATAGAAAAATCCTAGAAGAAATAAAATAGATAGTAATTCGTATCTTCAATATAGAAAAATATATCACACCAATGCAAATAAAGAGTCTTAAAATAGGTTGAAATTGAAGATTAAATTAGACTCGATTGAATATTCTTTTAAAATGGGTTAAGACTTGAATGAGTTGAAATTGACCCAATTAATTATGGGACTAAGCAAAGATATACTACTATATTATTTACCATAGCTATAAAATTTTAAATGATCATCACTCACCAATACTGTTTCATCCAAGTTGCTAGGGCACATTTTTTATAATTAGGTTCCCGATTAAATAAATTCAAAATTTGTTTGTATAAATCTAGGATTTTCTAATCGTATAAATTTATTATTTGTATATACTTACCTTAACTTGTATATATTTGTCATATTGGTCCATTTGATTTGTATTAGTTTTGAAAAATTCCTAAACATATAAATACAGACTTTGCATATACTTGTTTGTATATTAACAACGAACTATACAAACGGATTTGTATGTTGGCAACGAATTATACAAACAGATATGCAAATTATACAAACAGTTAGTATAGTTATACTTGCTGAATGTAATTACCTAAACTACAACTATTTTGGCCGATTAAGTTTCAGAAATAATTAATTTATGAAAATTCCACTTCAAATTATCTTGAACCAATCCATAAAATTATGGACGGGTGGATAACCTATATTTGGACTCATTTTAACACTCTTGCTCATTTTCACATAGTTTGAGTAAAAAACAATGAGTTCAGTTTAACTAATGAAATTGGTCATAAACTGCCTTTTAATTTCAAGCAGGGACAAAACTAGAGGACACCAGGGGTTCATCTGAATAAGGTTAAAATTATATTTTACATATATTAGATGTTAAACACCCTGGCCTCTTGGTACGTTTAAGAAAGAAAATTTATTTAGCGAAAATTTTAGCTCTACCGTTGATTTGAAGTATTGATTATTTCATATTGGCCTAAAATAAATGCCTACCTCAGATCATTGTAATAGCAAGGTTGAGAATTGTTTTTTGGTGTACAAAGTTTCATCTTCTTGGTGCTGGCTTTGATCCCCTGTTGTGTTTTGATGGTATCATTTTCAGAGATGGTGTATAGAGATGGCTGCCACAATCCCTTTGACGATGAATTTCTACGAGTCAATTTTCTAGCCCTGCTAGTGTTTCCATCGAGGCATGTCACTTGAACAACAGGACATGCCTCAATTTTGTGACTATTATTATTATCACTAACAGAACCACTATAACAGGACAGAAAATCAGCCAAAAACTTCATACTTCTTACAACCTAAATTTCTAATCCTATGTTGACTGCTTATAACAACTTAGTAGGAAATTATTAAGGTCAATTTGGTCACTTTAGGCAGGCTGCAATTAGGTGTGATGATAGTGAAAGGCCACCTTTTTAGTTCTAGTAATATATGGATGATGATGAATAATTGGTGATAAAATAAAGATAAGGTGGATTGCATTTAATTATAAAGATTATCTAAATCTAAATGCATGTCAAATCCGTGAAGCTATTACTTTTTTTTTCCTAATTATCAGTTTTTTTTCAATCAATTTGCATACATCTCTATCATTCGATTATGTATTACTCTCATCATAGTAATTAAGCAACTCTTAGATCATTACCTACTTTCCCATCTTTATTGACTATTAGACCATATTTTGGATTATAAACCCTGTATATACTAATTTAGCTCATCTGCCCTATCTACTCCTGTGTGTTTTCTAATTGAATGTTAAGGAGAATGATGGAATCTTTTATTTCATTGTTTAATCAATCTTTTATAGGTGTTCTTATTAAATTATTATTTGATTGGCATGGTGGACATGCCAGCTTTAGCATTTAATATGTGAAATGTTGTGCAAATTGCAACGAGATTCAGATCTTGTAAAAATCTATTATTGAAATAAAATAAAAAAGTTTCTACCTTTTGTTGTAATTTTTCTGCTTTAAAAAAGTGTGCATGCTTTTCCCCCCTTAACCCCTTTATCATCCGTGTTCTTTCTTTTGACTCTCTTTTCCTTTTCCATTTTCTTGGATGTCCTTTCGTATAGTCACACAAAATACCAAAATGAAATTTTGCGGTTGTTAATTTTTTTATTTTTTTTGGTTATAACCCTAACACATTCAAGTGTGACTGGCTCGATTAATTAGGATTCTCATTATTTTTCTGGTCAAAAATTTCTTCATTCAGTTTAATTAAGAATGAAGAAATATCATTTATCTCACCACATTTCTCGATGGATGGTTGCAGTTATATATCATATGTATACATTAGCTATTGTGGTACTATTTGCAGAAAAACCTTTTCCATTTTTATTTTCCTGTTGATATATTTAATTAAGAGGTGGGAAGCCCGGGTAGAGTAGAGAGAAAGAGAAGCTAGAAGTCTTATGAGAATTGTAACTTTAGAATTTTTAAGATGCAGAGTTATATAAACAATGCTCTAAGAGACAACAAGAATTCTTTTACTGGAATGGAATAATGTATCTTTTTAAATAGAACTTCTTACTTTCAAAAAAGAAAAATGACAACGAATCACATAGGTGGGATTTGGAAAGGCTAGAATATACAGAGTTATAGGAAGACTGTTTACAATAGATTCTCGGCTCAAGAAGAGATGAAACGAAAATACTAATAACAAGCAACAATAATATAATAAGATAAATGAAATGAAAGAAACAAACAGGCATAGTACTAGATATTTCAGAGAAAACGTGAATTTCACTAAATTAAACTTTTAAAAAAACCACATTATGTTTCTGTAAAAAGAACCTAGCTAATCAAACTTTTTTTTTCCAAATTAAAATTAAAGTTTCACACTAGCTACCTGAGTGTAAAACAACACTATACACTAATATTTGGAATTAGCAGTATTTTTCTGCAAGTGAAACAAGTTCTACAGTCAAACAAGTTATCTTATACTGGGATGTAGTTTGAAATAAATTAAAGGTGATTATTATTATTATTATCTCAAAGTCAGCTAATCCCACTATCCAAAATTGACGGCAAAACTAGAAAAATCATCAACTACTGCTGTAAATTATGGAGGACCTGGATGACAAAAATTCTTTATTTTACTTAACTACATCCTCATTTAAAAAACAAAGACAATATTAGAAGTAAACGAAAGATTTTGATAACTCAAGATTCATATTAGAAAAAGAAAAGTGTGTACGTAAAACATGGATCCGTTCTCAGCCTGATCATTCAAGCATAGTTCTGTAGTCAAATCAACTTCATCATTTTGTATACCCATCTAACAGCCGCCTTTAAGGAAGTTCCTTAGGGTTTGAGGCACTATGTGTAATTTTTTTTACTTCTCTTGTGAATTTGGACATCCAGTTTAAATTTAGACATTTTAGCAATTTAAAAGAAAGAGTGTTATCAATCAATAATTTTCGGAGTTAATTTAAAAAGTCGTGAAAGAACAATAATATCATTTTTGGATGCTTCTAATTTGTAGATTTTTTTAATGCTGCTATTGACATAGTAGCAAAGTTCACAAATGTCGAGAAACCTGCTCAATAAACTATTAGAACATGGTTTTAAAACTCGAATTAGAAATGAGTGTTGAAACTTCTTTTCTCTTCCATTTCTTAGCATTTTGTTTGTTCCTTCTGCATATCATTCTAGAAGCTTAAACATCCCACAGTTTATGGTTTCTATTTAACATTCATCTACCTGTCTTTTAGCTCTTGGAACCATCCACCTTTGACTATGCAAAATTTCTGTCTTCTTGAGGTTGACGTCAATGGCCAAGAAATATTCTTGGTGGACGAGGTACATACATACATTTTACTATTTTAGTTGTTACTATTTACCCTTGAGAAAAATGTTTCTTAGGGACTAATATACACCCTTTGAAAAATCTTGACTGACCATATCATATCTATGTTTTTTTAATCTTCTCCAGACTGTTCTTGCGTCTTGTTCGGGGAGATTAAGAAAACTATTCAGCAAGTTGACAGGGAAAGCAAGAAGGCTGAAATTAATTTTCGACAAGTTTCCAGGAGGTGCTGAGTGTTTTGAACTTATTGTTAAGTTTTGCTACAATGGTGGTAGGATAAAGATAACTCCTTTTAACATGTTTCAACTGCATTGTGCTGCCAATTACCTTGAAATGAATCAAGAAATGCAGGGGAAACCAAATTTGGTCGAGCAAACCATTTCTTTTTTCGAAAAGATTCATTACATGACATGGTCTGAGCTAATTATTGGCTTGAAAAATTGCCAAGAATTGATCTTTTTCATGCCATCTTCGTCTTTATTTCAAGAGTTCTTGGATTGTGTGGTAGGAAGACTTGAACTTCATTACATTTCTAGCCCATGTGCATCTTCTACCGACAATTCGTCCATGCAGTTTTCAGGGGACATTAGTACAGAAAACAGGGGAATTTACACTTCTCAGGCAACCTGGTGGTTTGCAGATCTCGGATTCTTGAACCTTAATATGTTCAAGAAGATTATAGACACAATGATTTCTAAGAAATTGGATCATCATGTGATCTCTTCGTTCCTATTTTACTATAAAAGAATGAAATGTCCAAATGCTTCGTCAGCTCAGAAATGTAGAATCATTGAGACAGTAATCAAATTCCTTTATTCCCTTGATAGCAACTTCATGTCTATCAGAGGTCTATTCGACATTCTTCAGGCGTCTTTTACCTTGAAAATGAGCAAATGTTCAATAGGGAAATTAGAACATTTAATTGGTTCCCAACTAGATAGAGCTAAACTGGATGACTTGCTTGTTCCTTCTCCAGCTGGTAAAAAAACTGCTTACAATATCAATCTAATTCTAAGGTTGCTGGACATATTTCTCTCAAATAGCCGCGAAAAATTATTAATGTATCAAGTGAAGAAAGTTGCTGAGTTAGTGGATCTTTATATCATGGAAGTGGCCCCTGATCCTTGTCTTAAACCTTCAAAGTTCTTGGCATTGGCCATGGCTATGCCGGATATTGCAAGAGAATCATATGACAAAATGTATTTTGCCATGGATATGTACCTCAAGGTAAGACGTATTTCCTCAAAAGGCGATTTATCTATTCATTATGTTAATTCACTGGTGTTTTCAATCTCCAACTGGATTGATGTTGTGAAATCATTCATTTGTCCATACTTACCTTTTGAAATTGTTTGAACTCTTGATTTTATAACAGCTACATATCAAAGGTTTATCTGAAGAAGAAAAGATAAAGATATGTTGTGTGCTGAACTATGAGAAGCTCTCTGAAGAAATTCGGAAGGAAGTAGCTCAAAATGAAAGTTTTCCAGCTTCTGCATAACAAGCTCAGATGTTCAGTCACAAGGACTTCAAATTTTTGTTAAATATTTGGTGATCATATGAATCAATGTAGTCTTTGAAAAGCAAGCAGTGCAATGTATATATTAGCCTTTAAAGAGCACCATTAGTTGTTTCTTAACTACTCCGGTGTTTGACTAAACATCAAATGGAAGTAAGGCATTCCTAATTTGTAATTTAGAATAAATCATAGAGGTTATTAATCATCTTATTAATGATAAAATAAAAATTAAAAAATACATTATTTTTTGCTAAGTAAAATCGTATGATATCTTTTTTTAATCGACTTAAAAAAAAAAACATAAATTGGGATGGAGTAGAACTAAATCTCCTTAGTCCGTACTACTATCCAAGCATTTCGAGAGATAAAAACCAGACAAGTGTTTCTATCAACCTTTCATGAAGCTTTTCTTTGACAGTTAAACCCCTTACTACTATTAAGGAGTAACTACGTAAAGGACAGACTACACTACTAACAAAACACTATTTTCAGCTGAAAAATATTTAGTGGCTACTCCCATGGACACATTGAATCGGTTAAAAAAGAAAAAAAAATACTAATAGTATTTCTCGCGGAAAAATTTGGAAGCTTTGCAGTATTTTAACGAAAATCTATTTTCAACCATGTATTTTTTTATGAACTGGTTTGGTGGGAACTAAATGGAAAAATAATGTCTTATAACACAAATTTCTTATTGATTTGGGAAAAAACTTTGGTTCTTTCTGTTAACAGAAAAGAAAATAGTTATCTAAGTTTTTTGTCTTTTGTGTTTGTCTTTGTCTAATCTTGGAGGCAGAGTAGTTGATTAATATATTCAATGGATGTTTCTAAAGAATAATTACAGAGAGTAGTGAGCCAAACTTTTCTAATACAGAATCTCCCAGCGACAAATGCGGCTCGTCACAAGCACAACATTTGTGGGGCTTTCTAACACTATGCTTTCAATATTGTTAATTACTCGTGTGTAAACTTCCCTGGTGCATAAATTTCCTTTGAACAACGTGTACATCAACAAGGAAAAAACCACCAAAAACAGTAACCAAGTATGGCTTTGGGCATAGACAACGTCCTAGCCGTGGGAGAGATCAGAATAAACTTTAACCATGTCATTCGGGGTTTCTGGGTATAAAAGAAACTTACCTGAAAAGAATCTAATACAGTCCAAGTAAAAAGTCATCATGATTAGGCAAGAGAAAGTCATACATTAAGTGTTTGTCGGAACTAAGAGGTTGGTCGAGTCAAGAGGCAAACAAAACAAGTTTCTTTGCTATGTTAAAGCAGCAAACACGAACTAGAAGATGATAATGATTGATACACCAAAGGGTTTCGATTGTTGAGAATTTTTCTTATTTTATTTTTCAAATTTAAAAAGAAAGAAGTGGTTACATTTTCAACAGGACATGTCTTGTTGGTATTAAATGAGAAGGGAACTTCAAAAATCAAACCCAAACATCCTTGCAATGTAATTAATGAATCTTGGTTTTGGCTTTTGGAAGTTTCCAACGACAAACATCTTTGATAATTGTGATTCTCTTTTTAGGCGCGTTTCCCATGCTATCGGACTCAATGTGCATTTATGAGTCAACAATGTGAAAAGCCTTTTGGTATCATCATATATATAGGAGTAGCTGTTTCAGTAAATTGAGTGACACACAAATTAGAAAAAGTTACACAAATATTTCTTTCACACTTAGTAATTTTTTAAGTAATTAATATTATTTCACTAAGCAATAATTTTTCATACTAAAAATATACTTATATGAGATACATTTATTTTTACTGCTAGATGTATTATAGATACAAATGCATAAGGAAAGATGTGAGCGAGAGAGGAGAGAGACAGGGTGTATCCTAGATACATATCAATCATACTACGTACATATATCTAAAATACCAAATATGTTCAAGATACATTTTAAGATATAGATATATAGGAAGAGATGCGAGATAAGAGAGAACTCTAAAACAACCATATATAGGGAGAGAGGTGAACTAGAGAGGAGTGAGGGGTATCTTTGATACATACAAGTCCAACTAGACATTTGTATCTGGGATACTAAATACATTACAGATACATTTTAAAATTCAAATACATAAGAAAAAGGGAAAGAAGAGAGGGAGAAAGGCGAGATATAAGAGAGGCGACTGAAGATAGTGCATGTATCTCAAATACATGTAAATCCCAATAGAATACAGTGCAGATGGAACAAATTTCACATAATTATAACCTTATGTATTTGAGATACATATATTTGAATACACTAGATAAATATATTTAGGGATTAAAATCTGATACAAATGATAATCTCAAAAACTCATATGAAGGCATGTAAATAGGTCCTAACTAGTAAAAATTTTGTAAGTTTCTCATATCAGTCATATTTTTTGACATATCAGTCATTTAAAAAAATAACATAATAATAGTATAAAAACAGTTTAGAATTTTATAGCAAATACAAAAACTCGCTAGTTTTCATTTTATATTCCTCACAGAAATATATTCAATAGCTATTTTGATTAAATCAATAAGAAATAATAAATAATACTCCCTCCATTTTATTTTACGTGATATTTTTTAACTTGGCATGATGTTTAAGAAAAAAATAAGACTTTTAAAACTTGTGGTCTGAAATTATTCTGAGAAATTTGTGTGGTTGATATTCATTTCTTTAAAGATAAAAGGGAAATTTTAAAGCACTTTTCAGAATGGACTAAAAAGGAAAGGGTGCCCAAATAGGACAAAGGGAGTAGTGTTTGGGAAAAATTTTCCACAGTAAAAAGTGGAAAAGAAGAAGAAAGGAAAATAAATAAATAAAATATAAATTATATAAATGACAAATTATTAAGTCATAATTCCTAATATTCCCCACTCTTTCATAAATTACTGAAATCCCAACTTTTAGGGCGCATGATGATACCTGTAAATTGAGATTGATACCACAAATTAACTTGCAAAGTTATTACGGTAAATATGGAAAATAACTGTTATTAATTCGATAATCCCATGATTAACGCTAAACATTGCGGCTATTTAACAACAATTCCATAAAAAACGTAAAATATTGTTAGCTTTGAAATTTTAAAAATTGAGTTATAACATTGTTGAATTATCAGATTGTTCTTTCATCTATGAAAAAAAAAGCATAAAATATGAATGTCTTTGTATTGTTACACCATTCAGGAATCTGGGAATCATATATATTATATAGTCAATACAAGAGCGATGGAATTGTTGTAGGAGAAAATGTGTCCTTTTTTAACCTCAAATCTATGATAGCCACTGAGTTGGGTATTGATGAACAACGGAAAGAAATTCAGATCCGATACGTTGTTGCGTCGCCTTGAGTCATACCTAGAGAAAAAGAAGGCACCGATTCCATTAAAATGACTAAGTTAAAACAATAACTATGAAATCGACAATAAAGAACTCTGTTCGAAAAAGTAGAGAAGGAGATGGATTGTTCTTCTTAAAGAGGGGAAAGAGAAAATAATTTTTTTTAATTGGTAATAAATTTGAAAGTTAGGTAATTAATGACGATTTACCATAATTAGACTTTTGCACATTTAACAATGCGTAATAATAGGTATTTAAAAAGATTAGTCAACTAGGTATCAAAAATCAGAGATAAAAAAGTTAAAAATGAGATTTTTGTAATTTATTTATATGAAAAAAAATATTAGAGATTTTGATAAATAAGATTACATAAATTTGTAATTTTTAGATAAATAAAATATTCGAGTTTTGCAAATGGCTGGGTCAAGGCCCTTATAATGGAACTGGGTCAAATCTAAAAGATTTGGGTTTTGTGAAATATCACACCACTATTATATAATTATTGTTGTGTTCTTTTTTAGTGGTCATAATTTATTTTTAGGAATCATATGAATTTTAATTAATATTTTAGGACATATTTATTTTATTATATTAATATAAAAAAGTTATTTTTAAATATTTAAATTTTTTGTGGTATTTGAAAATATAGAATTAATCTTAAAAGTTAATTAAATTGAATTTCAAAAAGTACATTATAATAACTAGAAAATGACGAAGAGAGTATGAACAACTAACTTTTCTTTGTGGAAGTATGAATAAGGGTTTTTCTTTCTTCAGTGGTCTATACAAAGTAGTATATTGTGTATGTAAAATTGAGGTTAACATTTGTATAAAATTGAGGTTAACACTTGTAAAAAATGTTTATATATCGTGTGAAAGGAAAAAAGTTTAAATTTCTAATTTATATTCACCCTAAAAGAGAGTCGTATTATTTTATTGAAAAATATGTCTTTGTGGAGCTTTAAATTCGATATCTAATTTAGACTTTATTACAGTTATATAATTTTATTAAATTATTATATCTTAAAAGAGAGAGATCAAAATTCTTTCTATTGGATATATTAAAAATGATTTTTCCCCTCCATATTCTCTATTGTCCATCTCTATATCGTTTGGTTTAACAGCCTTAATTATTAGAGTTTGTCTATATTATGCTTACCAGTGGGTCATGCGGAACGCGCTATGTTTTTAAACATAGAGGTCAGATTGTGTATATTAGATCTCTCTTATTCCGCAATGAACGGAAGCCTTTGAGGCATTGGGGTAATATTATTATTGTTATTGTAAAGTAAGGATATAGATGGAGAAAGATCATAAATATTTTAGTATATTTTTAAAATATCAATATTTTTAAAATAAATTAAGCTTGCATAACGTTAATAGTTAAGAATCAATAGACTAAAATATAACATAAAAATTAGATGTATACTTAGATTCCTTGAGTTAACTTATTTTAAATATTTTTAGTTTAAAATATTTTTTAAATATTTTTTTATATTATTTATTAAGAAATGCGAGTAAGTAGGCACTCTTCGTCAACATGTCTACTTCTTCGCTGCTATTATATGAGACTCGCAAAAATAATTTACGGGTTCATTAATTTGATATTTTCAAAGCAACTTGATTATATTTCCTTATCTGCTTCATGTTACAATATTAGCCCTTTGTGAGTTTCTTAATTTAATATTTTCAAAACAACTTCATTATATTTTTTCAGCTGTTTCAATTATGATTTTACAATATTAGTCTTGATAAATTACTTTGCGAATAAGCAGGCAGCTCGCTGTCGATATGTCTACTTGAGTTGTCTGCTTCTTCGCCGTTATTCGGTCTCCGCTTTTGGGGGCGGGAGTGCTTGATCGATCGACCAACAAATGATAGGCCAGAGAGATGGGCTCATTCGACTAATCAGTGATCCCTGGGCCTACCTAACACAGATGTCCCTGAAATAGGGGATTGGTTGATCGGAAAGCTCAGGCAGGAGTAGGACATTCCATACAAATCTTTCTGATCTGCTAGCTGGTGGTCCTCTCCTTAGAGTCAAGTGGCTACTTCACAAAATGCGCTTTGATAGCGAGCGAGATCTTTGAAATTCAATCAGAACAGCACTGGGTGGGTAAGATATAGGATTCTTGTCTGAGTTGCGTGGATCACAAAATGGATCTATGATTTCAAGTCCACTCGTTGAAGTTACGGGGTCATTTTGCCGAGTTCCTTCGACATGGTTCTCTCAAGCGCCCTAGTATACTCTACTTGTTCACCTGTGTCGGTTTGGGGTACGGTCAGTTCACCGGGAGGATCGCCCTCCCAATTCTAAGTTTTTTCCTGGAAGTTTCAACCTTGTTGACTATGACAACAGTCACGACTATAAACAGACTCGTGACTACGGCAGGGCGGTACGCTCTGCTCTCTCGCGACCCCTACTCTAATCAAAAGACTAAAGGCCCCTACTCTATGAGAGCCGCAGAAAAACTTGCGAATTTCTTAATTTAATATTTCTAAAATAATTTAATTATATTTCTCCTGCTACTTCTAAGTCTAATAATTAATAACTTAAAATTTTTAAAATACATACAAAAAATTTATTTATAACATAAAAATTAAAATTACAAAATATCTATCGGGCTCATGCAAGCATGAGACTCGTGACAAGTATATTAATAAATCTGGACTTCAAAACTTATCTCAACCTATTCAACACACCAAAGCTTTATTGTCAAGGACATCAATTTCTTCTTACGTAAACAATTACTACTACTATTTTAATAAATAAAAATTATAAAAAAAAAGTCTTTTTTCCCTTACGTATTTGATTTCTTTTAGTGCGTTCTCTTACTTTCGCCGAAACATCATCCAGACGTCGTCGTTTGGTTAGCTGCACTCGGCGTCCTTCCCTTTAACATGATGAAATTTTACAAAAAGTGAATCAGCGAAGGATTCTTCTTCCTATTGGGGTTTTCTTTTTTTGGAAGGGAAAAAAATGTTGGAGAAGATCGGATTGCCTTCAAAACCATCACTCAGAGGGAGTGCTTGGGTAGTTGACGCTTCCCATTGCCAAGGATGTTCTTCTCAGTTCACTTTCATTAATCGCAAGGTTTTATTTCCAGTATTTCTTCGACTTTATCTACTTTTTCCTGACACCCTTTGCCAAAAATATGATTTTTCTCGATACCCATTAGGCAAATTTGCAAGGTTTTCTGTTTTGATCATTATGGGGTTTGATTTTTGAATAATCACATTTTAGATCCTAAATATGTCGTCGATACAAGTCTTTGATTGGATTCATATATTATTCCCTTTTATTTTCTCTATTCAGGAGTTGCAGCAAAAATCTCACCTTTTATGTTATGACATTGCTGTTAGATTGCTATACTGTATTGGGTCCATTAACACTTTGTTTGGATGGTTGTTAACTATTGTTTCATAATGTATCATATTGTATAGTAGTATATAATTATAATAAGTACAATGTATGGATAGATTGTATTGTTCTCCATTGTTATATAATGTCACACATCAACAATTTGAATGATAAAACTAAAAGAAAAGTAGAGTACGAGGCAGAACTGCTATGAGAAGGTACTGTAAAGGATAAAATAGGATTATTAAATAATAACTAAAGATAAATGAGAAGAAATATAAAGGAAACAACACGATCACACCAAATCGGTTTTTACATAAAATGGGGCTTTCTGTTGTTATGTTATAATGGATTTAAATGATAGGATATAATACAACTTAAGTAACATTCAAAACAAACATGGTATTTAGACTAATGATAGAATACAATACAACATGTAATAACCATTCAAACAAGGTATAATATAGACTAATGGAAATACTTACCTCTCCTAGATTTATTCGTCCAGCTGAATGTCTCTAATTTGTACCTTACTCCAGTTTTTTTGAGGTGTTCATATTGCTGAAGAACTCTTGTAAACATTATTCTCGATGGAATGATCCCATGAAGAATTCAAAATATATAGCTGATCTCCCCAAATTTACTCCTGAATAGCGTGGCAATCAAACGACTTTTTCCATTAACAAGTTTATTGAGAGAAAAGAGAGATAATGGGAAGGACACGGCAAAATTTATTTTGTAGGCTTAGTGGCATGACTGAAGTGCTTGCCTACTCTAGATTTCTAAACCTTACTCTTGGATTTGTGTAGAACTTTGGATGTGAACAAACTTGTTCAGTACATCTTTATCTTTGTTCGAGCTCCATCAATTCTCAAGAAGAAGATAGTAATGCATGCAGTATGATACTCCACCATCTGTTTAGGATACATTATACAAGAAAATAAGCTTGAAAAAAGAATGTGAGACCTTTGGAGGTAGTAAAGTCACCAAGAGAAAGAACACGGCAAACTGAATAGCTTCTCCTGTGAACCTCTTTCTACAACGAATTTTGAGCAAGAAATTACAATCTCTTTCATATTTTATCGTACTTTAAGTGGTGTGTGTGTGTGTGGAGCTATCTTTAGTAGATCTCTTGATTTCCTCTAGACCAGCTCAAAGAACTGATGATATTAAACTTTCTCCACCCCCTCATCTAGGTAATACATGTCCTGTTGACTCAAGTGCTTAATGACGCATATTATAGAGAACTAACTCTATTGTGTTCTAAATATAGAGGAATCACCTGACTTGCCACATTATTAGGTTCTATTTCACGTTGATCCTCCTTTAGTAGAAAACCCGATTTTCTAGAGTTGAAATGGTGTGCAGTATAGGCAGTATATTCATTGGAAAATCAATCTATTTCATCCTGGTTGCAAACAGTTTATGCATTTCTATTTCATTGTTATGTAAATTGGAAAAAGTATTTGGACAATAATAGCTGCAATCAATCTTCTTTAAATGTTGCGAAAAAGTGATCGTTGTGGATGTTAAGATGGGAATCTATGGTTCTTTCCTCCCTCCCCCTCTTTTTTTTTTGGTCTCCCAATATCTTCCCTCTCCATTCTCTCCGTATCTAGTTTATTTTACTTATGGGTTTTTGAGACGAGGGTTCCAAGAAACAACCTCTCTATCTCTATGAGGTAGTGGTAAGGTTTGCGTATATTTCACCCTCCCCAGCCCCCCCTTGTGGGATTCCACTGGGTATGTTGTTGTTGTTGTAATATCTTCCCTCTTGATCTGCAATATACAATTTTCATTCAGTTGTGCTCTTATCCGCAATTCTAGTTATTGGAGAACAAGAGGTTCTTCATTTGTTTCTCTAGTGATTTTCTCGATCACAAAGATGCTACTATATATTTGGTTATCTCCACAGTAATAGTTGGTTTTAAAGTGTTCATAACTTTTAGTAGTTGGGTTTATTTGTTTGTAATTTTCTCATAGCTAATAATTCATGGGTATGCACATTTTTGTGTGCTATTCATAGTCCAAATGATTTGTCAAGTGGAGCTGCAATTGAATTGAAGCATCTACCAACCCTGTTTGAAAGCATTTGCTGAATTGTTTCTTTTTGTGTTTGCTTATAGATCAATTTTAGCAGTCGATGTTTCTTGTGAGAACATTGAACCTTCTCCTTTTTGATATAATTGGAGAGCAAATTATGGTCATTACAGCTCATATACTGAATGTCTTTTCCCCAGTTTCCTTCTTTGTATCAATATCTGAATTATGATTTTTCAAACTATTCAGTAGTAGTTCAACTCAAGGATAATCTCTCTTCAAACAAAATTCACACTTGTGGCCTGGAAATTTTCTTCCTGCTTCCAAACAAGTGTTTGTAAACTCCCTTCCTAGGAATCTTTGCTGTGAAGCCTCTGAACTTTTTGCATATTGCTGCCTTAAAACTCAATCCTCTTCAGTAGCGGGCTATGTGGCATTCTTTGGGCTGTGAGAATAGTTTGCAATGCATTAGGTAGTAGTTAAAAGGAGTCGTTAACTGACATGCTTTCTGGCTTGGTTAGAGTGGTTCCTTTTTCCCAAGACACAGCACGTTAAAGTCAATTAGTTTGGTGCGGCTGCAATTTTCCTTTTCTGCCTTACTGTTGTTCTTTTGATAATCGCATTTTTTGCATTAGGATTGTTGAAATATCAATATCATCTTTTCTCCTTACTACCAAGGCTATATATATGATTTTATTCTCCCCTCTTCTCTCTCTTTGTGCTTTGTTTGAATGGAAATATGAATACGGTAGGTGTTTTATTTTGTTTCACTTGTGTTGTGATTCACACACATGAAATTTCAGCATCATTGCCGGAGGTGTGGGGGCATTTTCTGCAGTAGCTGTACCCAGCAAAGAATGGTGCTACGCGGACAAGGTGATTCACCGGTGCGTATATGTGAACCATGCAAAAGATTAGAAGAGGCTGCACGATTTGAATTGCGATATGGTCACAAAAATAGAGCGTCAAAAGGTACCGAATAAATAACTGGTTATGCTCAGTCATATTTACTGTGCTAATAGATAGTAATGAATTACTGCTCGTTTTAAAATACCAGTTTTGTCTCTCATAGGAAGCTCAAGACTTGCATCAAAGACTGAGGATGAAGTTTTAAATCACCTTTTGGGTAAAGAAAGGACCTCAGATGTTCTTTCCCATGATCAACAGTCAGCAAGCACTGCGTCAGATTCAAATGTTCTAGATTTCTCTGGTAAAGATGAGGCTGGAGATGGAAGTAGTAATAAGATGGAGCAGCAGGCTGAGATGGGTTCCACTACTCCTGAGGAATTACGTCAGCAAGCCATGGAAGAAAAACAGAATCATCGCACTCTAAAAGCTGCAGGTAAACCTGAAGAAGCTCTAAGGGCTTTCAAGAGGGCCAAAGAACTTGAAAGGCAGGCTGCTGCTTTGGAGATTTCTCTGAGAAAAAATCGTAAAAGAGTGTTGTCTTCCAGTAATATCACTGAGATCCAGCAAGATGATGTTGGCAAACCCTCTGGTAGGAAAAATAAGCTCTCTCCTCAAATTACCGAAGAGAAGGATGATCTTGCTGCTGAACTCCGAGATCTGGGATGGTCAGATATGGATCTACGTACTGCTGACAAAAGGCCGGCAACCATGAGCCTTGAGGGTGAACTTTCTGCGCTTCTTGGAGAAGTTTCTGGGAAGACTAATCCTGAAAAGAAAATTCATGGAATGGACAAGTCACTGGTCATTGCTCATAAGAAAAAAGCACTCCAGCTGAAGCGGGAAGGGAAACTTGCTGAAGCCAAAGAAGAATTAAAGAAGGCTAAAATTCTTGAAAAGCAAATAGAAGAGCAGGAACTGCTGGGTGATGATGAAGATTCTGATGATGAGCTTTCTTCTTTAATACGTGGCCTGGATTCTGATAAATTTGATGATTTATCTAGTGGATATAAACCAGATTCTAGTTATGATTTTGACAACCTTCTTGGAACTGCTGATGACATTGGTACAGATGGTAATTTTGAAGTAACTGATGAAGATATGTACGACCCAGAAATAGCAGCTGCCTTGAAGTCAATGGGCTGGACTGAAGATGCCTCTGAATCTGAGGTTTCAGAAAAGCAATTCAAACCTGTTGATAGGGAAGTGCTACTAAGTGAAATTCAGTCGCTGAAAAGAGAAGCTGTTAGCCAGAAAAGGGCTGGTAATACTAAGGTGGCAATGGAATTGCTGAAGAGGGCAAAAGCACTGGAGAGCGAGCTCGATGAGCAACTAAATAATGGTGAAGAGGATGTTAGAAAGTTTGTTGAAAGGAAGGATAAAGAGCACACAGTAGCACCAAAGAGTAAGTCTGTGATCCAGAGAGAGCTTCTTGGTATTAAAAAGAAGGCTCTTGCTTTAAGAAGGGAGGGAAGGCTAGACGAGGCTGAAGAGGAACTGGAAAAAGGCAAGATTCTTGAGAAGCAACTTGAAGATATTGATAATCAACCAAAATTTGCACAGCCTATTGCTGGGAATAAGCTGGATGAAAGAATTGCAGATACTGATATTGGAAATGAAGAGGCAGAGGTTACAGATCAAGACCTGCATGACCCAACTTATCTTTCACTGCTTAATAATTTGGGCTGGCAGGATGATGAAAAAGCTAATATTCCATCTGCATCATTTCAAGAGAAAAATAATGTTTCTCATCTTAGCGCTTCCCTAACTAAGGAAGCTACGAGTAACATGCAAGTTCAAGCATCTAAAAAAAGTAAAGGTGAAATCCAGAGGGAACTTCTGGGCTTGAAACGAAAGGCTCTCACATTGAGACACCAAGGAGAGACCGAGGAGGCAGAGGAAGTGCTGAAAGCAGCTAAAATGTTAGAAGAACAATTGGCGGAAATTGAACAATCTATGTCTAACCCAACTGAGTTAAATGAGCAGAAAGAACGTACACCTATTGATTCTCCCCTTGAGAACCCACAGTTTTCTCCATCTGATTCACTGAAGAGTCCAATTGAGGTTATGGAAAGCAAAGTTACTCGTACTCCAGAGAAAGTAGAAGGGGTCTCTCAATCAGATGAGAAACCATGCATCTCTGAGACAAAAACTGCCCATGAAGTTAATTCTCACCTTGATCAAAATTCCCTTCGTCAAGATATACTGGCTCGGAAGAGGAAAGCAGTTGCCTTGAAGCGAGAGGGGAAGGTGGCAGAAGCCAAGGAGGAACTTCTACAGGCAAAACTCTTAGAGAAGCACCTTGAGAAGGAAAGGACTCTGGTTACTAGTAGTTCCACAGTCACGGCAGGTCCTAATACCTCACATGTTGGACAAAAGGATATTAGTCCAAACAAAGTTCCTAATATATCTCAAGTGGGACAAAAAGAAGCAAGTCCCAGCTCAGGTCCAAAGCCATTGTCTGGACGTGATCGGTTTAAGTTGCAGCAAGAGTCTCTCAGCCACAAACGACAAGCACTAAAGTTGCGACGGGAAGGTAGGACAGAAGAAGCCGATGCTGAATTTGAATTGGCAAAAGCTATTGAGAGCCAATTGGAAGAAGCGTCTTCGCAAGGTACATTGAACTCTTCTGACCCCACAGTTGAATTAGCAGGGGATGTCAGTGTTGAGGATTTTCTTGATCCTCAGCTTTTCTCTGCTTTAAAAGCAATTGGAATTGCAGATACCTCTATTGTACCCTGTGGCCCTGAAAGGCAGGAAACCAGAAAACCTATAACTGACAATACTGATAAAACTGGCACCATTGCCTCTCACATCCTTGAAAGACCAGAGCCAAAACTATCTGAAGCACGTGTATCTGATGAATCTTCCAATGAGAGAAAGCATTTGGAAGAGCGGATAAAGGCAGAGAAAGTAAAGGCGGTAAACCTGAAACGTTCTGGGAAGCAAGCAGAGGCCTTGGACGCCCTTCGACGGGCTAAGATGTTTGAGAAGAAGTTGAATGCTTTAGCTTCCTAAAAATGAAGCTGGTATAGTGGTTGTGTTTGGAAAGGTTTCTCACATGATATAAACCAACTAGAAGCATGACCGGAGTTGGGATAATGGACTAGGTACTTTCCTCATGTATGCTGGTTAAGTCATTCCAATTGATGAGCTTAACGAGTGAATGATCAGAACACCGGAGATGTTATAAAAATCCATTTGCTTGCCCTGATGATGTGTTTTGTATTTTGACATGTATAATTGTTCTTTCTTAACTATTTTCTTGAGAATTAGGTTATAAATCTTCATCCCCAATTTATTATTGGCTGGGGATTCTTGTATTCTACTACATTTTTTCATCTTTCATTGCTATGTGATGTTGGAAATTCGTGACTATGTCAGTAACTTTTTCTTGTAATAACATGGCTTTTCCAAAGCCATATTTATTGCAGGACATTATACAAGCTTCAGGATACAGAAAACAAATAATCTTACATATTTTACATTGAGGTTCATGTGTAAACAGGCATAATGAAGCATGGCATTTCAGGAAAGAGGAATGGGTTCAAAGAACAAGGAGAGTATCCGATCCTTTGTCTCACGATCTGGAATACCAAATCCATCTCCATGCTGGTACATACATTGAGCAATCCTAGCAAGATTCACTGAAGTTCTTTTAAAATCCTTTGAGAAGGATTGGTCCCTTAGGATGTCTCTGTTCATCTTCTTCCAGGTCTGATCAATTAAGTTCTTTATGTAGTTTCGAGCATTTTCTTCAGAACTCTTTGAGTCATGCATGTAACATTGGATCGATTTAAGATAATCTCCTTTCTTGATTTCATCCTGAACAAAGGTAAAAAAATGAAACAATTTCAACTTGTACCATCAAAGATCATTAAGGAACTTACTGATCAGGCACAATTCTTTTAATTATTTATTTTATAAGAATAACTTACAGGTGAAGTTGCCAAGTCATTTACAAGTCGAAGAATTAGCGAAGGTGAGTAAACGATGGCAGGATTATGCTGTAAGCATTCCAATTCCTCCTCCTTTATGGGGTTTGTGATGCAAAAGTAAGCATGCATTATTAGTACAGGACCGGTGTTCGTTATCCAGGCGTTTGACAGGAACTCATTCAAGCTTGGTGTATATCTTCTCTGATACCACTTCACTTCCAGTAAGTAACCTTTACACAGGTTAGCCCACTGAAGTATTTGGTACAGAACATGTCAATATACAATTAGGTGAGAAATAATTAGACGTGGTGTGAAATTCAAGATAAAATTAGATGGAAGGGAAAAGTTGCTACCTGCTTCCTTATATGTGAAATTATGCTGACTCCTTGTTCTTTGAGAATGTCATAAGCCAGTTCATTCATGGAATTAAAGAGAGCTAGGAAGCAGATTTTCATGTAATCTGGTAGTTGCTCTATTGCATTGATGTCCCATCTTCATAACATGGTAACCACAATAAGTATTTGCCTCCCTCTCAAGTATAAAATGGAAAAGATCTTAACTTATTTACAAAGATAGTGTACTATTCGTGTATTTTTTCTTAAAACTTCTTGTAAATGGTAAGCTATCTTAGTTTCCAGTTCAGTTATCTTTTAGGTGACATGATAGCATGAAAAAGATGTGAGGCATGTGGACAAACCTGTCAACAATATCAGTGAAGAGCTCAAGTTCATCCAAGGTACCATAAACATCATAGACGTCATCAATTGTTGTGAGGAGAACAGAAAGCTTTGTTGAAATCTTTCTGCAGTATCCGAGCTGAGGATTAGGAGTGAAACCAACAGCCCATAAGAAGCCCTCCACCAATCTGTCCCTCACAAAGCTCATCTTCTTAACAAGTTTAATGTTCTTATGCCACCTGCATTTTAACCAGATTAATAAAACATATCCTCAAGTAAAATTCTCAGTGCTGAAATTTAAGGGCATTCTAATCAAAATTTGATGTGTTTTAACTTTCAAATCACTTTCCTCACATTGACATTTGTTTTAGTTCCTCCAGGTATGTAGTTTGTAGCATGTTATAGTCCAATTTTGCAAGTTCAAGCAGAAGAGGATTCATGTTCTCTTTTTTGTGATAAACTTGTATAAACCATCTTGCTTCTAGTCTCTCCATCCTCCAATGCACAGGCATTTCTAAAGCATGGCTTACTTGCTCACTAAGATTCTGATCCATCTTCTTCTCAAGGCTTTCCTTGAGATAATGAGTGGCGAAATCTCGAGCTTTTTCCATAATATTTTCTCCTTCCGTAGATAGATAGGAAGCTTCATACAAACTCAACAGCCCTTTAATATCCTCAACAAGGGTTGTTTTGAACTTCCCTTCCTCATTCATGAAACTGCAAAATATCTCTGCAAAATTTAAACATGGATTTAACGTTCAGATCACCTATATAGTAATGGGATCAACAAGTTGAAAAATAAAGCAGGTAATCTGCTACGACATATCAATGTAAAAATAGATTCACAATTAAGGTATTCCAGTCTTGAACATTTTCTTTTTGTTTTCATCCACTTTGTCGTCCGGCTAATCCAGATCCAAGCCTTGGCCTAGAACTTCTGAAGGATGGAGGGATACTTACCATCCGAAACTTCTTGAACTAGCTGCCATGTATTATAAAAACCTTAGATTTATCTACATTAAAAAAAAGGGGGAAGGGAAATTTGAAGTACCTTGAGGAGCAGGATAGCCCTGTTGTCTAAGCAGTCGAAATTCTAAAGCTGTAGCATACAAGTCCTCATTATGGTGATCTCTTTTCTTATAATTAACGTATATTTGCTTCAATGCTCCATCAATTTCTTCCTCAAAATGATAGTATATTCCAAGTCTTTGCAAAATGTCAATAAGCGCAAGTTGTCCCAATGAGTTTGTCATTGTCTTCTCCAACATCCTTCTCACTTCTTCTTTTAGTTTTTCAGATCGTTCACAATATTTCTCTTCCTGCATGATGGACATGTTTGTCACTGACTTTTTTCTTCTCAAAAAGACAAACAAAAATTAACAAGTAAATTAAGTTTGGAATGTTGAAAATGGAATTTTTTTGGACTTACAGAGTACAAATTGGGTCGTGATTGGACATATTCATCCTTCCAAATGCTAGGTTTGTAGTTTCCTGACCTCCTAAAATCCATAGTTAATAGGGCAATCTTCAAGCTTGTATGTTTACAATTATTTAAGAAAAGTGAGCCACATTTTCAGCTTTTATAGAACAGGTGAAGTTAAGAGTTCACACATTTTTAGCCCCACTTTCATCTAAAAAAACAGTGTAATGTACGAAGAAAATTTCTTTTCTTATATTCTTTAAGTCGTATAATTTCATATAATTACTCCTATCATTAAATGGTTCTTAACCTAATAGTGGACAACGGCAGTTGGATGAAAGGGATTAGGAAATTCAACTGAGAAATCCTTTTTTCAAAACGTGTAAATAAGGATACATTTTAGAAATAAAATCAATATTCACAGTTCATTTTTCCTTTTCCACTATACTATTTTGAAAATGCTCAATAAAACATGTTTAATTTATAATATCAATGTATCATTTATCATTTTTCTATCTATTTTACCTTTATTCATTTTTCAAGTTTAAATGAGTTACATTTAATAAGAATAATTTGATAAATATTCTTATTATTTACTACTTAATTTCTATATTAAATTAATAGTGTACAACTATTTTTTTCAGATAAAATACTAACAGAAACAAATTTGAATATAAGAGAGTATTATTATTAACAGTTGGTACTTGGAAAGAGGTCGAATAGAGTGAAAGGGTGAACAGGATTGAGGATCGCCGGAAGATGCTCTAAAGTTGGTATTTCCTCTATCCCTTCTTAATTATCATTATTGTTTAAAGTTATATTGTATTAAATTAATTTTATATTCTAAATAAAAAATTAGATATTCAAAAACATAAAAAAATATTATTCATTGCAACTTTTTTCATATCAATATGATAAAAAATATCTTTTAAAATATTAGTTAAAATTTATGCTCCCTTCATTCCCTTTTAGTTGTCATGTTGTGTTTTTTAAAAGTCAATTTTAACTAATTTTTAATGCTAAATTAGATTAAATTAATTTAATATTAATATTAAAAATAATAAAAAAAATTATTAATTGTAATTTTTTTTATATCAGTATGATGAAAATTAAAATGGTAGGAGGAAGTATAGTTTAACTCTAAAAATAGAAATTGTGGCAACCAAAAAGAGACGGAGGGAGTATAATGTCCACCAAATATTACTCCCTCTATCCATCTTTACTTGTTCATTAATGGATGTCGACTTTATAAAATCAAAGGATAATTTTACACTTAATTCTAGATTTATCCTTATCATTAATTATAGTCATTTTTCTATTATATTTTCCAAGACATTGTATTTATTATATTCGAAGGATGATTTGATAACATTACTTCTATCATTTACTGTTTCATAATTCTTGTACTAATTTACTATAGACAACTATTGTTCGAAGGAGGGAGTACAAAATTTTTTCCTGAAAAATACTTTTTCTAAATGTGTAAATAAGGATACATTTTTGAGAAGTAAATTTAAATCTCTGTTCATTTTTACTTCTCCACTATATTATTTTGGGATATCTAATAATATTTGTCTAGTTTATAAAATCAATGAACCATTTTTATATCTATTTTACCTGTGTTATTGAAAAGTATTTATTTTTCAAGTTTAAATGACTTACATTTAATAAGGGTAATTTGGCAAAATTATTCTTCATTTACTACTTCTTAATTCATATACAAAATCAATATTCCCTCCGTCTATCTTTACTTGTCCATTATACTATTTTGGGATGCCCAATAATGCATGTCCAGTTTATGAAATCAACAAATAATTTTACAGTTCGTTTGGTATGGTGTATAAGAATAATGCTAAAAAAAGTGTATTAATAATGTTGCATTAGTAATGCATGTATAAGTTATGCTTGCATTAATTACATAGAGAATATTTTTGTGCATTATTTGATTTGATGTATTAAAAATATCATGTATTGTACAAAAAAGTTATTTATAAAAATATTCTCTACATTTATGGTGATAAAGATGCAAAAAAAGATTGAGGGACAATTAGATCTTTAACCATGCTATTGCATGCATTAAATCCTCTTGCATGAACCAAAAATGGAACTTCCCAACCAACAAGACGACTGAATAGGAGGCGGATAACTAATATCTAGGAATCTATGATATTTATTACTTCCTCTGATCCTTTTTATATGTTATCTTTTGTGATTACACTTGCATTAAGAAAAAATGACTTTATTATTTTGCCCTTATTTAACGTTCATTAATTATTTTTTTTAGTTCATTTAGTTAGTCATATATATCTATTCAAAGGTCATTAATTATTAAGGATAAAATAGGAAGAACAACGTCATTTATGCATTAATTTTATGAAATGACATATATTAAAAACTATCTATTTATAGTAAATACGACATATAAAAGGGATCGAAGGAAATAATAAACACCTTAATACACAATAAAGTAGGTGTACCAAACGTGTTGTTACTAATACATCAAATTGATGCATGCAGTAGTTTTGCTAATATACTCTACGAAATGACCCCTTAGTTACTAATTTACTCGTATTATTAATTGTAGTAATTTTTTTATGATATTTTTTAAGACATCATGTTTATTATATTCAAAAAAATTTTAGTAAAATTATTTTTATAATTTATTATTTTTTAATTTTTGTGTCAAATTAATAAGTGACAAGTAAACTATGGTCAACAAAGTACTATGTTTTTTGAAAAAGGTTGAATAGAGTAAAAGGGTGAGAAGAATGAGCTAAGAATTTTTGGAAGATAGTTGAAAGGTGATATTATTTTCTTCCTTTTTTTAGTTATGTTATACTTTCAAAAATTAATTTGACTAATTTT
>JAABOM020000049.1:18501851-18522524 GCA_011800125.2 Solanum clarkiae | reverse complement strand
CTTAAATTCTCCTCTTATGTATTTTGTTTCCCTTTTCTTCCATAGTTCTTGATTGGGTTATATTTAAAAATATCCCCCATTAGAGGTGGTCTTAATATTTTGCCTTTCATAAAAATTATCTTACAAAAATGTCCTCCGTAAAAGGTGTAATAGTTTAATTCAACTTAAAATGAAAAAAGGGATATTTTTATAAGACTTTTCTTATGGAGGACAAAAGATCAAGACCGCTATATTTAGTGGGTATTTTATGTAATTTTCTATTTTGAAATAATCTTCAATTAAGCCTAATTTAATCTACAATTTCAACTCGTTCTAAGGCTCTTTACTTGTATTAATGTAATCTATGTTTTCTATCTATTATATATTTTTTAAATGAGAGACCGCCAGGCATTACTTTAGTTCAAGAATATAAACCAAAGTTACATATATGCACTGATTGTGTTAAAAGTATTTCTCAAATTACCATATCAGGTTTGATAAAAAGGAGTACGTTACACGTTAACTCATTATTGTACATCAACTTAATCTAATTATGTGAAAAATCTATCAACAAATTGTTGACTTATCTTTTAAACATGAAATATACATAGGAGTTTAACTAAATGAAGAAACGGAGCATTCCAAGAGGAATAATATAAAGCCAAGAGCATGTGGCCACTCATCTCTTGTCAAAATGAACAAGTAAAAATACTATCAGGTATCTAAAAGACAACACCTGCCCATTGCTGCAACATGTTAAACTACGCTAATAACGTTAAAAAAATAAATAAATTACAATATCAATGTAATATTAGTTAAATCTATAGAATTCCACTTGATTTATTTACTGTCGCGTTGGGCAATTTGTTTAATGAATTTCTGGAGGTACGAAAATGCCAGGCTGCCAGCCGCAGAGGAGCACTTGAAGAATGGGATAGTAAATTCAGGGGTGCCTATAAACCTTTATTTCCTTTTTGGCCATGGAGCAACTAAAAATTCTTCATCATCAGGAGACTCGGCTTTATTTCTTCCATTGATCAAATTCTTCACCTTTTGGATGACCTCGGACATGTTGAGGTAAAAAGATAGTAATGGTTTCCAATTTGAAAAGTGCCATTTTCTACTTTTCACGCACCCCACTCCAAGGAGATCAATGGTGCTTCTTCACTTACCTCCATGTAATTTGGATTTTGTATTACAGATTATTAAGGGTAATGGCTTATGCAGGATTTTATGTCACTGGTAGCCTATATTGTCACAATTCGACTTACAAGTTAGTTTGACTTTAGATGTCTAGAATTATATTAGTTTTGGTGCTTCACTTGACAACAACAACAACATACTCACTGTAATCCCATAAGAGGGGTCTATAGAAGGCAGGATATACTCGAACTTTGCCTCCACCTTTCTACGATAGATTATTTTCGGTATACTTATTATCTAGTCTTGTTGTACTCTAGAGTGGTGGTTAAATCAATATCTAGACTGCTGACCAATGAAAAAGGTCGATGGTAAGAAGATGAGTATAGCGAAGATGAGGATGCTCAAATGGATGTGTGAACATAATTAGGAGAGATGATTAGGAGTGAAGTTATACAACGCAAGGTGAGAGTAGCCTCCATGCTAGACAAGATGAGGAAAGTGAAACCGAGATGGTTCGAACATGTGAAGAGAAGGTAAGCAGATACGTCAGTAAGTAGGTGTGAGAGGTTGGCCGTAGAAAAAGTTGGCACAAGTAGGGGTAGGCCAAGGAAAAATAGGGAGGAGGTGAATAAATAGGACATAATACAAATTAAGCTGAGAACATGGACCTAGATATAGGAAGGTGTGAAGATTGCAAATTAGGGTATAAGGTTAGAAGATAAGCGACTGTCGTCGCCCTTTAGATGGGAGAGGCAGGAAGGTAGCCCCACCTCATTGCAGCCTTGTTAGTAGTAGTATTAAGCAACCGCCTATTTTCTTAATTTCAAGGTGTCACAAGCTGTCTCTACATTTACTTTGTATCTTAATATTTTGTTATCACATTTTTATAGCAACCATGCTTCGAATATCTTCTCTTTTGAACGAGGGTCTGTCTAAAAAGCTCCGTTGGTCCATAAAGATAGAGATAAAGTCTGTATACATTTGACCCTCCCTAGACCCTACTTATGGGACTACACTGGGTATGTTGTTGTATATACTCCTGTTATCTTTGGACCTTATTGTACATGTTCACATTGTTCGCTAGGAAAATAAAATGTATACACATACATGAGGTAAATCTTTTGTTAACGGGTGTCAGCTTTCCAATGGTTGATTCCGCTAGTACTGATTAAGTGCAGGTGTCTCACTAACTGAATCAATGATAGGTTAACCATCCAATAGCATTCTCCAACGTTTGTTCCAATATATAGTTTTAATTTTTGGTGGGATGAGCATCAAGAAGGGCATGATGGATTGTATATAGAATACCCGATAAAAGAACAACATGGATTAACTAATGAAGATGCAAGGCGACATGTTCTGGACATGATTTCAAAATACATGTAAAGATGTCAATAACTTTTCAAAAAGCTTGTCTCAACGTGGCCAGAATTGTTCCTATGATGTACGTATACATTTATGATGAGAATCATTGCCTTCCTGTCCTAGAAGAGCATATCGACTCAATATTTTGTGACATAAATGGAGACTCGGGATTGGGCACATCATCAAGTTATATGGCTCCACGAAAAATCTTACCTATAGGAGTATCTGTTTCCCTCAAGCATAACACAAATAACTGACAGTACCATTTGGTTTTAACTTATCTTAGTTTTAATCACATAAGTAATGTTTAGAATATGCAGTCTTCTCCATTCTAATATGATTTGCAGATGTATTGACCAAGTTCCCTTCCTCTCTATGCATTTCTGTATAATTTTGGACAATCTTTAGGTGATTATTTAGAAAAAAATAGTTAAATTCTTAATATATTAAATCAATATAATTCTCATACATGTTCATGATGAAAATGTGAATTGATGGTGAGCAATCCTCAGAATTTTTCATGACAAATGAAAAAGTATTACTCCTGCCATTTCATTTTTAAGATACTAATTAAGAATAAAAAGGTATTACTTCGGGTACTTGTAAAAAGGATCGTGTTTATGAAGTCCTTCACCACCACTGGCAAGTTAATGTGCATTGCATAAATAACACTGCTTGCTGTGGTGATCATTAGTTATTAAAACTCATACAAAATCCTACAAAAAATATAGTTCAGCAGAAACAGTACTGCAAGTAAACTACCACATAAATCGCGTAACTATTCAAGTGAAGGCAATGAAAGTTTATACCGGAATCGGTGTCGGGATTTGGATTTCTTATATGGTTTGGCCAAGTCCACCAGCTCCTTTGCATCTTCAAGCTTAGAATGCTCAGCCAAGACATTGACTAGCCTCTGCATTGTTGCATTATAAATAGCAACTCTTGAATCAATCGATTTCTTACACAATTCAAGTGCAAAATCAAGATTATTCTCGTCACAAGCAAACGAAATGAGCATCTCAAATGTTGCATTATCCGGATAAAGTCCATTTTCTATCATTTTAACATACCATCTTTTTGCTTCCTCCCAATTCCTATCATCCACATACATTTTGATCATAGTGTTATAAATTAAAAAATTAGGGACGATGTCTTTCTTCCCCATCTCCTCAAACAGCTCAATCGCCTTGTTAACCTGGTTATTCGCAACCAATCCTCGTAATCTAATTGTGTAACTCGCCAAGTCAGCAACAACATTCTTCTTTTGCATCAACATACACAAATCCTCTGCTTCCGAAAACCTTTTACTTTCATTATACGCGTTCAAAAGCGTATTGAAAGTAACTTTATCAGGTGTAATCCCCTGATTTTCCATCTCATCCATTACACTGACAGCAGAATCCAAAGAGCCAGCTTTCCATAATGCCTTAATCAAAGTATTATAAGACACTACATCAGGATCTATCGATAGCTCCTCAGGTAATTCCCGAAACAACTCTCTGATTATATCGTGCTTCCCTGCCCTTGAGTAGGCCTCCAAAAGGGCATTGAAAGAAAAAACTGTTCGTGGACACTTTAGGTTTGGCATTTCGTCGAACAGTTTACGGGCATGCTCATGCATTTTTGCTCCGCCATATAAGAGTATGAGACGGCAAACAAAGAACTCATCGCTAATTTCTGGGTATTGTTTTTGGTGCTCAAAAATTTCTTCGATAGCGGAAGAATTGTTTTTAAGGCGGCGAATGGCGGTTTCATAGTTGGAGCAACGGTTTCGGAATTTAGGGGATTCAGATGATTTTTTAAAGTTGTCAACAATGGTTTGAAGTTGTTGTTTTTCGGGAAGTTTGGAGGTGGGTTTGGTGGATTTTAAGGAGGTTGTTTTGGGCTGTTCAGTTTTGAGCTTGACAGTGACTTTGTGATTCCCGGCGAAGATGCCGTGAAGCCGGCGACAAACGGCAGAAGAAGTAGACGACATTTGAAGACGCGTGAAATTGGAGTTTCGTAATTGGGTTAAGACTTCAGACCATTTAGGAATCTGGGCCTGCTCCGTAAGAAGGCCCGTTTAGAATATGAAGTTAATGCAAAGTTGAAATTTTGTAACAACGACAATTGGAGCTACGCGAGGCCAGGGTAGGCACGGGAGAAACTACGAGGATTCATGAAATACTAATTTATTTTACATTTGATATGAGAGGATTTTGGAACTAAGAGAAATAGATATAAATAACATATAACATATTATTTAAAATGAAAAAAAAGGTTCAAATATATCCCCAATGCTTTGGTTTATACATGACCTTCCTTAATGCCCCCATCATATTTTTTTCTCTCTCCATATGCATGCATAATTGCTGAACTAAAGGATATGATTATTTCATTCTTGGAAACAAACTAACAAGGAATCTGGTCCATTACTTCTGATTAATCTATCGATGTCTCATGATCTTTTGTTATAAATAATACTATCGATGAAAATAAGGCACATAAAGACAAATTGCAAAAATTGAGGATGTTTTGAATATTTAAAAATTAAGGTGTAGTCATCCCTTAAAGGGGTCAAATTTGATTAGACGAGTCAAAAATATAAGTTTTGTTATGGACTTATGTGATACTTCCTGAGCAGGACAAGGCTATTATGGTTTTTTTACATACCAGCTGTTATAAGTTGTTGCATCATACTTTTGCAGTACTATTATGCACTGCTATTTATTTAATTACTCTTTTTTAGACAAGATGGACAGTTTCCTCTTACACGTACTGCTATTTTTATTTTTTGTGATACAAGTGTGGAAAAAATATATTTATACAAATCAAAAATAATTATCAGTCTTATTTCTAGTTACCTTTCTTAGACCTCACTTGTAAGACTAGACTAAATGTTTTGTTGTACTATATTTTAATTTTTGACTGGTTAAAGTATAAAACACATGCTTAGAATACCATATACTCTTTGTAATGCTTTACAAAATCAAGCTATACTTGAAAAGAAATTATACGTGTCAGGTGTAAAAGAAAGTGAAAGGAGAATAAAATTCCTGATTAAAGCAGCTCTGGTCACTCATTTGTACTTTCTAATGCCAGTAACAACCAGAGAGTAGTCACAAACATAACTAACAAGAACATTACCCCACTTCAATTCTTCTTTCTTTTTAATTTTTTTCCGGTGGCTGTCTGTATCCTATTATGAGTCGGAGGAGGGTTGTAGTAAGTTGACAACTCGGCGTAAAATAATATAACTGATTCCAACTATTTGGGATTGAGGCGTAGTATATACATCACCGTTGTGTTACAATTCAATCATTGTTAAGTTATATGCATTCTATTAGCCTGCCGACATAACAACAACTACTTGTCCTAGTCTCAAATAAGTGAAAGTCGGGGTAGCTATACACACTCTCTTTCTCATGCCAAAATGAGTCCTTCCAAAACACCCCAAGTACATTGTGATCAATTAGGAAATGCCCAACAAACTGCAACAAGAAGATTCCCACCACCAAGAAATGTTTCTGTTGTGAGGAGTACCTATATAAACCTATTCCCTGCCTACAGCAAAAACCAGTGCAGTACTGCCTCTTCTTTTAGCTGCACTCAACATATTAATCATTAGCACCTCTACTCTCCCTCTTTAGATTTCCTTTCTAATTTAGGAATCCATTTTAACATGCTACATCTTTTCTCTTTTAAATGGTAGTAATTAAGTTTGCTAAAATGGAATTCCCCAACTCCTCTGAAGAAAGGGAAGTAAGAGGGAGAACAGATAAAAGGAAGCAAACTGATGGTGAAGTGAAAGAATATAAATCCAAGAACCTTAAGGCGGAGAGAAATAGGCGTCAAAAACTTAGTGAAAGGCTTCTTCAATTGCGCTCATTGGTCCCAAACATAACAAATGCAATGAATCAAAACTCTTTATTCTTTACATAATTTCCTAAAGAATGAATTTTTAACCATTTCTTCTAAGAATCTTTAAATTCTTGTCTGATTTCAGATGACAAAAGAAACGATAATCACTGATGCTATCGCTTACATTAGGGAGCTACAAATGAATGTCGACAACCTTAGTGAGCAGCTTCTTGAAATGGAAGCAACTCATGGGGAAGAATTGGAGACAAAAAATGAAGAGATTATCGACACTGCAGAGGAGATGGGTAAATGGGGCATAGAGGTAGGTAACTTTTATGTATAAAACCAAAAGTTGCAATATTTGATATTTTAGAGCTACAACAAGACAGTAAAACAACTTTTATCTTTCTTTCCAAAACAGCCTGAAGTTCAAGTGGCTCACATTGGCCCAACTAAGCTTTGGATAAAAATAGTCTGCCAGAAGAAAAGAGGTGGATTTACTAAACTAATGGAGGCAATGAATGTTCTTGGATTTGATATTAATGACACCAGTGTGACTGCCTCTAAAGGAGCTCTTCTTGTTACTTCATCTGTGGAGGTAGGAGAAACATATGTTAAAAGAATTGCCTGAAGATATCAAGATTTGTAATAGTACAAAAAGGAGATCTTGCTTAGCACCTTGTACCGTGTGTGCTGCAATATAAGAACATAGGCAATTTCTTAATCTTTCTATTTATTTCAGGTGGTTCGTGGTGGACTAACTGAAGCCGATCGAATCAGAGAGATCTTACTAGAGATCATCCACGGAATCTACTAGCACCAGCATGAGTCCCTAATTAGTCTACAGATTCTAAAATCCCCTAACAGCTGTAGTCTCATTGTAGTGCTCTATTACCTATATTATATCCTAAGAGGAACTTAATATTCTTAGAGAAATGCCAGGTTACCTCTAATTATTAGTTATAGGTGTCAAAAAAGATTCAATCATGTTAAGTTGTCTGAAAAGAGCTTGTGTGAACTCTTGTTTTTACTATCAAATATTGATGAAGCAACATATCATATGTTACTAATTACTTCATCCTATCTTAATTCTAGCATTTCAAGCTGTCAAGTTTGACTTAATCCGACTGAGGCGAAATTCGAAATAGAATATGCTTTTTAACTTGAAATTTCCATGATGGGGATCCATACTCCAAACTTTTTGGCTCAAGTACTCCACATTTTTGGTCCCTCCTAGCTGAAGAAACAGCTAAATAATAAAGCCAGCTCATTTAGTGTCCTTTCTGTTTGAATAAGATATTGAACAAACACCAATATTAGACGTGTGAAGACTGAAATTTATGGCAAACCTTCTACCTATAATACAGCAAGACATTTGTTTCACTTTCTTGTTTTCTTCTCTGTTCTTTGACCGCTGTCGTCCTCAAAAGAATTGCCAAAAATGCACCTGCCTCGAGCATCACCTTCCCTTGTTAAAACTCTCCCACAGGTCCAAGAATCCAAAATAAAAAAAGACTACTTGAGAAACCAATCAGACGTCAAATCTTCAAAATTCAAGACCATGGAAAGTGTACCTACCCTGACATTATTAACACGAAAAAGAATCTCTCAAGTCTATATTAATAGGACTAAACGCATGCACAGTTGGAGCAATATTCATATTTTCCATGGCTAGGCTTAAGTTTCTCCTCACGTGCCTAGTTTTAGCTCAGATGAACTTGCTTATGCAAACTGCTAACGCGATTAGAAAATTAGACACCTTGACATTAGTCCCAAGTCCTGCGCCGTTTGAAGGAGGAATGGACAGAGGAAGAGGTGATCAAGCTCCAGCAGTCACACATATAAGGACTCATCATTCCTTCAACAAGTCCATGGCTGGTGGAGACTTGATCCTTGGGGGCTTTGCAACTGCTCTTATTGCTTCCATTTTTTGTTACATTCGAGTCACAAGAAGTAGAAACGAACAAAGTGATGGCTGAGGCAGAGCATTTTTAATTTTGTAACTCCATTCAAATATGAACACAGGGTTCAATGTGAAGGTGCATGCATGTACTCACATATATGACGAGATTTTGCTCATTTTAGATGGCTTGATGATGAAATTATATACATGAACTAGTATTATTAAAATTTTAATTCGAAATTCTCTCATGTCCACTCTGATTTAATGAGTTCAGAATCTATTGTTTATACTTATTTAATGAATGTTAGCATATATACAAGTTTACGCCAAAGTAATCAAGGCAGATGAACTTGTTTAGATTTGCCCTTACTAAAGCTTGCTGGGGCTCCAGACTTATTCTTCTCGTGAAACTTTAGGTAACTGTCCGTAACAAGTAAATTGTAGATACATAAGATCAAATGAAAGTTGCAATTATGCAAGTCGTTTAAGTGTATTTGTAGATAGATGACAAAAAATAGGAAGCTGAAAAGAGAGTGCAGAACAAACTTGACACCATTGATTCTAACCACCTACGTTATTATTATCAATCCTGATTTAGGGAAGGATGTTTTGTCTTTTTTCTTCAAGAAGCTTAATAATGATAATCCATTATGATAATTACTGATCAGTACACTCTTCCATGACAAATTTCATGTTCAATCAAAATTAATTATCTGACCAAACCTGTGGACCCCAAGGCAAGTTGCTGGAAAGTCTCAAATTGATATTAACACATGGATCTACAGGTCCACCCAGGTCTTGTCAAGCTTAAACATCACAATCTTTGTGTCCCACATAATAGTAATAATAATAATTGATATAATAAGGTCATGCAATTACAGCAATGCAAAAATAAAACCTCATCATGCACTTTGCTTCAGAAACGGATACAAATTAAATTGGTAGAACAGATTTTGGTTCTTTCTTTTCCTGTGTACAAACATTAGTGTGACCCTGCCCCAACCTATAATTTATATTACGTCTAACTCACGTCTCTCTAGCAATGCACAATAACCATGAGTTTGAACGACCACTTAATTAACATGTAATTCTATCTTTGACCAGACCTTGATTCGACCATGAATCAATTTAGTTTGACCATGATACTCCAATTCCTTACGTATAAAATGAAAGTTGGTGTACACTTTTGACATGATCCAAAGACGAATTCAAGAATATGTAATATACTATTTTTGTGTCAACACTAACTATGCCTCATTCTGAAATAGGTTATTAATTGTCACTTCTCCATTAAAATGTGAATTTAATATAAATATGTTCTTTTTGAATTTCTATCATACATCTATTCAACTAGAATATAATGCAGTGGGCTGAAGCCAATGGTGGATCAACAACCAAAGAAAGGAGATTCAATTGTCCCTTTCATAGAAAAATGATATTGTGCTAATAATGTATATATAAAATTTTAAATTTCTTCTTTTTTTAATTTTTGACTCCTCAAACTATAAAGCTGAAAACTACATTAGCCATTGGTTCACATGGCACGTTATGCTATTGTCTTACCTATATATGACCAACTTAATTTGAGTTTGGCCATTCGAGAAATGACATGAATGTCATTCTTTGATTATTCTTGTTATAAAATATGTGTTATTTTTGAGTCAGAATAGACCAGGATTCTATAATGTTTATGACAGACAGAGCAGGTAATGATTTGAATAGGAAGTACTAAATGATTTATTTTAGGACAGGCCGGAAAAACTGAAATATGCACACTCAATATTTCTCTACTTTTAGTAATTCATAACCCATGTAGTAGCAACAGCACAGCGGTAGATAAGTATTCCTTCTTAATCAGAATTTTGAATTCGAGTCACCTTTAGTGTGGACACCGAAAAGCTTTGAAGGAAAAAAAAAGGACTCGTGTAGTAAGTATCATTTTTTTCAAGGGGCAAGGATTATTAAAAAAGAAGAATTCAAAATTTTGCTCAGTTTCTCTTTCCAAAACTTTATACTGTTAGTTTCCACTTTATACAACCCTACAAGCACCTAATTGAGAATATCATTGCAAATCTCTTTTGTTGAAGCTTCAAGCCTTCATCAATCAAAGCCAAAAAGAACGAACACAGCCGGCCAGCAAAGCTCAAACTTCTTTTCATATCAGATTCCACTGACTGCAGGTTTGTGTTGTCTCTCAATCTGAAATCCAGACTCCTTCCTTCTTTTCTTCTCCATTAACACACCTGCATTTCCTATATTTTACAAATTCATCTTCTTGCTAGGTACACAATAGAACAAATTTCAGATTCAATACAATTAGTAATACTCCCTCCATCCTAATTTATTAGACGGTGTTTGTCTAGTTACAAAATTTAAAAAAATAAAGATTTTTGAAACTTGTGGTAAAGCCAGAGGGGCGGCAAATTACACCGCATAAATATGTGGAAATCCTGACTCCGCCCCATGAGGTTAAATTATTTGTACACAGAGAAAAGTGACCTAGCTCCTTGTAAAAACAGAGAAATTGAGATGACAAACAAATCAAGAATGGATTTTTAATAGAGCAACATAAAGAATGAAAGAAAGGGTACCTTGAGGATTACAAATAGGTGGCTCTTCAAATAGAGAAAGAGACATTTGTTTATGAGCAAGACCAATGTCAAACAAGATGAGACCAGAGGAAGGATCATAAACTATGATGTCTTTCACTGGTAGCCAAAGAAAAAGCTCTTCTTGAGAAAGACCCTCAACTCCAATTAGCCCACCATAGCTAAGATTAGCTCTTACAACACTATCAAAAAACACCCTTGTCTCAAATTTTGCAACACATGGACTATCCAAGAAGACTTGGAGGTGGCCATTTTCATCAAGATCATATGATTTTACAGCATTTTTTGGGAATAGACCAGCTGGGAGTCCCCTGCTTCTGAGAAGGTCATGGATTGAAGTTGAGGAAATGGTGAAAGAGAAAAGGAAGATGGATAGAAAAAGTGTATATATCTTGGGGAAGATGTGAAGGTTGGCCATGGACATTAGGCTAATTTGTGAGAATTGGTTTAAAGAGAGGATGAAAAAAGGGACGATTTTAACAAGGTTTAGGGTGTGACAACGTGGGCCATAAACTCAATTATGTGTGATTAATTTCCCATATTACCCTCTATAATAATGAATAATTCAAGATTTTGTCCCTACATAAAGGATTTAAAACGCAAGTCATTTACCAAAATATCTTCTTGGTTTCAATGCTTTGGTAATCTATCAACGACATTACCAGTAGAAATAAAGATTTTTTTCATTAGCGAAAAATTTATGTTCCAAAACATATTTCTACTCTCATTCCTCATTGAATCGGTTCACTAAAAAAAATACATGATAACAAATAAATTTTCACTGAAATAGTAAAAAGTAATTTTTTTCAAATAAAAACACTATTATTATTTTTTTACCGACTTAATTAAAATATCAGCGGAAAAACCTAAAAGTAGTGTAATTTTTTAATAGTGCATGTACTTCAAATTAAGGATATGTTGAATTTTATGGTGTTTCGTGAATAAGCACCTGGTTCAATGGAATTGCATCCTTTGTTAAATGCATTGCCAAATTGAAGTTTTTAGATTTACTATCGATGTCATTCTTACATGTAATGCATTTAAATAAATAATTGGGCGATTTTTATTTTGTAATAATCGAATACGAAAAAGACAATTCTGTTGCTTATTGAGGTAAGCAAGTTAAGAGTTCCAATACAACAAATTTTCTTTTATAAAAAAAAAGGTTTAACAAACATATGTAGCTAGTTTGTATCAAACCTTTTCAAATTGATTCTTCCAAAATAGTCAAAAAATACAAGTATGAAGTAGTATATGATAATATTGTGAGTGCAGGCTATGGTTCATTTAATTTTGGTCAATAATAATGCAAGTGGAGATGGGGTAAGGGCAAAAAAGGTAACATGTATTATAAGTAGACAGAAGTATAGGAGACACCAGACAGACAATTGTCTTAGGATTAAAGTATAGTAATGCTTAACAATTGATAACCAATCATGGCAGAAAGAGAAGCACAACACACACAAGTAGTAAGTTAGAAACTGCTCTGAGGTATCTATTTCTTTTCATACAAAATCTCTTTTGACGGAAACTACGAGGTTTCACCTACTTTGAATCTCTCTTTTTCCTCATTTGTTCTTCTTCTTCTAATTATTATTATATTTTCTAATTCATAAAGTTTCATTTCATATTTTGTGTAAAATAAAATGAACTACTCCATATCCTTATTGATGTTGATTGCTAATCAAGGGAAATGAAATTACAATGCGTCTTGAAATAACAAACCAAGGCAGAGGACCATTTCATTAGGTAAAAAGTTGGATGAAAGACATTATTTCTCTACAAGAAGTTAAATTAAACAATTTAAATAGTTAAAAATTCTTTCAGAGTGTCTATTTTTTCTTTACCACTCGATGCAACATTCATTTTAGAGTTAAGACGGATTTGGATTGGGACCAAAAGTCTCAACTTAATGGATAAAACTCTCTATGTATCAGAAGTTCAGGACGAACTTCATTTCAAAATTCAAGTCTCACTTTTAATTAAAGATGAAATGTACTTTAATAAGATAATTTATTTTCATCTATCTAGACATTTTGTCTTTTTTTTTTCTTATGGTTTAAAGAGTATTATTGACTCAAAAATCAAATATAGTGCTATATTTTTATTGTATTTTCAATAGTTATTCTTACTAGTATATAGATAAAATAGTCAGGGTTGTAATAGTGAGTTATAACGTTTTAATCCTTCCTTGTGTGGGAGGAGTGAGAATTTTAGCGTCAAAGTACCCAAAATTGCGGGGCATTAAGACAAAGCATGGGACAGAGAAGAAGTGTCATGCTTAAAAAAAATCTTAATTAATAAAAAAGATATGATTGTAATGATATTTTAGGCAACCACTTTATGACTTTTTATGCCTCGCCGAATTATTTTTTCGTGCATCGAATGTCTTTTGTGCTCGTCTTAAACCTCACTTTGCTTTCCACTCTACTCCACCATTTATTAATTACAAAATAATTATGTATATCTGCATGTATCTAGCTCTTTGCAAAAGAGTTTTTGCTTAACAATATCTTTGACGGATTAAAAGATTATGTTTTATTGATCCTTGACAGCTTTTTTTTTCAGATATTAAATCGGGATATAAGCAAGCTCATACAGATGAAGTATGTTACTCAAAGAATACTGAATCAAGAAAAATATGTCCTTTTTTATTAAATTATTGAATTTAAATGTGTGAAGAAAATTAAACTTGGTGAATTTTAAATTATTGTTCTTATTTTTCAAAAATAACAATTGTTTCATGTCTTGGAATATTTCATATTCCCTTTTTTTCGAAAATATTTTTCGTATGAACTTTAAGTGGCGGTATAGTTGGCAAGTCAACAGACCATGCAATGCAATTATCGAACGAAGACAAAGAGTATATATCAAAGGAAGTACAACAGCTTGTCAAATTAAATAAATACAAAAGAAAGTTTAACAAGCTCTGGAATTTTTGAAATAAACGAAATTAATAAGGTCGTTCATTGCATTTTCCGGCAAAATCATTTGGTAAATGGCCCATAATAAAATATTTCAGTATTTATTATTGAATTCGATATTTAAAATGCTAAATTTAACGAATTAATTGCAAAATTGTTTAATTAATAATATGTTATGCTTAAATTGTACTGTTAATATAGTCTAAGAATACATATTTTGGGACAAAATCACATATTTTAGTTAATTAAAAATTAATTTGTTTATTCAAAAATTAAAAAGGATCAAATCAAAATTTATTAATAAATTGGGCGACAGAGTGCAAGTGTCCCTCTTCTTTTTCTTTCTTCTATTTAAACCATATATTATCCAAACCCGTTCCATATTTCCTTTTAATATAATATTATAGAAGGACAATGAATCAAGATTTCTTTTCCAAGTCACCTTTATTTGATTAGAGTTTAAAAAATTGTTAATCTACACGTAGCTCCACGAAAGTTGAATTATGTAAAGATGTGAGCTTATGAGCTCCAGCTCTCACGCCACTACATATAGATTATCTTATATTTTATGTTTATTTATTCATCTTCCATAAAAATATAAAATAATTTTATGCATAGAATTGATCCTCGAAAAATTTTAGTAGTTCAGTTGGTTAGTTACCAGAACTCCTATCTTGATGATGAGGGTTCAATTCCCCATGTTGTAATCCCCTTCCTCTGCCCCCTTTTCTTTTTTTTTTTATTTAAAAAAAACCCTAATATAAAAAAAAAATTAATTGTTGTTTAATCAAGTTTAACTTTAAATTTGAAATGTGCACATTTAATCTTTTCATTTGAAAATCTTCTCAAACTTAATGATTTATTGATTTGTCAATTCATTTAATTAACCATTTCATCTAAGACTTGTATTTGTTTGTGGGTATATAATTTCAAAAGTAGTCTAACTATAACACATTTTGTATATAAAAGGAGTTCAGGGTTGTACAAACACAGAAACACAAAAAAGTAAAAGGATAATGCAGCTAATCCAGATATATTTAAGTACCAAAAGTAGAAGTTACTAGAAGTTGAGGGATCAAAAGTGTAATTACAAAACAAAAAAGAAAGCATTCACAAATAATGAGTAATGACCAAAAAGAAAAAAGGAAAAGGTAGACAGCCTTACTCTAACAAGATAGTGTTTTATAAATCATCTTATTATTTGAAGGAGAGAAAGGGGAATTTCTAGATATATTCTATGGAGTAGTTGTTATGACTGGTCCTCACTCTTTTGCTCCCTGGTTGAAACACACAACCTTAAGGCTTATGTTTCAAACAAACTAGAATCATTCTACTCCAATAGTTATTCTTGAATGAATTAAGGTTGTTGCTGATAGTAGTAACTTTGATTGCTATAAACAGAATCCCATTCTCCTCCATCACCACCATATCCATAGGGATTCCCAAAAAGATAATCTGCAGTACATTTCCATTGTTCATTGCTGTAGTAGCTATCTTCAACAACATTTACATGGTTCCAATTTCTTCTCTGGTTTTCCTTAGCTATGCAGGGCCAGTAACCAAATAAGCTCTCACATAAATCCATAGCTTCCAAACCTGAACCATATGGAATTTGTTGCAATTGCCTCCCGTAATCATATCCATATTCCCCTATACTCCCATTTCCAACTACAAAATCTTGATGTTGTTCAAGGGGTTCTACTGGTTTTTCAAGAATGGGTTTTTCCCCTTTTTTCCCATTACCAACTACAAAATCTTGATCTTGTTGAGCAGGTTCTACTGGTTTTTCAAGAATGGCTTTTTCTTTCACACCAGATAAGGATTTTTGCTCATCTTTAACACCCATCTCTTTGTTTTGATCCTGGCTTACATAGGGAGAAACATTTGATCCATAGTCGAAACCATCTAAGGAAAGTCCATTAGACTTGGGAATCGAACGAGGATAACATATTTCATTTGAGGGAGGAAGAGGTTTTCCATAGGTTTGAGCCATGTCATAACCACCATCATAAGGGGTTGGATCATATTCCTCAAACTGAGTGTCGTCCTGTTCTTTGGTAGAACCAGAAATTATGGTTCTTGTTTCCAATGAATCAGCACCCTTCTCATATTGGATAAGTATTGACTCAGAAGAGTTGTGAACAGAGTAACTCAATTCTGGATTTAATTGAGTAGTATAGTAGTAATTGTAATCAACACTTTGCCCATAGGAAGAATACGAAACGGGAAAAGCATCATAATCATCAGACACACTGAAATTAGGAGTCCAATGGTACTCACCAGCATCACCATTGTAGCCATAGAAAGCCATCTATTGTACCTTCAAATTCTGAGAACAATCATGTGTGAAATTCTCTGAAAATTTTTAGTAGTTTATATCAGATGTATATGGCTAATGGATACTGATATGGAAAAAAAGAACATGTGAGTGCATAGTGGTTGGTTGGGATGATGCTATAATAGTGTAAGCAGATAAGAACATTGAAAGGGGAAGTGTGTGATTGTTGTGCAGTCAGTGTAAGAACAAAAACAAGCACGTCAAATTCACATGATTAATGAATTGATGGCTCACCTTACCTTCTTGCAAAGAATTGGCAGTACTTCTGGCGGAGTCGAGTAATATTTAGTGCCACGTTGTGTTGCACCGATTCTTTTATTGATACGTATGGAGAGTATGTCTACGTGTGTAAGCAAGTAGCTAATATGTGTGTATCAGTCTGTTGTTATTTACTTTTAAAAGTATTTTTGGGGGATCTGTACAAAATACCTCCAACTTTATCACTGTTGTTACAAATACAAAGTATTGATCACGTCACTATTAATTGTTGCAGAATCAGTAAGACGGTCAAAATGAGAAGTAAACATGAAAAGGCAATTTAATTTTTTTACAAAGAAAGTTGGAATTAACCCTCAGCGCCGCCCTGCATATAGGCGCTATGCAAGTGGGGCTGGTTTTTGAGGAAAAAATAAATCACAACATTTCAATTAAGAGTTTAATAAAAACTTACTTTCCGTTGCCGTGATCTTTCAGAAACCTATGTAAATGGGACTTGGCTAGAGTTGCATACCCGCATTTGGGTACGCAAGTAATATTTCACAAGGATATGAACAATTATTTATTTTTGCCAAACCATCAAAGTATTAAGACTTGAGTCACACATGTACAATATGAATACTTCAAGACAAACCTTCCCAAGTGCTTAAGAGCACATTGCATGATGTATGGTTAAACGCACAAAAGCCTTGTATACTACGTAAGTTGTATGCACCGAATTTCAACCCGTGTACTGTTTCATATAAATAATACAACTTAGAACAGGAATTACCATTTCAAGATGTACAGGTTTTATTGCCATTCGAATCACAGGCAAGCTCCAGGTTCAGAGCTCACCTAGCTAAGTTCCAACCATAACTTACTGCAGACCAAGGCACATATCCTGTCACATCTAGCTGAAAAAGCACTGTCTCACTGACCAGAGTTTTTGCACAACCATAATTCAATTACAGGAATTATACCATTAGTTACTTGATCGTCCAATTTGTAGAGTTCAGAGGAAAGAAGGAACTTCATACAGTGGCCTGGTCGGCCTACCCCGGTGGGGAGAGTACTCTGTGATGGCAATTGGCATTTAGCATAATAAACTTGTATTGACAACAAATGGACTTCGAAGTCAGTTCCACTCAACATATAGGCACCAAACCTCGCAACATGCCCAACATTAGTTTTGAGAACCAAGCAACTGGAAGGGGCCAACTCAAACGAACATTATGCCTCTCCTTATTGTCATTCCTGTGAAACATTGTGCAGTTTACTGGGAGGTGATGTAGCAAATAAACATAATTTCTTAGGTTTAAGCTGCATTTCCTTCCATACGAGTTTCTTCATTCAGCATTACACACTAAATGAATACTTATTACTTCTCACTTTGAGAAGCAAATTTCCTTCCAAGAAGGTGCATCTGTCTATCATACTGCATCCTCTGATTTTTAAGCATAGCAAACGTCAAGATATAGAAAAGCATAATGAGTCATTGCGTGAATATTCAAGCTTTGGACATAGAATAACCTGGTCACTATCCAAGTTACATACTGATACAGATTTCTTTCTCATTCTCAATAATACAACCAGAAAGCTAGTCTAGAGGAAAGATAAAAACAATAAATGCAAGTCGACCAAACTCCTAGACTAGCAATATATTTCCAGCTAACCTTTGATCACCAACATATATTTGCTGAACTGCCTGCAGATATGAGACTATGAATGATATATTGGCATTTCCAAATGGCAATTCAACTCTTAGAATCAGAGAAAACCCTGCAAAAAAGATAGAAGATTAGCAACAGAATGAACTTGTTTGGCTCAACTAAATAAACAGTGGAATGGGGGAATAGTTTTCCTACAGAATAAATTTCAAAACATTCAACAGCATGAGAAGGGATAATGGTTAACTGTATGCCAAGAGCACAACAAATGGGATAAAACTGTGAGTTCTGTGTTTCTTTAATGAATGTCAAGAAAAAGATTAAGGTTAACTGCATGCAAACCAGAACAAATGGGATAAAACCGTGAGTTCTCTGTTTCTTTAGTGAATGTCAAGACAAAGACTAAGGCACTTACAAAATGCAGCGTTATAGTTTTAGGAGGAAGACTCGGGAGCTGCTGCTTGTCTTGTTCGTTCAGGAGGAGGACCATCTCTTCTTCTTACATATGCTTTACTCTTGCTTCTTGTTCTGTTAGATTGCTTGGGTTGGTAAGTAGGATACTGACAAGGAATTATCTCTCCATTGATGTACTTATCTCCTGAAAGAAGAAAGCATGTAAAGGTTATCTCGCTGTAGAATCACGAGAAACTGAGCTCAAAGGAAGAAACTTCTCATGAAATTCAACCTCCATAGTCCTTGTTCTTCACATCTATATAAGAATCAGGAAGAACCCACAGAACCCCAGGTAGACCTACAAAATGATATCCAAATAGAAAACAAGCGAGTCAATGCCAGAAGATTGGATATCCAGAATCTTATATGTTGAAACACAAAAAGCTTGAACTCACCCTTAAATTTCTCTGATGTTTCTTCAGATACAGTGCACTGAAATCCAGTGTAAGTAGTAGTACTAAAGGCATACATGTTCTTCTTTGCCTCTTCCATACTGATAAGAAAATTTTGATTAATAAGCCAAAAAAATTGTTACATATCCCAATGAAAAATCTATCAGTAACTACTCCTTCAATATCAACGACTCTGCCACCCTCTTAATCAATAATACTTTTACAAGAGTAACTGAAACTTGTGTATACCTAGTAAACTGGATTTACTGATTAGCATAAGATTAATATTACACCTCATGAAACAAAACAAAATAAGGCTTCAAGTGCTTAAGATGGACTATGTTTGAGGTCCATCATTTGGACAATCAATGCCTAAAGATCTCATCTTTGTTCACAGGGGCGGGGCTAATAAGGACCCAGGTGTCACCCAAACCCCCCTTCATCGGAAATTACCTTGTTTATACATGATAACAATTATCTTTTATGTACATTTAGTAGATGTTGAACCCATTCAACTTCTTCATATTTTGAAAGTCCTTGGTGAAATCCTGGCAGACTCTGGAGATATTATCTGAAGTTAACAGTTTACAAGTAATAATTCTGCAACTGACTCTGTCACAACAAAGAACACAACTTGGAATACAGTCACCAAGAAAAATTATCAGACATATTCAGAAGCATATATCTTCAGTAACTAATTGCAAGCTAAAGCTTCCACTACAATACTCCAATAACTCAATCAAGTATTGAACAAATATAACCAAACAGTCATTAACCTAACAAATTGTTCAACCCCCCAAATCCCAATTAAAGCCCATTAAAGAAAAGAGATATTATCTGAATAACAATATGATTAAAAACTAACCTTCCAAGAACAGTGGCAAGAGTGTCAAGATAGGTATCAATCATTTGTTCTCTAGTAGGAGCAGGGTCCTTAGGGAACTCCATGACAATAAGCCAGTGGTTATAATCACATCCAGGTAACATTATAGTCTCCCTTTCGTCACTGCTATTGCTCCTCTTGGAAGAGTATTCCCCATCAGAAATGGCTCTGACAACTGGAAATCTTGAACTTTTTGCGGGTGGAATTGAAGAGAGAGAGGTGGTGAGAAAAGGGTAGGAAAGAAAAGTTGGGGTTTTAGGGAGGTTTTGGAATTGAGAATTAGGGTTTATGGTTTTGGAAAAACAAGGAAGATTGAGAGCTGCCATGGCAAATGAAAAAAGAGGGGAAAATGAAGTGATAAGGGGAGTTGGCTTGGGTTTTCTTATTACATTAACATCCCTCTTTGCTCTTGGAAAATATCTTTTCACTGGAGGCCCTTAATTTTTTCCATTTTTTTCTTTTTTGATGGATGAGAGTGCGATTTGTGTAGCTATTCAATTTTTCATTTTGTCCACGTTTAGATATTTCGGTATAAAATATTGAAACAAAAAGCTAGCAAGAAAGTAAAATTGAATAAAAGAACAAACTATATCATAAATACAATTATGTTGAGAAGGTTCATACCTTTATCATCAAATCGATGGAGACAGGCAAACACATAATCCTGCAAATTTACGAAAGAATCTGTGGAGCAATCGCAAGAAGAAGATGGGGAAATCCCTTTCTTGTATTGATAGTTTTCAGAGAGAGAATGTCAAAAATTACTTTTCAGATGCACTGTATATCCTATTTATATTCCTACACCACTAACTGCTCTTAACAAAATAATTAGCCACTAACTGATGTCTAACTAGCCACTAACTATAGTCAACATATTTCAACAACTCTCAACACCCCCCTTCAAGCTAGGTAGTGTAAAGATGTTTAACACTCCTAGCTTGCGCAAGAGGTGTTTATGTTGTATTCCATATAAGCTCTT
>JAABOM020000049.1:18484793-18495925 GCA_011800125.2 Solanum clarkiae | reverse complement strand
ATATGATCGGTGTATGCTCAATGCAAAGCGACTCTATGGCAATTGTATCTTAAATAAATGTAGAATTAGTGTATAATGTAACATATAATGAGTATACATAGATTATACAATGATTATACTAATTAAAATTTATAAATAAAAATAAAAGATTTGTGATGAAATAGATAGGATCCTTTCTATCTCAATACGTGATTTCGAATTTAAGCCATGAATATAAAAAAAATTATTAATGAGTGTTTTTCCTTAAATAGATCTTAAACAACACAAATTTAAATTAATTTGGAACTCAATGCAAATATCAATCACTAATTTTAGGAGAAAAAAAAACTTTGCAATGACTCTTTCTAGAAGGGATAACTAAATCTTTTTGCAGTTTATTTCATTTATTTAACATAACTTGCTTTCTTGATATGTATGATTCTTTTATAGTTTTATATGGGCAAATTAATTCCTCTTTCCGTCCTATTTTAATTGTAATAAAATTTAACATAATTTTTTTTTGGAAAAAAAAGTTAATGAAAAATGTTGTTTGATTAATATATCTCTTATACATAATTAGACTTTTATCTATATATGTATCTCTTAATTTTAAAATAATTAATGCTAAAAGCAACGTATAAATAGATAATTAATGCTATTTTGCTTATCTAAACTGACAACTAATTTGAAATAACTATTTTTAATATATTTGACAACTAAAATAGGACGAGAATAACATTAATAAAGAGAAAAGTCTTGGGAGCGCCACCCCCAAAATGGGTCCTGCCGTGCGCGATTCGGATTTAGTCGGGTCTCTACGGGCTCTGAACACCGGGTGGGAAACAAAAAAATAAAGAGAAGCCATGTCAACCACTTCTTGATTTTTATATATGTTGAAAGACCTTATTCAAGTATAAACTTGTTAATAAATACCTAATTCATAAAGATAGACTTTTGTTGTTGAGATTATTGATGATGTCTGGTCTCCTCTTTCTATACTCAAGACAACCTGCTGCTTGCCCTAATATCTTGCATGAAATTGTTTTTATTAAAAAAAACCTCACTATTTCTTTCATGAAAACGTAACTGAAATATTAATTAAAGCAACTTCTTATTGGATTTAGCCATTGGTTTGATGGTGAGATGGGATCTTATTAGTTTTTTTTTTCCTTAAATATTTAGTTAGCTATAATAATTCACAATCAACTTGGGAGTCATAAAGCATGACATAATATGTAGCTAGGTTTGATTTAATTAATGAATTATTTATCAACATTATTTGACTTGTTGCTCTCCATGTCGTCATTAGAAATAGTGAACCAATTGAATTCATAAAGAACAATTTAACTTGCTCTGGTGGCATGTAGTTCTTGGACATGATAATTATGAAGTTTTATTTTGATATGTGATTTGATGATCTTATTTTTTGACTTAAGATAATCTGTGTATCTTGATAGTATGCTTAAATGACGATTTTTTTTTACAGTCAGATTGATCACATTAAGCTCTTGAATATATACTTATTTGGTATGTCTTTTTTACGTACCTTCTAAAAAAAATCTCAACACTTTCTTCTGAACATATATCAATATCAAAGATGTATTTATAAATAAAGGTGGCAAAACGATTTAACAATGAATAAGTCAACAATCAGTCCAAATTTAAATGGATTTAACGAGTTATAATTTCTTTTGATAACTTATTAAATATCCTATACTAGAAATTCATATTTATTAAATTAAACCAGTCTAAACCTAGCAAGATTAGAAAAGAAAAAAAAAAAGAGAATAGAAGCGACGCCATTGGACTGTGCAACGCTCAATTTTGTCACCTGTAGTCATGAATTAGAGCGATTAAAACTATTGTTTACGTTAGTCTAGCTTCCTGCGTGCTCCTTGCTCTTTTGAAAGCATGTATTTGTAATTTCAAAAGATAACGTCCATCATATTCATATATTTAGACAAACTAGTTTTTTTTAAATGTTATTGTTAATCTTATTTATTATTTGGTAAATTATTTTATCTTATATTTAATACAATCGTAACTAGTATTGGAGACACACCTATATATATACACTATTTTATTAAACACAAAAGAAAGAATTTTCCCTATCTACTCTTTTCTTTCTACTATTTTGAAAGATTGAGTTTTCTTTCTTGAAATCTGTTGTTTTCAGTCTCAGTTAATTATACGAAGAATTTATCGAATCTTGAGAGATATTTCTAATAATATTATTATTCTATGAATTAAATATTCTTAACAATACTGATATGCGTCGAAGTATAAATTTTTCTTCAAATGGATATGATTTATAAGATAACTGACGTTACAAGGTATCCAAACTTAAAATTTCTATAGCTAGATATTTAATTTAATTGTTCGTATAAAAAGTGAGCTGATTTACCCGAAATAAGTAGGGATCATTATGCAAATATCCAGTTAGATTTATGTTTACGTTTCGTAGAAGATATACATGTATATATCTCAATAGTATACTGTATACAATTGTATATATATTGTGATTGAATTCCACATTCGTCGACTATATCTAGTTTAAATGATTGAGTGAATGATTACTTAAGTTAATTCTTTTAATATTATGTAGCCTAAATTGATTAATAAGAAATCTTTTCAAATATTTTTAAAGTAGTCACTTTATGTATGGTAATATATAGCCATATAATAATCAAACAAACTATAAGAAAAAAAAGAATAAAATTAAAACTTGGTAATAGAGGGGCATCTTGCGCTATAACTCATTTTTTAGCTTTCTTGACTCAATTCATCCAATTTAAGTAGTTAGTGGAAAACATCTCACAAACAATGAAAAAGAGATGAAATCCAAGCCAACAAAGGAATGATGTAGGAAACGAGATAGGTAAAGAGAAGGGGTCTCATTAAATGCATAAAAGAGTTTTTCTATCAATTTTTCTAGGGGTATAAACAGGCTTAGCCTTTGAAGTACGACATTAGCAAGAAAGTCAATAGATTTAATAGCCTATAAAAAAGAAGTTATGAAGAGGATTTTTTTACCATAGTATCAAATTCACATATAAATCATGTATGCAAGTTCGCACAACTTTCACTTTAAAAGAATTTCAATCATTTGGTTTGCATGGTCAAATTGGCTCTCCTGCCTTGTATTCCACGTTCAGTATCGTTGATTTTATGAAAGAGATCCACTAATTCCTTAATTTCAGTGTGGTGTATCCTCTACAGGGATGGAGTATCCTCTACTCAATAAATGATTTCCTTAAAGGTCGAAAACAGTTGAACTTGAAGATTTATCTATGGAACAACCAAGGTCGTCAAAAGTTCATGACCATCTATCTTCAAAGTCATATTTGATTAGGAGGTTGATGGGCTACAATTTATATATCCATATTTTTTGAGTCACTTAACTCAAACTGTTCATTTAACACGCCAACAAATCATCGTCCATAGATCAATAATGATCGCGCAGCAATTGAAGGCAATGTCTAGTTGCGATTGTTAGTGTGATCAGCTCCAAGAACTCCGCATATACCCAACTTTTACTTTTAAAAATTTTGTGTGGTTGAAATAGTGTGATTAAAACTGATCCATTCCTTGCCAAACTTTAACTAAAGTTTTAAAAAAAGGACAAAACCACATGAGAGAAGGGACAAAATGTAGATAAAGAAAGCAAGTGTCATGTGTATTTGTCGACAAATGTAAAAAAGCGAGATTTGAGATTTGAGACTTGTTCCGTTAGCAATAATGAAGTATGGAAAATGAAAAAATAAAAAGCTAGAGGGGGAAATTAAAGAGTAGGTCCAACCTTCCTCTCATATTCTTATTATGGAACCTGAAACAGTAATGTCTATCTATTTTTGTCCCTCAGTACACCTCACTTTCCTTTCATCCATTAAACTAAATTTTCCCAATCTTCTTACATTATGATGTAATATATATGTCATGTCTATGAAAAAAATAAAATAAATGTTTAATTAAGGTAAAAATATAGGTCTCAAATATTTATCTTTTACCTAAATATTTCATGTCATTTGAGATATCAGCTATTTTTTATTATGATTTTTTTTAAAAAAAAATGAGGGTAGGAGTAGGGAAAATGGGGAGGGGATTATCGAGCCCTTACCAACATAATGGGAGTTCAGGTAACCAACCAACTGAGTTACTAAGATTTCTCTCTATTTTTTATTATGCCATATAGAAATTTTTTTCTTGTGATTTCTAAATATGTATTACTTCAAAAAAGATAATAATAGTTACAAATTCTATGTAAGAATTTATATATAAAAATTAGATAAATTTGACCTTCATATTCCAACTCGTCTTACCATAAAATGGGGCATCGAGAGTATGATATATTGTTTGATTGAATATTTATCATTATGACAATACAACAATAACAACATAATCAATGGTCAATGAAATTCCACAAGTGAAATCTAGGGAAGGTAGAATATACGCAAATCTTACCACTACCTCATAGAAGTAGAGAGGTTATTTCCTCGGAACCCATAAAAATTTTAACCATGGGAACTAAAAGTTATTAATAACAATAAAAGCTTGTCACTCTAAATTAAAATGATAAGTCCAAAATTTTAAAATAATATATCAATTTTTTAGAACGAGTTCAAGGAGTACTATATTTTTTTTTTTTCAAAGGAAGAATGAGTTACTAGGAATATGAATTTGTCATTTAGGTGTAGGTGGTAATTCTAAGCTGCCTATGATGGCTTTTGGACTTTAAAACAATGAGGTAATGTGAACACTACTATAAGACAAAAGAGAGTTACACTTGATTAATATATAAATTCTTTCAAATTCAATTATTAGCTATTAGAGGTGGGGATTTAGATGACCACAAAGAGAAGGTTCTTTCAAGATAGAGTCAACCCCATTATAAGGAGGTAAACACTAATTTGGTCACAAGTCCACCAGTCAACGATTTATAATTTTACATAGTCCTTCCTTTGTTTTTTTCAAACAAACATTTAATTAATTCCCTAGTTTACATAAATTCAACTCATTTTAAACGGATAAAATTAAAATTAAAATTAAATTAGGCAAGATGGGGAAATAAGTGGGGAGTGGACACCTAGAGCCTAACTACATTTAGGGGCTACAAATAGAATTTATTGAGATAATTTAAGTTATTAATGTATGCTTAACTAGAGAGAGTAGGTGGACGCCCGTGAGAAATACAAGGATATAAACACGTTTTTCCATTGATAATGACTTAAAAAGAATAACCAAAACTCCTAAAGCAGAAAGTGAATGTAGGCCGGCGAAAGAAAATAAAAATTGTAGGATATTCCAAATTTATTGGCTGAAATAATTCAATTCTTATAAGGTCAATAAAAAGAAATAAAAAATAAATAAATGAAACCACTAATTAAGGGTGGTAAAATTTCATCCATTTATACACTCACAAATATATGAATTCACTTTTTCTATGCAAGTAATATGGATGATTCATTTAGTAAGGACCATATATAGTTAAAAGTTGTTTAAATATTCTTTTATTATGTAAGAGAAAGTTTGGAGTTAAAACAAGTATGTCTCTATTGACGTGTCTGTTTAATATTTTTAAAAAATAAAAAAAAATTATTTTGCTTCTGTTTAGTCATTGTATGATTTTGTAAAAATTATGGGACCCAGTTTAGCTATAACATCTAATTTTAAATTTATATTCTTAATTACAGCTTTGGTATTTTGAATATCGATTATATTAGTATATATTTTGTAACTATTTTGAGTAGAAAATGAGCGATGAATGACAAAAAATACACTTTCATTATGGACATCTCAATTGACCTCTTCAAATTAAATTTGGGCACATCTCAATTGAACTCTTCAAATTAAATTTGCGCAAATAAAAATGATGAGAAGATTTACTAGCACACAAATATATATTATAATTTATTTTATAATAAAAGATTTAAAATCGTTTAATCATTATCACTTATTATTTATCAATATTAACAATATTCATTAAGTGTTTATTTTACATCCAATAAGATATATTAATATTATTAAATTAATATCACCTAAAAAGTAATTTTACGAATAAACATTGAACTTGTTCAATGTATGGGATTTTCATAACTAGTCTTTGTACAAGAGAGAGTCAAATTATATCATCACTCTCTGGGGGTGGTTGATTTTCCAAAAAAAAAAAAGAAAAAGAAATGCATTACGTAATTACTTACAATGTAACTAGAAATAGTTATGCATAATAAACAGAACTAGTAATTTAAAAATAAAATAAATAACTTGCTATACGTAATAAATTAGATTCAGTTACAATGCAAGTTTTGTTACACTATAGTGTATACCGGAAAAAATAATTCCTGTTATTGATCTAAGTTGCGTGATAAAGGACATTGATTAATTCTCGAGCATTATGTCTTTTCATTTTTATGACTAATTCCGTCGCATTATCCCTTTTATTATGTTTTTAATGATTTTTCTTATAAGGATTTTATTTCTTTCTTATGAATTATTTGGCTATGAATTCTTATGCTCTCTTTCATCTTTTTTACGCTTAAAATGTATGATTCGATATCTTGAAATCTTATTCGCTATTAATTTAAGTCCTGAATATAAAATTTTTTTTATTTTCTTTCGAAGGAAGCCTTTCACGTTTACATGATGCTTATTTCTTGTGAATTATTCGTCTAATGATTTGCTCGACGAATTATTGCGCCTTCTTTCACTTTTTTCTTTCCTTATCATGAATTATTCTATCCCTCGAAACTTCAACGTGAAATAACACTACTAATTTCTTTCACAAAAATAATTTCATTTAATTAAGGAAAAAATAATATATTTTTTTAAAGTAGTGTGAAATAGAAATACACGTGAAAGAAGAATGGGGTAATGGGCGGCGGCTCCTGTATGTTCTCTAATTGTCCTTCAATTTATTTAACCTAATAAAAAATTACACCACTTTTTTCCACTAAATTCTGTAACTAGTCATTTCCAACCATTCATTTCTACTTTATGTATTTTCTTTTTTAGCTCTTTCATTATTTAATACAGGGGTCCACCCCACGTGTCTCTTTCCACGTGATCCCACGCGTTATTTTTCTACACGTCTTTCGGTGTCGGTCCAAGAAGCCCAGCCCAAGCCCAACCCTTTGGTCTCTACAAAATCCTTTTTGTCTACTTATATACGCAATTATTATGTCATCGTGATGTCATAATTCCAGTGTATTAAACTTCAATAAGTTACATTACAAATTGCAATTGAGTTAAAATTTTGATCAATTTTTATCAAAGTCTCTTAAATAGTATTAGGAGAAGAGGAAGGGATAAAATTTACACGTACCCGTGGTTTACCGTTTACGCTAAATAATTTTAAATAAATTATTATTTAATTAATTTGGTAAAGATGATTTCCAAGTCCTACAAAAATGAAAATACTTGGATTGATATTTACTTAATCTAGAAACAGAAATTTCCGTGTTTTTTCTAAAAAAAAATATGTTTATTATCTCCGTCCAAAATTGAAGATTTGTTTTACGTCGTATTTAATTATTTAGATATTATTTGAAACCATATTAATTTGAAGTTAAAATTTTATCTGGATATGTAATTTGAATTACTTAAAATGTATTTTTAAAAAAAATAAACATGAAAATTGCATCATTTGTAAAACTATCAAAACTCTGCCAATAAGAGGCGGAGCGAACATGGGATCAGAGAGTTCATTCAGATCCCTCTTTAGTAGAAATTTATATTATTTATATATGATTAAAATTATTCTTTTTTAGGTACATAAAATAGATATCAAACTCCATTCGACTAGTATATTTATTGATTTCTTCAAATTTTGAACCCCCTTATAAAAATTTGATTATAATACTACTATCAATTATAGTATAGTTTTACCAAAATAAGCAGAGTACAATTCATAAATAAGATAACAATGCTACCGTAATAATAAATATTTGTGAGTATTACAAACTTTCAAATAATAAACATAAGTAAATGTAAGGGTTCGAGTATTGGGAGCGGAAAAAATCATGTTGGGAGCGTTATCCTCGAATGGGTCCTACAATATGCAATTCAAATTTAATCGAGACTCCACAGATTTCGAACACTGAGTGAGAAATCAAAATAAAAAACATAAATGTACAAAGATCCACTTGTCAGTTTTAATAGTAAATAACTATTATTTAATATAATTCTTCACATAATATAAATAATTTCTTCGCATCGAGTATCAATCTAATTTTTTTGTAAAACTTAAAATGATAATTTTTTTCTTCTTTAGCAAATATACTTATTGGGTCAAGTTTTATATTTATTTAAAGTTAAAATTAAATTTGAAATCCTTTTTTCTTTTTGAGTGAATTTGTTATTTTAGATTATAATTTGAAATTGAAGTTATTTGCAGATTTCATAAAAGAAAACAGTAAATTAAAGCCAAAATATAATTGGTCAAACGCCTACAAGATCCAATAAGTGAAACTCTTAACGAATATTTTAAACGTTTTTCTTTTCTTTTTATTCTAAATAATTATGTTTTAATGTATAAAAAAAGTTGATTGGTCATACCAAGTTGATTATGAAATGTTCCAAATCAACACAAGTTGCTCCATCACTCGTCTTGTTTGGCACAAACTGCTCAAAAACCATTTTATTTCTACTGCTAATATAAAAAAATAAAATATGACATAAAATGATTGTTTACTATTAGATGGGCCTAAGCCAACGAATAAGATGGATGAGAATGATTAAGGATTAATCAAATAATATAATCTCAGTTAGGAGCAAACGTAATCCAAATATTCCAAGTTGGAGCGTTGAGACAAGCGTGGGGGTTTTGGATCAGTTGATGTTTTGGTGAATGTCTGGCCATCCCTATAATTGTGTTTTTAAATTAATTAAAGTTCAAAGGGTGTCAAACAAGGGTCAAGTATTATTAATCACTTTTTTTAAACAAGAAAATTTTGGTGGTTGAAACTTGAAAGAGTCATTAAACATGATATTAGCATTTAAGGTGATCTTCAAATTGAATCGTGACAGTTATATATACATTGCGAAAAAAAAAATTAATGTATTTATGCTAATTTAAACTAATATATTATAAATACAAAATGCGTCTTTGGTATCACCGTTTAGTAGTCCTAATTATGATTCATTACTCTTCGTATTTCGATTTGAATTTGTCACTAAATTATACTAATAATTAATGTAATTGATATAATTAACCAGTATGCGATAAGTTTTTTCAGCTGCACTACAGGATTATAACTAGCGCACTAATTATTTTGTTTTATTTATGTGATAGTTTAAAATTGTCAAAAGATAAAATATTTTATATAAGTTGAGATGACATGCACGGTTCGAAATAAAGATTTTCTCATTGTGAATAAATAAAAAATTTATGCTATAGCACATGATTTTCTCATTAAATTGATTTATTGAAAAAAATGCATGATAAAAAATAGATTCTAATTGAAGTAGCGAGATGTTTTCTAATTTTTTTGATGTGAAAACAATATTACTATTATTTATTTTCTCACTAATTCAATCAAAATATCAATAACATTTTTTCCGTGCAAAATAGTATATTTTTAGTCCCAATTTTATACAAGTTACATTGACTTGGCACGAATTTTAAGAAAGAAAAGAAATGTTTTTAAAACTTATGACCCAAAATAAGTCATAAATATTTGTGTGGTCAGAAATAATTCATCAAGGATAACATGGACATTTTAAAGTTAAAATTGTTACTCCCTTTGTTTTTCAAAAAATGACCTCCTTTCCTTTTTAATCTATTTAAAAAAAAATGACTTCTTTTTTTTTTCTTTTGCAACATTTTAATTATAGTTTTTAGGTAATATGTTTAAGGCCATAAGATCAAAGTATATTTTGATATATTTGTCGTAATTTTAATCTGAAATCATGAAATTAATTTTTTTTTTATTTTTTAAACTCTATGATAAATCAAACCAAATTATTTTTTTCTAAATAAAGAGAGTATTGAATATAGAAACATATTATTTCTTTTTAAACTCACGAAAAATGGATGGAAGTAAGTTATATAAAAGAGGGGAAGGGAACATTTTTTTAAGCAGTAATGGGGCATTAAAATAGTTTATGTATGCATAACTTCCAATCATTAAATTCGCCTATACTTGAATATATGCTTTTGTTTAAAATAAATTAAATATATTCTTTGTCTTTATATATAATATTCTTTTTATAGGAGTAAAAAATGGGTCATTTTCTTTGTTGGGGAAGAGAATAATGAACAGTGCAGAAGAGGACAATAACAAAATCCAAAGAGTGGATGGACGTCAACTAATTCCATTCTTCTCAAACGGAAAGCGACTCTGCTCAATATCTTCTTCCCACTTTACCTTATTTTAGACCCACATACATATAATTACTCACATTTATAAATTCCCCAATTTGACTTGATATATAATTTTTTGATAAAAAGTAGAAATAAAGTTAAAAAGGAAAAAATTAAAGTAGTACCAACATTTATCCCTGTTAAAAAACCTTTTTATATCAACCAAAGTAGGAAGTGAAATAAAGTCAATTTTGACAAACGTTTTTAAAAGTAAAAGTAAAAGTATAAGTCAAAACGCTTCTTTGATAGTGAAATAGTAATACAAACAAGTATAGGAAAAGACGCAATTCAAAACAAATGATAAAAGTAGAAAAGCAAGTTCAACAAAAACTCTATTCTTGGTTTAATGGTCCACCTGTATTTTATACTTGTCCACAAGTTATTATTAAAAAATTATATATATGTTTGTGGGCACAATATATTTTCATCCAATTATAAGAGAAGGAAGACTTCAAAGATTGAAAAAGAATTGTGGTATGAAAACAAAGGAAAGATGAGAGTCAACCAAAATAATACAAAAAACAGTTAAAGATACAGTTTAAGGCTTAAGATGAAGATTAACTGATTAATAAAGTTGAAAAAGAAGTAGTACTAACAGATAGTGGAAGAAAAATTGAAGTGAAAAGATGGTTAATTGACCCAAGTAGAGTTGAATTTTTTGTTAAGGAGCTCACTTAGGACCAACTTTCTCGTGGCTTGTGGTCCTATGATTGAAATTTTTTTATTTTTAATTAAAAAATTTTAATTTTTAAAAATAAAAATATTTTATTTAAAATATTACTATCAATAGTAAATC
>JAABOM020000049.1:18425690-18438977 GCA_011800125.2 Solanum clarkiae | reverse complement strand
AAAAGTTTAAAAACAAAACAATAAATGGAGGCTAAAATCATAATTATAATAGCCCAATAATTTCTTCTTATTAAAGAATACTTTGAGAACTATCAGTTTCATAACTATTTACACCCCTCCGCATTCTACTCAATATATAGTCCCTTCATATCCTATACTATCACTATTAAAAAGGGGTCACATTTTCTTCCAAACAGTATATAATAATTTTAAAAATGTAAAAAGCCAACACAAAATTGAAAAAGGTACGCTAAATATTCCCTAATCTTGTAATGTTTATTTAAATTTTACTTTCTATTTTTTATAGTGCTTGATGTATATTATTTTCCCCTTTCTAGATAATCATGTATCTTTGCTTGAGTAATGATTGCTTTCTGCGAAATTCATACATTTTGTATTCATAATCATATCTGAGGCTGAATGTTTTCAAATGAAATTTTGCATTATTTTTCATGCACTAACTTTAGTATTTCTATTATAGGGAAAAAGCATAAATTTCTCATCGAAGTTGTCACAAAAAGTCATTGACACACCTTAACTATCTAAGTGACCTATTACACACATATACTTCTAAAAAATGAAAGTATTATACACTTAGAATTGTAACACCACTCTCACAAGCAAGTGGTGTATTACACTTGCTACCATGTCAGCGCCATGTTAGCACCACATTAGCGCCACGTCAGGAGTTATAAGTTTTTTTATATCTTTGTTTTCTTTTCTTTAATCATTAGTTTTTTCTTTTATTAACTATATTTTATACTAATAATCCCTAATTAATTATTAAAAATTTGTAATAATTACATCTTCATTAAAATTGCAAAGAAGAACTTTCAGCCATGGAGATTGCAAAGAAGAACTTTCAGCCATGGCCATCAAGGTTGAAATCTAGAGCAGAACTTTGCAGCAAAAAGCAAAACTTGTACCATTTTTCAAACCATGAATCTGGGTCAACTAAGCAAATTTATTCTGATTTTTCAGTTGCAAATATTTTTTAGTTCTGGATATATATGTTTTTTACTTTTTCTATATTCTTCTTGGAGATTTCATAAAAGATAGAGATAATAAGGCAATAATTTTCTTCCCCTTTTCAATCGATCTCTTATCCTATTCACTTAACGCCCGCCATTAATGCTTTGACAGCTAAGAAATTCTAAAAATTTTACCCTGCTTATGAGATAAAGAAACCTTTTGTTAACAAACAAAACTCAAAACTTACAAAACTTTGGTTAAGAATTGCACTTGATACTATTTTGATTCTTCTTGCTGAGAGATTTAAGGGTAAAAAAAATATATTTTTTATGTAACTTGTTTCTGGGTTGTTTTTATTACTGTGAAGACGAACAATAGTGGGGTGTGAAGAAGATGAGATGTGGATAGGGAAGGGGGTATAAGAGGTATTTTAATTTTTTTTTTACTTTAAAACTAATTCTGAAGCGCCTACTTTTATTTTTTATTTTGCCACGTCAATTTTAAGTTGTGTAATAATTTTACTTTTGAGTAGTATAAGTGTGTAATAGGTCCTTAGATAGTTAAGGTGTGTAAATGACTTTTCGGGACAACTTCGGAGTTTTTTCCTTTTCTCTTCTATTATTTTAAAAAAATATAGTATGGGATACACGTGTAAAGCACATGTCCAAAGACTTAAAAATGAATTGGAAACCTGCCCACGTGGGGCGCATCCACAAATTAGTATTTTTATTTATAATTTTTTCTTAAATTTCGGTCAAAATTCTTTTTTTTTTTAAAAAAAAACCAGCGGTTACAAACGACGCTACTGAATTACTGTTGAAAAAACCCTTGCTTTTCATAGTTGCACTTGAAAAAAATCCTTTACTTTTCATAGTTGCACCGTCGCTTCTTCTCCTTCCTCCCAACAATGATTCATCTTTGGCTCTTTGTCTTTCTCGATTTTCCCCTGGTTATTACTGTTGTTCGATTTAACCATCTTCGTCATAGCATCCGTGGATACAGAAGACCCCTCTTCCTCATAATGCTGTGAAACGACCAAATATGGTACCTACATCTACTCCCATTCTATTTTCAAAGTGTTTACAGTTTCAATCCTCATCCCAATTAGAAAAATCTAGGTTTTTTTTGTAAACTCTATACAGCAATCTTCTTTTCCTGAAGTTCTCTCCTTATGCAATTTGCTGTCTCCAGTAAAAAGCACCAGTTTTTTACCATTTCTGAATCGTTTCAAATCAAGAGCAACTCACTAAATTAATTCCAAGGCATCTATGCATTGCGACTTCATTATTTCTGCATCACATAGTCAACACCACATAAAGCTGCGGTTTACGGTACGCACAATTACTCTCATGCTTGATCCCTTTGAATCATTAAATTTTGCTCCTTTTTCTCTGTTTCTCTTTGGAATTAGCAGTAACTAGAACTTAGCTTGCTCTTATACTAAGTACAAAACCAACATACTAAACTGATTGTCTTTACAACAGTTATTGGGTGAATCAGGAGATGGAACTCTAAATAGATGATGTTGCAATGATGAACAAGTTTAAGGATATTCATGCGTCTCAAATATATGACTTATCTACAAAGTAGCTTTTCTTTGTCTCATCTTTTGTTTCCACAACAATATACTGGTATTTTAAAACTAAAGGCCCAAATACAGTTTATCACTAGGTGTTGCTATCGTGTTTTGCTTCAAACTTCAGTTCTATTATATGTGATTTACAGGAAGTTAGACATGGTTTACTGGAAGCAAACCTGCATGTAAAAGTATATCATTTTAAAGTACCTTTTTTTTAATAAAAATAAAAAATAGAAGTGGGAATTCAATTTTGTAAAATGTGTCAGTTTGAATATTCTCATCATCTTATTGAATTTGTGCTGTAGTTGTTGAAGTTGTTGAAAATACAAAAGCTTATCTTTATTAGTTTGATGTAATAATGAATAATCATTTCAGTTAAATGACTCCGAAGGTATGTCAACATCAAAATCTCGTTGACGCCCGAGGTGGATTGTATTTGGACGAATGCTTTTTCACCTCATATAACAGTAAGTGGAAGGGCATTCACGAAGAAGTCTCTTTGAAAGCTTATTTAAAGACGACAAAAGAATTCAAGATGAAATATATCATAGATGGAACATAATAAAGGGACAATGGCAGTATGGATGCATTCCCTGAACCATCATAATTATCCTGATTTGGAACCGTGGATGATGTTAATCTTGCTGGTGATTATCTGAAAATTGTTGAAATTGCTGTTGAGGCTGGTTTAGGTGTTGTTAACAATGGTGAGAGTAGAAGGCTTCAAAAGAAGAACATTTCTACTTACTTTCAGGAGAAATCCTAGATACCTTAGACACGAGATCCTAAGAGCATTATTAATGTTAACTTTGTTGGTGCTGGTCCAGATTTTATTGAAAGTATTGAGGTTGGTTTAAACAACTGTCAGAGAACTGAAAATGTTAATTCTGCTGGTGATGGTTCAAAAGTTGTTGAAACGGTGTTGAGGCCTATTTAATTATTGTCAACAATGGTGAGAGCATCGATGCAAAAAATGGCAAGGCAGGGCGTTATGTTGGTCACAACTCTCTGCATCTCGTGCACCAACATCATGTTAACTTACGTATGCATTCAATCATTTTGGTGTTCTATTCTTTTGACGGAACTCCATGGAGCAAAGATAGCGAAAGCTCTTGATTCTATTTCTGGGATATGTCAAATTAGATCTTGAAACTTTGTTATTTTAGTGCTTCAAATGTTATTTGAAGTGAAGCAAGTTGCTTCAGCAGTTATTGAAGTGGACGGATTGTAATGTTTTTATTTAACATGATAATTTGACATGGCAAACAGGACTTTGCAAATAGCTATTAGCAATGGTTGTTTAAACCAACGATTTGGTTTAAGACAAAAATTTAATCTCTTCTTATGTCGATTCTTACCAGTCTTATCCTTTATGTAGTCGTTTGTTCCCCTCTGTGTTGTTCTGTGCCCTTATTAGTTGTTTCATATTTTCACTGTCGTTTTTCCTTTTTCATACCTATTTTATATGTGGTATCGAGCTGAACATCTTCTAGAAACAACTTCTCTAGCTTTATGAGGTAGGAATAAGGCATACACACACTCTACTCTAACATTGATTAAAGTATAAATTGTATTTTGATGTTTTTAAAATTGCTTATTTGAACATGGATCATGATGGAACGAAAATTGGTGTTCTCCCTTTGATATGGTAAAAAACTTAGTTGTAGCACAGATGGATTTTATTTATAGAATTATGCCTCGATTATTAAATCATACAAAAGTTTTCTTTTATAACCCCAGGTCTATTTACTAGTTCAATATATACAACAACATCATCATTACCCCAATGCCTCAAAGGCTCCCGCCCATTGTGGGTTAAGGGGGGTCGGATGTACGCAGCCTGACCCCTATGTTTAAAAACATAGCGCGACTGTTTCAATATATAGTACCTTATTTTTAGTTTTTTTTTTAACAAACAAGTGTGAAAAAATGAAAAATAGTTATTTTGAAATGGAGAGGGTAGGTGGTTGAACTTTTGAGTTAAAACGAAAAACACGTGTCCTTTGTGTGGGCGCCACTGGATGTATTCAGAAAATCAAATTCGAAAAGTCAGTTAATCCAGATCGGGACATTGGAGGAACTGGTCCCTCAACATTTTTCTCATTGTAAAATTTCATCTGGAGTTTCTCCCTTTTCGACTTTGTCAGTAGTAATTTCGTGAAACATGATTTGTTTGATGCATGTATGTGGAAGGGGAGATGACTGTAATAGATTGATGGTCAACTAAATATACTTTTCTGACATAATAAAGAATTGGTATGACCCAATTTACAATTAAATCAATTGATCACATTAACATAAGCAGGAAAAAGAAATTTTGAGATCCAATATATTCATGCAGAGGTTCTCCGAGGTAATGTCTCAGTGTTTAACTAAACTAGGAACAGAATTATGTTATTCCACCAGCATCTGGTTGATAGTAGCCTAGGGTTCATCCTTTTGTAGATATCTGATGCTTGTTGACTTGGATTGGATGTATCACATTTATGCCAAGAGTAAGCTTTCATTTCCGCTCGAATCACCAAAGATCTAAACATTGAAGTAGCTAGGCATCTTTCAGGTTAAGAATCAGGACTATATTTCATTTCATTCACTGGAAAAAGTGTTGTTCATCGACAATTAGTAAGGTTAGAAACAGGAAATTCATTACCGGCACCTTTTGGACTTTTATTGAAACAATTACATCCAGCCTGGAAATATTAGTTGGTCAATGTTATTTATCCTTTAGTGGAAAGACTGCAATTTAATGTCTTTTTCATGAATTGGATATTTTCCTTTGGTAGAAATTTCAAAGATTTGAACTAAGTGGGAAACTTTGGTTGTATTTACAGGTTATCGTTGTTAGTCTCCTATTAGACTTAGGTAGGAACTTTCTTAATTCTCCTCTTTGGTTTTTACATTGTAGTAAGAATGAAGATAATATTGGTTCTCTTGCTTTCATACTTTGATTTAGTTAGTTGCAATAATACTCATTCAGACACCTTGTTGCCTGGCCAGTCCTTTTCCTTTTCTGCAGCAGATACTTTAGTATCCAAACAAGGCAACTTTGAACTCGGTTTCTTCTGTCCAGGTAATTGTGAAAAGCTTTTTATTGGTATATGGTATACAAACATAAAGCCCAAAACCGTGGTTTGGATAGCAAATAGGGACAACCCCATTCGTCCTCCGTTCAATAATTCTCATCTACAGCTGTCTGATGGAAATCTACAACTCTTGGATGCACGTACACAAAAAGTTTGGAATTCTACTTTATCCACAGATGCATATGCCAATAAGGCAGTACTTCTTGACTCTGGAAATCTCGTTTTGACAAATGGCATTGAAATACAGTGGCGGAGCTTTGATTATCCTACAGATACGTGGCTGCCTGATGCAAGGATTGGATTTGATAAGACCAAGAACACAATCCAGAAACTTACTTCTTGGAGGAATCCGAATGATCCGGCTTCAGGAAGCTACTCTCTGCAATTAGGCCCGAATCAAAATGGTGAGTTAGTTGTTCAACATAATTTCCAGGAACAATGGAGGTCTGGGCCTTGGAATGAAGGAGGGTTTGCTATTCTAGCACAACAAAATTATTATAAGGATTTATTCAACTTTAGTTATAATCCAACTGAATATAGTAAATATATTACTTACAATGTCTTTAGTGAATCTGACATATCTCGAATTGTCCTAGAATTTAATGGGTCGATGAAGCAATGGTTCTGGTCTAAAGACCACCAGAGTTGGCAGTTACTGTGGTCTAGATCTACTGATAATTGTGACCGAATAAATTTCTGTGGTGCTTTTGGAATATGTAACATGAATGGCAGTCCACCCTGTGAATGTTTACAAGGTTATGAACCAAACTTTAAATTAGATTGGGATATTAGAAACTATTCTGGTGGATGTGTGAGAAAAATTCCGCTGCAGTGTAGCAGCAATAAGAAGCGTTTTGTCCGTATGCAAAATGTAAAACTTCCTGTGTCATCTGAATCAAAGCAAGTAGGAAATGATCAGATCTGTGAATATATATGTTCATCCAATTGCTCATGCAATGCTTATGCTTACAGCAACAGTGGAGAGTGCTTATTATGGTATGGCGATCTGATCGATCTGTCGAGATTACCTAATAATTCAAATCAAGTAGAGTTCAACATTAAGCTTTTTGAGCGCTCGAACAAAGGTTAGGTGCTTCTAAGCTGCATCTTATTGCTGATGTGCCCCTTTAACAACCAAAAATCTGTTACTTTCCACCTTTCTTGATCTTCCTTATTGTTTAGGAAAGAAGAAAACACTAGTGGTAGCGCTAGCAGTATCCATCACTTCTGCAGTTTTTGTCTTTGGTACATGCTGTTACTTCCTATGGAGAATAAAGCTCAAGGAAAGAGGTACAATCTTGTTTCATTAATTTTCTGCTGGATATCGTGTCAGATTCTAATTCTTGCTAGTAGTAGTTGAGTGACTTAAGTTTCACTTCTTCCGGGCATGAGTGAATGAGGTCAATCAAAATTTAACCTTTGATTTTATTAGTCATGGAAAGGAAACTATATTCTCCGAATCATGCCTAGATAGAAGTTAAAATTGCCCATGTTCAGCTCTTTCGATTCTAAAATTCCTGTTTATATTGATTTATATCAGGGATTTGGGGAAAGAAGAAGTTTAGGCAAATGTTTCTTTATGAGTCAGCAACTAACTTGTCAAAACCTGGAACTTCCAGTAACAAGGAACAAGAAAAGAAATGTGTCATCGAACTGAAGTTCTTTGAATTACGTGAGTTGAAAGCTGCGACAGGCAATTTTTCCCCTGACAATAAGCTTGGAGAGGGAGGTTTTGGGCCTGTTTTTAAGGTATTGTTACTTCATAAGGAAATATATTGACAACTTGAATAACTGCAACACTAAAATCTAGTCACGCCCAAAGAACATGGAAAAAGTCCCTCTTGAGGTGACTAGGCAGTGCATTGGTTTTGATTAAAACTTTTCCATACTTGTGTTTTAATGGTATTATTAATTGTGTTGCAATTTCTAGGGCCATATGCCAGATGGGCAGAAAATAGCTGTGAAAAGGCTATCAACTCAATCACAGCAAGGTATTAGTGAATTCAAAACTGAGGCCCTTCTGATTGCTAAACTTCAACACAGAAATCTTGTTAGGTTTCTCGGCTGCTGTGAGGAAGATGAGGAGAAAATGTTGATCTACGAATATATGCCAAACAAAAGTCTAGACTATTTCATATTCGGTATGATAACTTATTACCATCTGTTTTTGTGTTAAACTCTTTCCTCCTGTCAAGCGTGTGCTTACTGGATAAATTTGATATGGACAATTTAGATGAAAGCAGGAAGTCGTTGCTTGATTGGAAAAAGCGGTATGAAATCATTATTGGAATAGCTAGAGGGATACTCTATCTTCATCAGGATTCAAGATTAAGAATAATACACCGTGATCTGAAAGCCAGCAACATTCTTTTAGATGAAGATATGAAGCCCAAGATATCAGATTTTGGTACCGCTAGAATATTTAGTGGAAATCAAAATGAAGCTAAGACTCATCGAGTTGTTGGAACATAGTAAGCTAGCAACTACTAAAACAGACTTTTCCTTCACATCCTTACCATTTACCAATGCTTTGCGTACTCATAATTGCCTTTTCCCTTTGCAGTGCATATATGTCACCTGAATATGCTCGAGCTGGCCTGTTCTCAGTAAAATCTGATGTCTTTAGCTTTGGTGTTATATTATTGGAGGTCATTAGTGGAAAAAAGAACATGGTCTCTTATATTAGTGATTCCCCTTCAAATTTGATACGTCAGGTAAGTTTTAAGATACAAACATTCAATCTATCTTTGATTTTAGTATTCAAATTTGTTTGTTAAATGAACTGCTGCTTCAGGCCTGGGAGTTGTGGAATGATGGTAAGGCGTTTGAGCTGGTGGATTCATCAATAGTTGATTCTTGTCCCAGTGAGGAAGCACTACGCTGCATTCTAGTAGGACTGTTGTGTTTGCAACTCAATGCAGCAGACAGACCAACCATGTCAACAATTCTGTCGATGCTAAGTATTGAGGCAAAGGTTCCCTCCCCGAAGCAGCCCTTCATTACCCCTAACTCAGACTTGATTACTACAGAAACAGCATCATCTTCGATCAACCAAGTGACAATTACAGCACCTTATGTTCGTTAGTTGTCTGATGTGTTTATGTATTTCTGTTATCTATTGATCAACTGTATCTAGTTGTCATTACTTCCCAAATTATGAGGAAGTCTTCCATGACTCAATGAATTAAATTCTAATAGATTTCAATAGACTTAGTTGATAAACAGATACTCATCACAGGAAGATTGAGACAACAGTGCTTTTACTCGCAATCATAATATTATTGTCATATTTGATACATGTCTATCTCATGATCTGATTATGAAACAAAACATCTTTGAAAAGACCAGTTACATGTCTGTGGCTAGCAGGATTAGCCTTTGTTGCTTTTAAAGCATTGATGAATGCAGAGTAGACTGTTAAAAAAAACATGAATTGTGGCAAATATCAAACACTGCTGAATCTGAACGAGTTTCCATTAACTGCCATAACAGTGTAACACTACTGTATTTAGCATAAGCTCTAGCGACCATGAACTGTTGAAATGGACATGTCGTTGACAGATGTTCCTATACTTGCTGATGAAGAGTCTTTAACTGAACTATGATTCTCAGACCTGAATACAAGGCCAGGTTGTTTAGGAAACGGAAGATTTGTTTCGTTGCACAGCATGAAGACCACTTCTGACATACTCGGTCTGTCGTTTGTAAATGATTGTACACACAAAAGCCCAATGTGGATGCATCTCAAAACTTCACTAGCTTCATATGAGCCATCTAATATTGGATCAACAACATCTAAAGCCTTTTCATCCCTCCAAGAATCCCAAACCTGAAACAGAAACACCACAATGCACCAAAATCAACATTTCCATCGATTCCTTCTCTATAAAGATAAACTATAATACCCAAAAATAGAAATTCTGAATTACATAATCTTTGTTCTATTCAGCACTTTAAGAACCAAAAAGGGAATTCTTTTGAAAGTATTATTTGCAGTACTTCTATCCGTGTATGTCTAAGACAACTCAACGGTAGTAAAGGCGAATTCTTGATTTTAACAGCATATATGTGTTTGTACTTACATATCCAACTAAATGTTGAGATTGCTCCTTATCATTATGACTGTTGTTCTTTCTGCCAGTGATAATCTCCAAACACAAAACCCCGAAACTGAAAACATCAGACTTTGCTGAAAAGTGCCCTACCATTGCATATTCAGGTGACATATAACCACTGCAATAGATAAGTAATATCAAGATTTATCATTTTAAAGATCATATGCACATAACTAACATAACTCATATATTTTTATACATAACTTGACATACTTACTATGTTCCAACAACTCGATTTGTCTTCGCTTCAATTTGGTCGCCTCCAAATATTCTGGCCATTCCAAAGTCTGATATTTTTGGTTGCATGGAGGCGTCGAGTAAAACATTGCTCGCTTTTAGATCCCTATGAATAATTCTTAATCTAGAGTCTTGGTGAAGGTATAACATTCCTCGTGCAATCCCATGTATGATTTCAAACCGTTTTCCCCAATCCAGCAAAGACCCTTTTGTTTTATCTGGATCACATTTTGAAGGTTTGTGCATAAGAAATCTTTTAGGGACACACACACACACACACGATGAAGCAGTAACCATTAATCATCAGAGAGCATGTAAAGACTGGAGGTCATGAAAGAAATTCCAGTCTTGGTGATGTTTCTTACCAAAAATAAAACTGTCCAAGGAGTTGTTTGGCATATATTCATAAACCAACATCTTCTCTCCCCGTTGAACACAACACCCTAAAAGCCTCACCAAATTTCTGTGTTGAAGTCTTGCAATTAGCGTGACTTCATTCTTGAACTCCTCTGTCCCTTGCCCTGAAGTTACCGAAAGTCTTTTGACAGCTATCACTTGTCCATCTGTCAGTTGACCCTGATATTGAATCCAGATTGTTATTTGGTAAACTTAGCCTCTTTTTTTTTTTTATTTTACAGCATGGTATAACAATTCTTATTAAACCTATTTGCAGCCTCCTATAAATATAATGTTGATCACAAGGAAGTCAATTGTGTTTGGGAGTTGTTACCTTGTAAACGCTTCCAAATCCTCCTTCACCAAGTTTGTTAGCATCAGAGAACTTGTCAGTGGCATTAGTTATTGTGCTTAGATCAAAGATTGAGATTTCTGCATGTTTACTTTCATCGATGCCCTCATAGGATGCTAAACTTTCATTTCTCTTCTTACCTGTACATCAGCAAACACCAATTAGGATCATGCTGTGCGATATAGAAAGGTAGTAGGGTGATCTAAGTTGTTATAGGTGCTTCACCATTATTGCTTCTGTCCAGATGCTGGAAATATTCGACTAAATTATGATAAAGATAATATCCTTACCATTTCTCCTTATAGTTATCACCAAACAACATGCCAACGAGAGTGCAAGAATTATTGCTGTAGCAGACCCGACTAGAATCCCTATCGTTCTTTTCCTATTATGGCTTTTTGAATTCTTTGAGAATTGCTCTGAACAAACAAACAATGAGAGCTTCCAGGGTTAGATACTGTGTACTACTACTCACCAAAAATGATCACACAATATATTAAGTCAATTCCTTACCTAAATCAGATGCAGAGACTCTGATATAGAAATCTTGGGCCCCATTTGAAAATTGCTTTATGTCTTTCAACTCACCATACCAAGTGATGCATCCACTTCCTCCTGCACTAATATTAGCGCTTGCGTAGGCTGTGCAGGAGCAGTTCTTCAGACACAACTCTTTACATTCCTTCAATCCCATGCTCTTGTTCATCTGTGCTGCACCTGTGTCGGGGATCTTCACATGACTTAATGTGACAAATCCCTCACCACTGTTGCACACCTTTTCATTTTTCTTCCTCAAACATCCATGAGAGCCATCTCTCAAGAACCATTGTCGGCTTAGCTTTGGCTCGTACCCTGGAAGACAACTGCATTCAAATTCAGTCAAATTGAACAGATCACAACTGCTAAATGCTCCACAATGTTCATAATTGTCACAAGGGTCCTTAGGGGCAGACCAGAATTGCACCCATTTCTGCTCACTGTCTTGCCAGGTTAACCGGTTCACCGTCCCGGATTCATTCAGGACCATTCTTGATATTATTGAAGGGTCATGTATGCCATATGTCAAGGAAACCTCAGTATCATTGTCCACATAACTGAGACTGAAGATGAATCGCGGGCTCATTTCTGGTACACCACTCCAACCATGACCAGTCCAGGATCCTGTACGCCATATCCTGCTAGAGTTCTTGTACAAAAAAACTTGAGGTGTCCCATTGAGCTCCATTGTGTAACGATACTCTCCCGTGCCTGGATCATTTAACGATTTCCAGGATGTTAGAAACCGGTTCAAACCCGTTCTCTTGTCTATCCCATATTTCATTGAAGGAAGCAGAGTATTGGTAGGATAATCAAAGCTCTGCCACTCAATAACTTCCATTTTGGAGTCTTGAAACAACACGAAATTCCCCGAATCCTCCAGCTTAGCTGTATACGATTGTGCTCGTTTCCTAGCTGAAGAAACATTTGTTCTCCAGGCAGAAACTTGTGTTCCTGTGTCGATATGTATAACAAGATTTCCAGTTGAGTCGATGATGAGAATTCCCGATGTTCCATTGATGGGATTGTCTCTGTTGGCAACCCAAACAACAGTTTGTTCAGGAACATTATTGTACCAAATTCCAACATAACGCTTTCCAGGGGAATACCCAAAGAAACCCAAAGCAAAAGATTTCCCGGGAGAGATTAACAAATCACCATCTTTGAGAGATTGGTTAAAGGAAATTGTATCTATGGAACTACAAAAAGGGATAAGAAATGAAACAAATACTATCAACAACTCTTTCTTCTGACACATAACTGATGCTTTCTAACAGGTAATCAATCTTCTCTGTTAGGTTCTTCAAACTTCAAATTCTGGACACAAAATGAAAGACATTTATTTTTGCCAACTGAGAGTTAGGTGGACAGGGACCCCATATACTTAAATCAAGATTAATACTAATCTAGAGTTCACTTTCGTACTAACTTGTTGGACTTTGATAACAAAAGTGTCAAATGGACGGATTGGGTTGAATTTGTGACGGATCAAATAAATTATACACAAACAGAACAAGAATCCAATAATTCGGCGATCAAAACTCATTAATTTCCCTTGATTATTATTCAAACTTTATGCAGCCGTGCAATATGTCTACTTGGATTCACGAATCTCCTACGTTAGCAATTAATTATAGACGAAGAAAGTCCAACAAGTTAGTAAGAAAGTGAACTTTAGAGAGTGAAGAAAAGAATTAACTGAGTGGTTATGTGTCGTGAACCTCGTGAAATTGAAAGTTCAACTCTTTTGACTAATTCAATTCTTGCATTACTGTTGCTTGAGCCACATCACTGTTAAGTAGTATATCAATTTGTTTCTTACCGTTTCCATGTTTCAATTTATGTGAATTTTTCAAAAATTAATTATATTTTTCCATATGCCGTGTTGGAGCAGAATGAAAACAGATAGAAGAAGGAAGTATTACAGAAATCAGATGTGAAGTTCTTGCTTTATTAGAAGAATGACTGCATATAAATACATGAGATAAAGCTAAAGAAAAGGAGAAATATAAGCTA
>JAABOM020000049.1:18401055-18417377 GCA_011800125.2 Solanum clarkiae | reverse complement strand
TTTATTTGAACTTAATCCTACTTTTAAGATATATTTTGAGATAAACTAATCTCCAGCTTTTGAGGCATTACTTTCAATATGTCGTTTAATATTTTAAATTCTTAATTATTATAACTTATAATACTTCTCATATAGTTTTAAATATATAAATTTTATTTTTTAAATTTTTTTTGAAGATCCTGTGTCGGCGTTCATGGTCAAAAGTAAAAAGGTTGATTCTTGAAATTTCCTTATATGTCAGGTGCCACTGAGAATAATATTAGGTAAAAAAATGGAAGAAAATGTATTTTATTGGAAAATATTTTCCATCATACCAAATACAACCAGCATATTTATTGTGAAAGTTTTTATGAAACAAAAATGAATATATATAATTAATCAATTAATTATTATAAATATAGTCATCTTTTATTTACATAAAAAATTAGCCAAAATTTTTAGAAAATATACAATGAATTACTTGCATTTTTTTTTTTGGTTCCTCACCTGATATTCAGTACTCGCATTGGAGTCCGACTAACCCCTTGTTGAATGATTGTTATGCTTTGTATTATATTGTATTGTTAGTTAAAATATACTGTTTTCTTCTTATTGTTTATTTTATTTATATGATATTATACTATTACATACCCTACCATTTTTATGTGATCTTTATTCTCTCAATCATTATTTTCTGAAGCTAGTAAAATTTTCATTGAAGTATAAGATGAAGACATGAATTGAATTCGTGAAGCTTATAGAACTGAAAGTCCAAATCTTTTGATTAATTTAAGTGTTGTTTGGGTCACATCACTATCAGTAATATGAAATTTATCAAATTTGAAAAGTCAAATGAGTTTTTCTTTAATTACAATTTTTTTTAATAAATATTTAGTATTTTAAATTATTAATTATTATGATTTATAGTACTTCTTATATGATTTTTTAATATATAAGTCTTACTTTTAAAAGCTCAACAATTCTATATCTAAACTAGATAACTGCGGTAAAACATATCACTTTATGTCTAAATAATTAAGAAAATAATTATAGCATATCAAACAATATTAATATTAACTATTAAGTGTAAACTAAACGTGTAAAGTCACTCGAATTTAAGCTAATACAAGTTATATATATATAATTCAAACTTGATTAATATACTCATAAAAAATCAAAAAAGAAAAACAAACTAAAAACTTGAAATTGTACTCCTTTTTACAAAAATAATTGTCCAAACATCGTTCTTTGTATACTTTGAAACATCACACTTACTAATAAGATTTGACTTTTAAGCATTTTTTAGATTTTATAAATGTTTGGATAATACGTACTAAAATAATTAAATAATCAAAGTAGAAGACAATAAATGATAACAGAAAATCTTTGTATTCAACTAATGCAGGCAGATAAAAAGGTGGGAGGAATCACAAAAGAATCATGGAAGAAAAAATGACAAATTGAAAATTGAAAATTGGAAATATTACTAAACCCACAATTTTATCAACAAAAGGAGGCACATAGCGAAGTGGGAGGGATCACAAAAGAATCACGAAGAAAATGACAAATTTATCACACTCACTAAGTATAGCAACATGTGATTTTAAAATTTAATTTAATTTAGAGAAAACTAAATAAAAAAAACTTAAGAATTAAAAATAACGTAGACAGATAAGGTGAAGAGAAAACTTATAATAAAGTACATAAAAAATAGGCGAAAAAATTCGTGAAAGTCTTATCTTGCTTTTGTATGAACATTATCCTTTTGCAATTCTTCATTGTGCTCTTTTTTTACTTTCAAATTAAATCTAAGATATGTGTTTTTTGGTGCAATTGTATACTCATACGGACGGTAACTCCATGAACATTATCCAATATTCTTCTCCGCTGTAATTTTTAATTTAATAAATAGGTTTGATTAGAGATTCCACTACAATACTAATGAATAATATACCAAAATATCGTTAAATAATATAATCAAATTAAGTCACAATTTTTTTTTAAGAAAAGAGACAAACTTTTGTTTTTTTATCTACTTCACTCAGCAAATTTAATAAATATGTTTGATTAGAGATTCAACTACAATACTAATGAATAATATATCAAAATATAATTAAATAATATAATCAAATTAAGTTACAATTTTTTTTTTAAAAAAAAGAGACAAACTTTTGTTTCTTTTTATCTACTTCACTCAGCAATATGCTTGTCGAGAAATTTTCAACTCAAAGAAAAACACGAAAAATTATCAAAAGAAAAAAAAATCTATTGTTAGTTATTAATTATTTATGAATCATATATGATTTTAAAATCTATTAACTAAAAATATTAAAGCAAAGACTAAAAAACAATGATAGCAAACACAAAAAACTATTTGAATTAAATTAAAATAAGAAGAGAGCTTAGAAATAAATGAAGAAGGATTAAATAAGAATTTCTTGGTTAACTAATTTTTGCAAAAGAATAAAAAAATATTGCCGTTGGGAGGATCATCTCGTTGATTGGAGGCCACAATATCAACTCCAAAGCTTTCACTCCCAGTTTCAATTATATTAGTGTATATTTGTATGTAGAAATCCTTTTAATAAGGTGAATTTTAATTGATATGGAAGTGTTAAATATTATGATTCCATAAGAATTTCAATTAAGGAGGGAATGGAAGTCTGTCAAATAAGGAAGATTTATGAGTTTTTCCAAGTTCTTATCTTATTACTTCTTTCTATATATTTTAAAAGATAATATCATAAATATAATTAAATAATAATTTTAAAAAAAATGATGAAAAGACGATTTTATCTAAAGAAGAGTCTTTTAATGAAGGGCAAAAAGTTCAAATAACATTATTAAGGACCTTCACACTTTTAATATAGTATAGATAGATAAATACAATATTCATATAAACAAAAATAAATAAATATTATTAATTTGATGCAATTGTTCAATCTATTATGAATGAACAAAGATGTTTTGTTAATAAAAATATATAATATAACAAATTTAAAAAAGAAAAAGAGTAACTAAAATTACGTTGGAAATATTAAACTAATCTTTTTATGTGTTTTTGGGTTTCTTTTTAAAATTAAATTTTAATCAACTAATTATTTAACTCCTAACTCTTTAACTCTAAATTATTATTATTTTTGTATTCATAAACTATTAATATATCTATATTATAAATAATTGAATTATTTTTCTCATCTATCCTGTAAATAATAGATTAAACTATTGAATTAAATTAATAGTATCTAATTCATTTTATTTTTATAAATATTATATTTATTCTAATGACAAATACTATTCATATATAAATTTTAAATTAACACGAGATATATATTCAAAAACAACTACACTAGGCTGAAAAGCAAGAGTAGAAATTTGGTTCACACTTTCTCCCACCCCTTCTCATCATTAGTCCAATTATGCTAATATTTTTAAGAAAAGAAGCATAAGTAAAATGGATCGAATGGAAGAAAAAGACCCAAATAGCACAAACTACATATTTTAGGGACTACTATTTTAAACCTGAATAACCAATAGTCTCCTTTGAGGTGGTTGTCAAGTCTCTCTGGTAAGATTTATTGAGGTTGGAATGTTAAATTAACTCGTCAAGATCAAGAATAAATCTGTTCAGGGTTCGTGGGGCTAAATAAGGAACTGCATATAACTGAATTAAGGAAACCACCTGAACCATTGAAGGTCTGTCTTGGGGGTCGCCCTTGACAACACAAGATCCCAACGAGGGCGCATCCTAAAACTCCATTCAAATCACCTGGTTTTTCTATCATAGGATCCAGTAGATCTATGACATTCCCTTCATTCCAAATTCTCCAAGCCTGACCAATAAAAGATCAATCATGTACATTGTTTTCGCACATTCTATTAAGTGAAGAAATGACCATAACCAGGGGATGATATGCTTATATAGCCTACTAGACCAATATCATAGGTCGGGTGCCTATAAGTAGAATTCCTTTGGCCACTCACAATCCCCAATGCCAAATTCCAAAACTGAACACATCGGATTTCGTTGAATAATATCCATTTTTTATGTATTCAGGAGACATATAACCACTACAGCCACAACGTAAGACAATCAGTAAAACTTTCAGATATAGTTAAAGAGGTAGTGTTAAAGATAATGAATGCTAATTAATCTACTTACTACGTTCCAGCTACATGTTAGTCCTTAGTTCAACATCATTTTCGAATTACCTTGCCAACCCAAAGTCAGATATCTTGGGGGTCATCTCTCTGTCTAGCAAGATATTGCTAGCTTTTAAGTCCCGGTGGATTATTGTCAACCTAGAGTCATGATGCATGTAAACTAGTCCTGTTGCGATTCCTTTAATAATGTTTAAGCGCGTTGGCCATTTTACTATACCTCTTCTTGCAGGATCTGGACATGTACAGAAAACAGTTACCTATTTCACTCAGATAGGACCAAATATCTGACTTCTGTCGCTTTTCAAATCTCAAAATAACACATATAATTGTAAAATAAAGTTGCTATTTAAGATGTCCTGCTGAATATGACTGGTCTAGGCTTTTATTCGCCATGAACTCATAAACTGGGAATTTTTCTATTCCATGAATGCAGTATCCCATTAACTTGGTTAGGTTACGATGCTGTAGCTTTGCTATTAATTTGACTTCGTTCTCAAACTCCTCAACTCCTTTAAGCCAAACCTCGTCCTGCTTCTTCACTGCTATCTCTACTCCAGTCTCCAGTACACCCTACAGATTTATATATTATTTGGGTATTATTCCATTGTCTAAGTTGCTGTAAATATTCGTGTTCATGCTTGTCGAGAAGAAATAATAACCTTATAAACATTGCCAAAACCACCACGACCTAACTTATTAGCCAACGAGAAGTTGTTAGTGGCTGCAGCTAGATCATTGAAATCATATGCAATGACATCCGTGCCTTGCAGCAAAACTCCTACAGTGTTTTCGGGCTGATTGATTTCTGGTTCATCTGCTCAGATGAAGATATTCTTTTGAGAAAGCAAATTAATCAGACAGTAACGGAAGTGAAACCTACCTTAATATAAGTATCATGCCAAGCTACCTTAAAAGTATTGGTAGAACAAGACGCAAAAGAAACTATTCAATTAATAACAATCATAAAAGTAATATTTAATTTTGTAACAAATTCATAAAATTATTATTTTACTTATAATGTTAACTAGGTCAGTGTAAGTGCTTTACACGTATGTGCCACATTAATTTAAAAGTTATATATAAATAGTACTTGTCATTAAATAAATGTAATATTCATGTAAACAAAATTAAATAAATACTAATAGTTTAGTGTATCATTAGCAGAACCGTAACTTGTATAAAAGGCTATGGAGATGAAAAGATAAACAGAGAGTGAATATCAGGGAAACCATTAGAGTTAACTAACTGAAGATATAACAAAGAGGTAGAGAAACTTTGAGTAGTAGAAAAGATGAAAACTATCAGCTTTGTTGTTTCCCAACCCTTTTAACTTACGAGGAAGGACAAATAAGTAACTAGCATTGTCTCATGATTAACTGAAAGATGAGAGCACAATTAAATTTGTGAAATCCACTCTCCATATGAAATAAAAGCATTCAGAAGAAAATGCAGTAATATATTCATGGCTAATTTCTTGTTAGCTCTATCACAAATAAGTTAAAATATTTTTATTTGAGCTAAGTTTTTGCTTAAGGCTTTTACAGGGAAAACTGGTGAGATTTCAGTGCTAAGTAGTGACATCTGTTTCATATTTGTGATAAGAGTGTAGAATCAATGCAAATTTAGGAGACAAGGACAAAAATTCACAAAATGAAACGGTATTAATCAGCTGAAGTTGGACAAAAGAGTAGCTAAGGATTGTATCAGCAATACTAAAATCAGATTACATTAATTTGTGCAAATCCACTCTCCGTATGAGATAAAACATTCAAGAGAGAACGTAGAAAAATCTTCTTGCTTTAACTTCTTGTTAGCTCTATCATAAATAAAATTTTCCTTCTTAAAAAAGAGCTCAATATTTAAGGCTCCTGATTTCTTTAGTTAAACTATGGTTTGAGAATTAGTTAGAGAGAGAATTCTGTCATTAATGAATACTTCTAAGGCTAGTAGGAAAAGTTAATGTACTCAATCTCAAATAAAACAATAAGACGGCTGTCAATCACTCAGCTATATTTCACGGAATATGCTTCTGACGTCTTTGCTGAGAGAACATTAATTGTTCAAAATTTTGTTACCTCGAAAATTAAATAAAATTTTCCACCAAAGAAAAAGAGTTCAATATCATCTTGTTCAGTTTACTATATACGCGTCTTAGTTAAAGTTTTGTTTGAGAATTGGTTAGAGAGATAACCTGGTCTTTAATGCACTACTTCTAAGGCCAAAGTCATTCAAAATTAACGTAAATTACACTACTGGTTTTGGTCTATTTAAATGTTGAGTATTTGCGTTGCTAGAGAACGTAGTCTATTTAGGCAGTATCTGTTTAGGCAGACCATGCATAATCTTAAGAAAAGATAAAAAAAAAATAGTAAAGAAAATTGAGGAGATAAGTGAAGATGAGTCTGTTTGTTTCCTTTTTAAATTTATTCCTCTATCATCTTCAAGTCACTAAGTGATGTACAAAATCTAATCCACAACTACTTTAAACACGTCCCATATGGACGATAACATCCTTCTTGTTCCATATATAGTACAAGTGCTTTATAATTCTGGACAGCTCTTTTTCATCAAAGCAACATTATTGAATTCTAAATATTATTAGACTTCCTAAGCATGCAATCAGACAGTATTAGGATCTGTTCTATTCATTTTGGCACATAAACTATATTAGGATTTGTTTAGCTTAAGCCTCCATATATCATGGAAATAATTTCATTTGCATTACACAAAATCCTGAGCAGTTAATGTCGAATATATGGGTCAAGGTTGAAGACTTATTTTGCTGGTCTATCCTCTATGCACTGCTGAAATCATTAGAGACCTACTTATAGACTCGTGCAAATAACCAAAAAGGACAAGTCCGGTGCACTAAAACTGCTGTTATGTGGAGAGTCTGAGGAAGAACCCGATCACAAGGGCCTATTGTACGCAGTCTTACATTGCATTTCTGCCTGACATTGTTTCCAAAAGTTGAACTCTTAGTCACGTGGGTGTTTCCAAAGAATTAGCCTTCATGTATTTTAAATTCTCTCACTAGGAAATACTTGTGCAAAGAATTATTGAGGAATTCAAGGGCATTCTCTTCCTCAAATTTCTTTGCCCGAATGAAATGCACTAAGATCAGGGTTTCAACTAGGCGGGTTGGGTCAAATTTGAGCAGGTTATAATGGATCAAGACAACAAACAGGTCAAGTCCCAACCCAACTCAAATGTGTTTGGGTCAAAACCGATTCAGTAATGGGTTATAGAGCGGGTCAAGATCCAACCCGACTCAACTTTTACAGAGTTTTACTTACTTTATTTGTTCTTTTTCAATATTTTAGTATTTAATCAAATTATATTTTTCTTTATTTAGGCTATATAAAACGTATCAAATTTTTAAAAAAATATTTTAAAAATATTTTGACAAGATGTCTCTCCAGTCAATTCGAGTTGAATATCAACCCAATTTTAAATGGATTGAAATGGATTGGGTTGAGGTGGGTTGAGCTAATAGATGAGCAAGTTATTAACCCATCCAAACTTCGACGAATTGTGCAGATTAAATAAGTTGGGTCTAATTTTGCCATCCTAGACTAAGAGTAAAATAAGTAGAATCAAAACAATATCTAGAGCCCTAGATACAATATCACAACAGCAAACTTATAAGTCTTCTTAAAATGCCTCTATCAAATTCCTTCACTGTGTTGAAGTTGTTCTTCCTTGAGAGAATGACTTTTGCTTTGAATATTTTTAATTTTCATCAAAAGCTTAATGTTTTTTGTCGATATGTTCCCTTTATAAGAAAGACAAAAAAACTAGAAGCAACCCATTGAAGTTGACTTGTTTGCAGGTCAAAAACTCTCACGGACCAAGTCTACTAATCAGGTCTCTTGTACTATAGTTTGTTAACTCATCAAAACCTAAAATAAAACATTTTCTCCCTTTTTGATGATAATAAACACATAAACAAAGTTTCTTCTGATAATCAATTTTCAGCCTAATTCCTCCTGAGAATCGTATTCTCACACAACTGACTTTACATAATAGACTAGATTCTTTAGATAGCATATTTGATTCCTTAAAAAAGTTTGTCAAATCATCAAAACAAGACATAATACTTCAATATCTATACTTCACAATAGGCAATATTAGTAGTTTGGAAACAATATCCAATAAGGAATAGGACAGCCAAGTACTGACATGTGCGTTAATTTTCAAGTGATTCGTAAGATCAAACGATTTGGCAAAGCACATATTTATAATTTGCCAGCAAAACCTAAGCTACAGTTACCCTACAACAGATAAAGCATTTCGCGTCAATCATACAATTATCACTCTACTAGTAATATCTAATGGCAATGCTAAATAAAACTTTTTATATCCAACACTCTACATAATTAAATATCGCTAAAGACTTTAGTGACTTTGAATGCAATGATAATCTTCGCAAATTTCAGCTGTAAAGGTGATTACTGAAACTACGGAGATTAGGAGTGATATCTTTTATCAAATTGGACCTAAAATCAAGGGATATTGTTATTACTTTGAATTGCTACAAAATGGAAAGTATTGCTAATTTGGATAATTAGAAAAGACCTAAGAAGGGGGGTCCAAGTAGTTATATTTATGACCCACGTAGGGGTGTTCATGATTCGGTGTAGATCCGTTATTATTCAAAATCATAACCAAATCAATTTAGTCGATTTTTAAATTTTTAAAACCAAACCAAATCAAATAAAAAAACATAACCATCGATTTGGTTGTTATCGGTTTGGTTTATTTTTTTGGTTATATTTCAGTTTTAAAGTAATACGTTTGTTGAGGGCATACACATCTCGATAGACACAAACACCTAGTACATGAATAATCCACAAAAGGCTAATGTGAATTCAATTAAGCAATAATACTAGAGTTATTATTATACCAACAAAGTGATTTAGTTAAGCAATACTAAAGTTATTATACACAGATAAAGTGATTTAGTTTAACAATACTAAAGTCATTATGCACCAAAGATCAAATCTTTATAAAAAAACTCAAGCTCAATAATCAAATAGCTATCCGGAGAAGATGGTACAAGAAAGTCATATTCCAAAACATTAACAAGCGAATTTTCAAATAAAAATGGTAAAGTTAAAGATTTAAATTAATTAAAAATATAACAAAATATTTATATATTATTTATGAATACTATATAAATAATATAAAATTTATATATGTAATTATTTGGTTCGATTTGGTTATTTTTGCAGATTTTTTTTAGTAAAACCAAACTAAACCAAATAATATCGATTTTCAAAATTTAAAAATCAAACCTAACCAAATCAAATCAAATATCGAACTTTTTAATCAATTTGGTTCGGATTGCGGTTCGATTTGGTTGATTAACCATAAACATGAATATCACTAGAACCACGTATATTACGTATATAACAGTTATGCACATGACATACGTAAAATATAGAGAAAATACATTAAATCTTTTCTGAAAAATATGAGAGTTGCTTTTTTTTTCTTATATATTTTTAGAAAATTTTGTATAACATGAAAGATACGATAGCATAAAGTATAAATATCATTACGCACATAATAAAAAATATGATTTATAACAAGAATACGTTTAAAAATAGTAAAAATAAAAATTAACGCACAAAGCCTAGTACTTACGTTTTTACGCCCGCTGTGCCCACCTTCAAAATTATGCCCCCGGAGTGTTTTTAGTACGTGTTGCCCCAAAACTCGTCCCCAAAACATTTTTGGAAACACTGCACGGAATAAATTGCATAAATTGTTACTCCCTCCGTCCAATTTTACTTGGCCGTATACTATTTTGGGATGTCCAACAATACTTGTCCACTTTATGAAATCAAGAGATAATTTTACATTTACTTTTAATTTACCCTTATCATTAATTCTAGTCATTTCTCCATTACATTTTTCAAAATATGGTATTTATTATATTCAAAGGATACTTTAATACAATTATTCTATCATTTATTACTTTTTAATCTTTGTGTCAAGTCGACTGGGGTCAAGTAAAGTTGAAAGAGGGCAGTATTTGACATATCTAGGCTTGAATACTCTATCGCTCCTTAAAGTGATACAAAGTAATTAATGCTCTTTCAATGTGACACTGTCAACATACATAGTTTGTGCTGATATCAACCCCATTAGGAACCAATAATTCAAAGATCATTTCAAGAAAAAGAAAAAGCATAAATTAAACTTGGAAGTGCCAAATTTGGTGTCTCTTCACTTCAGAATCGACTTCATTATATATCATTCTAGTGTGGTGACGGTATATATATATATATATAGAAAAAATTCAATGCCTTCTATTGCATAAAGCGTCTGGATTGTGAGCATGATAAGGAGTTAAAATTACAAACTAGGACGATTAGGTTAACTGTGGATATTATGTCAAAAATGGACAGATTTTATATAACCCTTGAGTATTTAGAATTAGCAAAACAATGCCTTGTTGCATTATTATATATGTAGATTCCAAACATTCATGATTTGAATGTGAATGAGTCGATTGACTATCCCTGGGTATATATTAGTGAACACTCAAACTCAAAAAGATACATAAATGCTAAGTTATTAGTACTTTTTATAAAGGATGATAAATGATCCTTTCCATAACAACACTAATTGCCTTTGGAGTTCACACTTGCAAGCTCAAGCTTAAGCCTCTTGGGCTGTTTTTAAGCAGGAATTTCATGTTCATAGTTTCAAGTTATACTAGTAATCACTAAAAAGAAAAAGACCTCAGATTTGTCCTCTGTATGTTTGTCTTTTGATATCAGGGCATGATCCTCCTGTAAGCTCATTCACTAGGTATGTTATTGTTGTTTATCCTCCGGTAAGCTCAGTAATAGTTAGCTCATTCATGCTTTCACAACTCCTGCCACGACGCCTAAACTCCTTAGAGAAGTAAGGCTCCTGGGGCACAAAATTTAACTTTGACATTTCATTCTCCTCCAGTAAGGAAACCACCTGAGCCATTGAAGGTCTTTCTTGGGACCGCCGTTGACAACACAAGAGCCCAACAAGGATGCATCCTAAAACTTCATTACAATCACCTGGTTTTTCTATCATTGGATCCAGTAGTTCTATGGCATTCCCTTCACACCAAATTCTCCAAGCCTGACCATCAAAAGATCAATCATGTACATTTTTTTAAAAAGGCGAAACTTCTATGCAACCAATTTAAGTGAAGTAATGACGATAACCAGTGGATGATATACTTACATAGTCTACTAGACCAATATCATAGATTGGATGCCGATAATCATAATTCTTTTGGCCACTCACGATCTCCAATGCCAGGATTCCAAAACTAAACACGTCTGATTTTTTTGAATAACGCCCATATTTCATGTACTCAGGAGGCATATAACCACTACAGCCACAACATAAAATTATCGGTAAAAACTCTAAAATATGCATAAACATGTAGTCTTAATGATAATATACTAACCGTGTTCCAATAATATGTTGAGTCCTTTCTTCAACATCATCTTCGAATACCCTTGACAACCCTAAGTCAGATATCTTGGGTGTCATCTCTCTGTCTAGCAAGACATTACTAGCTTTTAAGTCCCGGTGGATTACTGTCAACCTTGAGTCATGATGCATGTAAACTAATCCTTTTGCGATTCCTTTGATAATGTTAAAGCGCATTGGCCATGTTACTGCACCCCTTCTTGCAGGATCTGGACATATACAGAAGACAATTACTCAATTTCTCTCAGATATTCCCAAATTTCTGTCTTTTGTGGTTTTTCCCCGTATCAAAACAACACAGACAATCATAAATAAAAAAGAGTTGTACTTTAAGATGCCCTACCAAATATGACCTTGTCTAGGCTATTATTCTCCATGAACTCATAGACTAGGAATTTTTCTGTTCCATCAATGCAGTATCCCAACAACTTGGTTAGGTTGCGATGCTGTAGCTTTGCTATTAACTTGGACTTCATTCTCGAACTCCTTATATCCTTGACGTGAAGTCACATCCATCTTCTTCACTGCTATTTCTTCTCCAGTCTTTAGTACACCCTACAGATTTATGTATCACTTGGGTATTATTTCTTACTGTAAATATGCATGTTCATGCTTGTCAAAAAGAAATAATAACCTTATAAACATTGCCAAAGCCACCATGCCCTATCTTATTAGCCAGCGAGAAATTGTTAGTGGCTGCAGCTAGATCACTGGAATTATATGCAATGACATTAGTGCCCTCGAGCAAAGCTCCTTGAGAATTTTCGGGCTGATTGATTTCTTTTTCATCTGCTCATATAAAGATATTTTTTTGAGAAAACAAATTAATCAGACAATAATGGATGTGACCGTACCCTAATATAAGTAGCAAGCCAGCTAGCTTACTTAGGTCATGTGTTCGAGTGAAACTAAGCTTGGGCTGTAATGAAAAACTATGAAAATAATATAATAGCAGAACAAGATGATTTGTTTTACCTAGCTCCTCTGTCCTCCTTGCTTGACATCGAACTATAAAAGGGGCAGGAAAGATAAGTATTACCAGCACTAATAAGATTGCAGAAACAAATAATCCTGGCCATTGTTTTTTCCAGCTGATGCCGTAGGAAACAGGTGCATCTGTTCACAAACAAGTCAAAAGTGTTAGTTGTTTCTTCTTCATAAAATTGGCTTCCAGCTTTGGCGAACTTGTAGGAATTTATAGGCTTATTCTGTTAAAGATTTGCTATTAGAATAACTAGATGCATGCAGGTTGGTTTCGTCCTTTGCTAGAATGCTTCAAACATATGGTTTAGATATCATGGAGATACATATGCATCTTGAAAACTTACACCAGAAAATAGCTTATATAGAACCATTTCCCCCCGATAGAGATGGGGAAGAGTGATTCATGTAAGAAGCAAGTTATGGACACAATTTTTTATTTTTTCTTAAAAAAAAAAATTCTACATGAACCACTTAATCAAGCACTAATATGGGAATTCTATTAATTGATGTTTATGCGCAAATAATCAACTTACACAACAATTAACTACTTCACCCTTCAAATGCCGTTCATGTGCACATTGTTTTGCATCATATTATAAATAATTTAGGCATTGAATCAGTTGTTGTGTCACAAGCAAACAATCATATCACAAGTAAGCAATCATTTTTACCTAGTTCTCCGTGTGCCATTCGTATAAAAATGTCATTCCCTGCTTTCTGTGAACGTCTCATATCAAGTAAATCTCCCAACCAAACAAGACATTTGCTTCGATTTCCTTTGATATCAATGTTGGTATAAGCCATACATGAACTTTCATTCAAGCACTTGTCTTTACACTCCTGGGGGTACAGCATTCCCCAGTAAGTTGCATTATCAGGCAACTTCAGTCCAGTATTCTTCACAAACACGTCTTTATCAGTATATTTAAGTCGGCTTATTCTATTACATCCTTCAGAAAAATTCTTCCTGTCCCAGTCATCTGGTGATGTAGGTTTAAAACCATCAAAACAGCAGCAGGGGCGATCTTCACCAACACAAATTCCATAAGGCCCACAAGTGCTATATTGGTCACATATGTCATTTAGTGTCTTCACTTCATCCCAGTTCTTTTTAGCATTATTCCATTTCAGGAACTGTATCTTTCCCTCTGGATTCAGTGAAAATTTCAAACACCAGTCGTTCTTGACTTCAAATGTGAAATAAATCGCGTCCGCATTGGAGTGAAATATTGGTCTGAATTCCTGATTATCCATGAGGGCATAACCACCACTGAATCTCTGTCCATCCCAAGGACCCCACCGTGAATATTTTCGATGGTTTTTCTCAAGAACTAGTTGGGGTAACTGATCTGAGTCTAACCTGAACAAATAATCACCTGGAGCTGGATCATCACTTGTCCTCCAGGACGTCATGGATCGGTCGATACCAGTTTTCTTGTCCCAACCGAGCTTCATTCCTGGTAACAATGTGTCAACAGGGTGGTCAAAGCTTTGCCACAGGTACACTCCAGCTGTCAGATTGCTAGAATCTCCAAACACAAGATTTCCTGAATCCAGGAGCTTCAGGACTGGATTGGGAACAGTCCGGTTTAGATTATAAATCCAACTGACTATGTGTGTAACATTTCGGATAAAAACGCATCCATCTGTGTCGAGTACAAGGGATGCATCCAATCCAACTGGATTCCTTCTATTGCCGATCCATACAACACTACTGGGACCAATGCGTTTGTACCATAATCCTAGGTACCTCTCGCAAAAAAGTTTCAATGAATAACAAAAAAATCCTAATTCAAATACATTGTTGGGTGAGACTAAAGTCTGGGTGCCAAAGAGGAACTGATTTGGAAATAAAGAATCAGTTGCAGCACCGTAACTCGCGAATGAGGCTATGGAGAAAAGGAGATGACAGATAGCGAATAGCCAAGAAAGAATGGCAGCCATTGGTGGAAAAGATGAAAAGCACTCGTATGAAGATATACCAAAGCGCTAGAGAAACTTTGAGTTGTATAAGGCGGAAAAGATGAAAAAAAAAAAAGAAGAGCTTTGTAGCTAATTACCCAACCCCTTTTAACTTAACGAGGAAGGAGAAAAGTAATTAGCATTCTGTCCAGATTAGGCAGAATTTAATTTGTGAAAATCTACTCCCCATATAAGATAAACTTATTTAGAAGAAAACAAACGAATGGTTTAATTTCTTGTCATCTCTATCATAAATAAAATTTTCCTCTAAAAAAATGAGTTCTATATGTTTGATGCTTCTTCAGATTGAACATTTTTTCTTTTAGAAAATGATTGTTTGACGTATTGCTCAACCAACTTATGATCGTAGATTATTACATAAAACATACATATATGCATATATTCATTAAGTTGTAGTTTGGTTCTTCAAAATTCTTAGATGTTACACAAATGTGTATATATACAATTTTATAATTATCGTTTCAATAAAATTTTTTATAATTTCAAATAGGATTACACGTGCAATGCTCGTGCCCAAAGACTAGTGTAAAACAAATTCATTTAGAAGAGAATGCAAGAATATCTTAATGATTTAATTTCTTGTTACCTCTATCATAAACAAAAATTTTTCTTAAAAAAATGAGTTCAAGATCATCAATACTTTTTCAAATAGGATCCTCTTTAACATAGTTTCTGTGATCTTTAGTGAAATCTTGGTTTGGAGATTTATTTAAGAGATAATTTTGTCTTTAATGCATACTTGAGAGACTAAAGTCATTCCTACCCCAACTTTCAAAATATTGGTGGAAAAGATGTCCAGATACTAGTATAAACAAAATCCTTTGAAAGAGAACGCAAGAATATCCTAATAGTTTAATTTCTTGTTTCCTCTATCATAAATAAAATTTTCCTCTAAAAACAAAAGAGTTCAATATCATCAACACTTGTTCACATGGGATACTCTTTAACATAGTTTCTGTATTCTGTAGTGAAATCTTGGTTTGAAGATTTATTTGAGAGATAATTCCGTCCTTAATACATACTTGAGAGGTCAAAGTCATTCCTACCCTTCTAGGAAAAGTCAATTGCATATGCCACATAAAAAATATAACGGACACTATCGGTACTGTTTGATCTAAATCTATTTACTCCATAATCTGTTTAGGCAGAGCAAACAAAATCTTAAAAATGGACAAACAAGTATTAAATGAAGGAGATAAGTTGCAATAATTGTGATTGAACCGATTCTCAATCTAGGCTTGTTATATTAAATTTGGCGGAATTTCTAAATTAAACCAATTTATACGTGAAGCGTGAATTTTTTGATCTCTCACTAGGAGAATAATGTCCTTGATGTCTTATATGCTCTCACCGCAATTACTCGACTTGGTCCTTTAGTTAAGTAAGAATAGAATAAATTATGGAAAAAATTGTTTGGTTTTGCTTAAAAATGAAAGGTCATTCTCCCATATCGGAGAATTAGAAAAAGGTGGCTTAGCGACTTGCCTATATAAGGAAGCTTAAGTTATATTTTTTAATGTATCAAATCAAATACATTTCTAACATTGTTTGTTAGGAGAATGTATTGAGGTTTTATGTGATTGTAAAAATTTTTCATTTGTTGTCTTTTGACAATGGTTGTGGTTTATTTTGGTTTTGGGTTTCCATGTTAAATTCTTGTGTTGTTTTATTTCTCAATTTTTTTTCTCTCTTTACAAAAGGGGCGGAGATCTCGGGGTTTA
>JAABOM020000049.1:18327829-18338812 GCA_011800125.2 Solanum clarkiae | reverse complement strand
TATTTGGTAAGCTGACCACATTAGTGTAATGGAGACTTCCATGCTAATTAGAAATGTGAACAATATGATATTTACAGGTCAATTTTCAGCTGCCAAAAACATGAGGATTCGTTCAAATGTTATTTGTTAAGAAATATATATTATTGAAGCCAGGTAATAGGCAGAAAGATCCTACACTCTAGAATAAGATTGTCTACATAATGTCTGCACCATTATATGACAAAGAGTTACGAATCTTCCTGGAAAAGGCCATTGAAAAGTCAATTGTTTTATTGGGTTCTGTCTGAATAGAGATGTAATGGTCAATGATGCTTCATTTCACTTTTTTGTTTTTTTGTTTTTTTTTTGCTATTTGACCAAAATCTGACAAAAGAAAAAAAAAGTGATGTGCGTCACTAATTAGATTGCGAAAAAATAACACTATAGTTCCTACCGTGATAATTGTTGTCATTTCAATCCAGGCTTCCAATCTAGTTGGTACAAAAGTTGGAGGATCAACTACTAATAGATAAGAGAGGACGTTATTTAAAGTTTTTGAACATGTTCAGAAGTCGCTTTATGATAGAGTTCGTAATTTGCTTGATTTTCCGTACACAAGTTGGGGTAATTTATATAGATGGGCAAATTTGCAAGAAAATGTAGTTTGATATACTAGTGTTGTTGGAACTGAAAAAATTTAGCAATAAAACATTACTAATAAAACAAATACTCCCTCTGTCTCATTAAAATGTGGCATCCTTTGATTTGACACAGTGTTAAAAAAAAGAAAATATTTTTAAACTTGTAGTCTAAAATTATTCTTAGATATTTGTGTAGGGGTGTTATTTGAAATGGAACGGAGAGAGTACCAATTAAAAAAGTGATAAGGATAAACCTTTCAACTTTTCTTCCCCTAATTTGTTTTTTTTTTTTAAGAATTAGAACAGATGATAAAATAATAGTTGAGTATTCTGTTAATGCTTTATTCTATCACTTTGGTATTTATAGATCTCGTTGGGCATTTGATCATAATGTTACAGTCCATCTGATTGCAAAATTATCTAATATGAACAGTGACTAAGTTGATTAAATTCATGACAGCTGTTTTTTCAATGAACTTTGGAGATGTCAAACTAAACGGTACAAAAGCTTGAATGAAGGGATTAGATCCGCCTCTGAATTTGGTAATTTGACATGAAAAGCTGAATTACAAGAACAATGCCCTTTCTGGAGAAAACAATATGTCATTAATTTCCTCTTACTTTTAACCTGCCCAGTTTTGAAGAAAGTATCAAGTATGGTTTTTGGCCGTGGGAAGGAATCGCTATGCAATCCATCAATTACAATGTTGCTGTTCTTTTTTCCTTTTTACTTTTTGTTGTTTATGTTGCTGGGAATTGGCTGGAAGCCAGAGGGGCCTTGAACTCCAAGTTTTGAGCTTATTCATGAGGAATATACTGACCCTTGGATAGCTAACTCTCGATCAAATGTTCTGCAGTAAGTTTCTAAAATATTTACATCGATATATGGAAGTATCTAGAGACTAGAGTATGTAAAAGGACTTGGATACATCCCCTAATACTCATTGCTTTGTTAATAGGCTGGAAGAGTAGATCATTTCACATTATTACCAGTTTGTGGAATGCCCTTTAAGTTCACAATCCAAAAATCAGATTATACGTTCAAGAATATTACTAGGCTTCTTCATTATAATATTTAGTAAGGGATCAGCAGAAGAATAGGCATAGTAACAATTCTAAGGACAGGAGTGACATTTGCCGGAATTTTGAAAATTGACATGCTATCTCTGAAGATTTTTTGTCTTTTATTATCTGTGATACTGCAATACTCTTGGGCGAACGTGACTCTGAGTTCCACAACAAAAGTGGTGAAAGATTTCACATCATGTCAGCAATTCTGATGTGAATTTTGATGTGTTGTCACCTTTCCTACAGGCTTCCCTGTTGATCCGATGGCCAACCAACTATGCTCTAAGAATGCCTCTGCATAGAAAAGTTGTTCAGGTTCAGAGTCAGCTGTAATACCAAGCTAATTCTAAATGATCTCATTCCACAAGTTGATGAGCTTCTCTATTTCTGTAAACACCTGTTTAGGCTACTTGTTGACAACTCCGAGTTTGAAGTCTAGCTTTCCTTCTTCTTGCTTGGTTATGGGTTCTGCTATTAAGCATAAGTGACTTTCACGGTTCTCTTGGAACCATTATCAAAAGAATCAGAAACAGTAATAATTACAGAGAAAAGAATAACATCATGCCTAAATAAAAATCTTAAATGTCTTATCGTCCTTCCATAATAGTAATGGTAACATTGTTCACGGAGCCTTGAGATTTAGAAGTGCCTTTCTTGGAGACGCGTGGTCTTGTTGTAAATGCAGGTTGTTTAGGACTTGGTAAATCATAAATTTCCCTGGTGAGCATAGATAAAATTGTGGAGACATTTGGTCTGTCTTCTGCATATTCTTGTACACATAATAGTCCAACATGTACACATCTCAGAATTTCCTTTTCAAGGTGCAGGTCAGTTATTTTGGGGTCACCCAATTCCACAATCTTGTTTCCGATCCAACACTTCCATGCCTGAAGAGCAAGCACATTGACAAAACATTGGAAACTTGAACTATGAAAAGTTGACATTTCATATGAAGTGGAGCTTAATTTTCATAAAAACTTACCCATGATAGAAGGCTTAATGCACCATCATCTTCGTAAAAGCTAGTGTTCCTCCTTCCACTTATAATTTCCAATAACAATACTCCAAAGCTGTAAACATCTGATTTTTCTGAGAATCTTCCTTCCATTGCATATTCAGGTGCCATGTAACCACTGCATCACGTTATAATTTTGAATGTTTACTTGGTGTTTTCTTTTCAATCATGGAAAGAAAAATAGAAAAATACAACTCACTAGGTTCCAACAACTCTGCTTGTGTTGGCCTGATCTTGGTTGCTTGCAAAAATCCTTGCCATCCCAAAATCTGAAATTTTGGGGTTCAGATATTCGTCCAACAAAATGTTGCTGGCTTTTAAATCCCTGTGAATAATCCTTAGTCTTGAATCCCTGTGAAGGTAAAGGAGGCCTCGACCGATTCCCTCAATGATGATCACACGTTTAGTCCAATCAAGAAACTCTTCCTCTTGTTGCCGTGACCCTGAAAGTACATTACGAATTTGACAAGTTCAAATCAAAGAGAAGTTTGTTTTAGTTAGATGCTAGGGAAAACGAAAGAAAACTAATCATAACGAACCAAAGAGATAGGCATCCAAGCTTCTTTTTGGCATGTATTCATAAACCAACATTTTCTCCCCTCTTTCTATGCAACAGCCAAGGAGTCTAACAAGATTACGATGCTGAAGTTTGGAAATCACCACAACCTCATTCATGAACTCCTGTAGCCCCTGACCAGAAGACTGTGAAAGCCTTTTCACAGCAATTTCTTGTCCATCTGGCAATTTCCCCTGCAATTATATCATATACTTGAATATCTTTTCTTAAAAACATTAATAAGACACTCAATCACACAAATCATTACTTTGTAAACTGGACCAAAACCTCCCTGTCCAAGCTTGTTGGACAGATGAAAACTCTCAGTTGCATTTGCTAAGATGTCAAAGTTGTATACGGGCAGCTCTTCCAATTTAGCTTGATTAATGTCCTCTGTAGTCTTGTTTTCCCTGTAATGGTCTGGCGATGATTCACTTAATAAGATCTCATTCATTCTCTTCCATCCTGATTCAAAAGGACATTAGGGATAAATTGATTCATATGGTTAAAGCTACTGTGGATTTTTCTAATTTTCCAGATAAGCTTGTTACCTCTGCGCTTAGCTAAACATTGGCAGGAAACATATCCGAAAATGGCAAGAATTATTGAGCCTACTGGGACTATGATGGCAACGATTACTTTATATTCTCTCTTTTGATCTGCATTACGAAAGAAGTGTCCATTATACATATGTCATTGGCAATCAGAGTTCTATAGCTTACATTAGATTTCTGAAAAAAGAGGCCTTACCACGTTCAGAGTACGAAAGGCGAAGGAATAAATCTGCCCCACCCATGGAGAATTTCTGAACATCAAGTAAGCTTCCTTCCCAATGCATGCATCCTATGCCTGTGTAGTATGAACAAGCTATGCAGGAAGTATTCCTTAAGCAACCATTAACACAATCTTCATCAGCAAAAGGTACCCAAATAGCAGAATCCGGCACTTTCATTGTCTCCAGCTTCAGAAACCAATCTTGTTTCCCTTGCTCAAAGCCTGAGCTGTTTCTTTCGTTCTCTAGCATGTTCTTTCTCATGCATCCACGAGTCCAGTTTCCTTTCCCCCATTCTTCTTCACTTGTCGGCTTAAATCCCTCTAAACAAGAACATGTTGGTGATTTTCTAGGATCACAACTTCCGAAAGGTCCACATTTTCCATAAAAATCACACTCAGTTGCAGGAAATTCCCATGTTACTTCCCAATCATTCTTACTAGGATCCATATATTTCTGCTGCAAGACCCCTGTTGAGTTCAAGGTGAAAAAGGTCATCTCAACCTGATTTGCATATAAATAGGTAAGGTACACGGTGCCCTTGTTGTCATTTACCAGATCAAATCCATTGAGGTAGAACGAAGTCATGTCTGGTATCCCTATGAAAATCTGTTTATTCCATGGACCGCTACGCCAATGAGGTCTTCCATTCTTCCGTATGAAAATCTGGGGAATTGTTTCAGGTTGAATACCAGCTGAGAAAATTCCAACAGATGGATCTGAAGGACTAATCCATGATTTCAGCTCATTTGTCATGTTAGTACTTTTTTCAATCCCAATTTTCATGGTCTGCAAGAAGGCATCTGAAGGATCCCGAAAACTTTCCCAGAGAACTCTCCCACTGGAGTTGTCGTTCAAAACTAAGTTTCCAGTATCCAAGAGCTGGGCAGTAGAATTTCTCACAGCTGATGAAATACTTGATGACCATATACTCTTATTCTGTGAATTCAAGATTACAAGATTTCCATCATCTGATATTGTCACTCTTCCTCTAGAATCCTGCAAAGGTTCCTCTCTGTTGGCTACCCACACAACAATCGGTGGTTGGACGTTAAACATAACACCAACATAACGATTCGTCGAATTCTCAGGACTAAAGAACCCAAATATGAATCTTTCATCATTGGAGACCAAAGTTTCTGAATCTCGCAAGGATTTATCAGTGCTAATGATACCTGATGCTGTTGCTATAGAAAAAAACAGAACAAGAACAGCTGGAAATCGAAGTACCTCTCTAGTGCTTAATTTCATTGCTTATGAAGTTTTGTTAATGCCAATTTGCTTGTGAAGCTGCAGCCTGCAGTACTATTTCCTCGATATTTTGCTCACACTTGTTTCTCTTCGGTTTGCTTGGCTGTTATCATTTTTCTTTGTCAGCGGTTGGTGTAGTCTGTAGATCAAATGCATTGGCTGAGCCATCAAGTTGGAATTTCTATACTTTTATTAATATAAGGTACTTTCCCATTAGCTCACGAAGACTAACCAAACTACATCAACTGATTGGAAATTTCCATACCTATATTCTTCCCCATGTGAATACAAATCACAAACTGTAAAAGTAATATTTACTAGTGTTTGATAGATATCGAAAAAAAAAAATTATTATCCCAAGAATATTTATATATAATATAGAGAAATGAATGGAGAACGGGGGTTTGCGTTTGGCGGGGATGGAATGGTCAAGGGGTGCAACTCTCCTTCTCTTGTCTTAGTTACTCTACTCTTTCTGTTTTCAATATTCTTCTGATGATATTTTTCTTAATCAATGAGTTCTTGGTGCATGGTCAAACTCAACCAAGTCCATTTAATAAATAATGTGATTCTTGATTGATTTCAATGAAGTTACCATACTGAACTAATTATAATCTTTATATGGATTATAATTGTAACAATTTGGAGTTTTGATCATCACAATCTGTATCATTCTCTTTAATTGGTGGATATTTTTATTTTATATATTTTCTTCATGTGTAGTATTGTAAATGCCGTTTATTTAAGAGAGTGCAGTTAGATAAGTTCAAAAAGTTGACTAAAACAATTTATAATTTATTGTGGGAAAAAAAAAAGAGCTTTATTCTCTTTTACTTTTGCCATCCCTACCTGATTATTTTTGTTTGAAATTTCTTGCACTATTTGCTGCAAAAATCTGTAATATTCTCTTGATAACTATACTAGTGGATACAAGAAAGCTTTTAAATTTTATACTACTTTAGACTATGAAGAAGAGTGTCAACTTATGTATATCATTAGTGTAAAAGAATTTTTATACTGTTCAATTGCCTGATAAAATAATGATAAATAACTATTCATATGAAAAACTGGTGCTAGTAATCCAAACTAAAGCACGTAACCTGCTTATTTTCACGTGTTAAAATATACAAATAGTGCACTAATTAGCTAAGTAACCAAATTTGATTACAATATATAAACTCCAAATCGTGAAACAAATTGAAATTAATTTGTTTTGAATTATTTGTCCAAATTTAGTGGATAAAGTTACTTGATACTTTATGCAGTTGGAGTTAGGTAGCAGGTGCCTCATAAAATTATTCAAGATATATGTGAGTTGACCCAACAATCATAAAAATGATCCTTACAACTATTTGTTTCGTCTGATATTCTATTAGCAATAATTAAAATACAATTTAGTCAGCTCTCTCGCGCTCTCTCTCTCTCTGCCCCCTGTCTTTCTCGCCTCTTTTTGCTCATCTTTCTCAATGTACAAATTATAACAATCAATTATGCAAATATGAATATTAACAGTAATTTGTACAAATAATAACAATCAATTACAAAAATACAAATTATAAGTGTCAACCACACAAATTTCTCTTCAATAACATGAAATACAAATATTTTATTCACTAATACAACAGCAATGCAAATGATAACAATCAATTATGCAAATACAGTAATGCAAATGATAACAATCAATTATACAAATACAAATGTTGAACTTTATTCAACCATGATCTAATTATATTCATTATACTATTATATTCATTGGTATATATATACACATATTAATTACATATATAGAATTATCCAACAAGTATAAAAATACAATCATTAATACATACTCATACTAGTTTTATATATATAAATGTGATTCACCTCTCTTCTCTCTCTCTTCTTGTCTTTCTCATTCCTCTAACATGTAGCTACTAATGGTAATTAATCAAACTATAGCTATTTTGCCTCATTATATTTCAAACCTTTGCTATTTTTGAAATTCCCCTATATGAAAATCCATTTCATTAGTCTTCAGCTGATTACTCACTATTCTTCAGTCCAAAAACCAAAGAAGGCCCAAAACATAATTCCCAATAAATGACCCGATTCGGCCCACTCCTCGTTCCTCCTCAAATTCTCAAATCACCATTGACACCAAGACTTATCCACACAGTGTGGACGCATATCTTTTTTACAGGGGAAAAGGAAAATTTATCCTTGAGCTATAGATACTACTTGTGAGATCGTTTTGATTTATTGCTCTAAATCAATCACCACAATAACAATTTGATTCTTTCCACTCTCAAAGCACCATTATTACTCTATCGCCATTTTATCTCTGTAATAGACCGCCGCCGCCATCAACAACTAAATGTTAATGATTTACAAGTTAAATACTAAGCTTCTAGGTGTCTTGTAATTTAGCATAAGGCTTGATGTGGATGATTTCAGAAGGATTAATAATTAGTTAGGTTGATGGAGTTTTCATAGAGGATTTAATTTATTCTTCGTTGTTTGAGTTTCATTTTAAATGATTTGATGCTTATGAGATGTTAATTTGAGTTTGGGGTACCTACGTATTATTACTTTAAATCAGTTTAAACAGGTTAAGGGCAAATATGACTTTTCCCCCTTGTGAAAGAGACTCATGTGAAAACTTCCTCCGCCAATAAATAAAGGGTAACTTATTTGATACCTTAGTTTGTTGGTTAACTATCTGAACTTTCGATTTCCTCGCTTGTATCTTTTATATATTCTAGTGAAACTCGCTCTAATTCATATTAAGTGTGTTGTTAGAACTTTTTTTCATAGTTTAAAATAAATGAATAATTTAAAGTTTCTCTTAAACTCGCCACTAAAGAGAAAGAAACAGCAGAAAAAGAGAGATGGCGAGAGATAGTTGTCTAGCGCATGTGATGACGGGATGGCCATCGACGGTGCGATTGGTGGTGTTGTTGGTGCTGTTTATGGGACATATGAGGCTGTTAAAATGCAAGGTTCCTAGAAAATTAGATATATTGAACAAACAACTTTGGAAAATGCTGTCATCATTGGTCTCTTCTTGGAAATTGAAAGCTTGATAGACTGTGGAAAGTCATACTAACCTTTTCTTTAGGTCCATTTAGTGGTGGAGCTTTGCGCGTGGTGAATCTGGATTAATTGAGTTGCTCGAACTCGAGATTGAAATGATTAAGAATCTGAGAAAGAAATGGTTAAGAACCCGAGACTGAATGGTTAAACAAAAAAATATATATGTTATATGCATTGGGTTGTATGTTACTATATTAAATTTCTTGATTGATAAATATAATTTTCTTGACAAGAGTAATGATTTGAAATCCATAGAGCCAAATCAGTCAATCAATAAAAAATAATAATAATAATAATTCAAAGTTTAAGAAACTTGATGAAATTTTTTCCCCATATTTATCCGTCTAACTATTATCCATTTTCTAATAGAATAGTTTTAAAATAATGAAAGGGATAAAAGTAGAAAATAACCTTTAATTTATGTTTTTAAATACTCGAGTTCACCTAAACATTTTGTCTAATAAAGATTTGACGTATGATTGTGGCCATTATCATTGATTAATACTGACATATACAGAAGAATGATAAGGTGAATCAGTCATATAGCAAATGGAGTAATAAAGTAACGTTCCATGAGAATACTATATTTTGTCTGTTGCGCAGTCATAGGAAATTGCCTTTCCAAACTAAAGAGAGTCTATCTCTCATCATCATCATCATATGAATAGACTATTAATTGGGTACCTTCCCATGCAGCTTCCACGAAATTTGTCCCTTGATATGAGTAACTATTCTTATCCTCATTATGTTCCTTCCTTCGTCTCTTTCTCCTTCCCACTCTTTCCTCTATTTTTTTTCTCTTCTTATAAATATATCCAATGTTGAGTCAATCCACAAATATTCATCCTCTCTACTAACAAAACACATATAGTGTGTGTTAATTAATGGCTGCATTGGGACGTGATGTCGTGTTTGAGGATTTCTTCCCCTCCATGGTGGAGAAGCTTGGGTCGGAAGGGTTCCTTAAGGAGCTAAAGAACGGGTTCCGGGCACTGATGGATGAGGAGAGGGAAGTGATCACGTTCGAGAGCTTGAAGAGGAATTCGGCCATGTTAGGGTTGGAAGGAATGAGTGATGATGAATTAATGTGCATGTTGAGGGAAGGGGATTTGGATGGAGATGGTTGCTTGAATGAGAAGGAATTTTGTGTCCTAATGGTAAGGTTGAGCCCTGATTTGATGGACAAGTCAAGAATGTGGTTGGCTAAGAGTCTTGAAGCTAATGTCTTTTAGGCTCGTATTAGCATGTGCTTTGTTATAAGCAATCATTTTGGATCTACTAGGATTATTAAGCTACGCTAGCTAGCTAGGCTCTATTTATTTCCACCATGTCATTTTTTCCCTATGTATGTGTTTTCTAGTTTTATTACTGGAGTTCATTGCCATGGTTCTTTGTTTTTTTGCCATTGTTAGTGTGGTTTCTTCGAAATTCAATGAAATTTTGATTGTTATTCTCTTCGTCCAATTTTATTTTGTCATCTTTAACTTAAATTCCATAATAGTCGTTTGTCATTAGTGACACAATGATGTAGATATGTGACATTTTTTCACAACATGTTGAATAAAATGAGATGGGGGAATATGTGTTGGCTAGAATTAGCTTTCGGACAAATATTTTGATAACAACCAAAGGCTCATTAATTACTGGGCCCGGGAATTTAATGACAGCCAAAATAATTTTTTCAATAAATACAAAAAGGTCGCATATGTGAATTGGGTTCTTTCTGATAGTACTAAATTGAAAATTGAACAACCGATTAGTGATGTGAACAACCGATTATTGATGTGAATATTGATAATGAATGGATTTAGTTAATTAATTAAAAGTATTATTTTATTAATATATGTCTTATAATAGTAAAATTTTTATTTAGATATGTACCTCTTAATTCTAGAATAATTAAAGTTAAAGATAAAATTTAAAAAAAAATCTCTCTTAATCTTCTAAATGAATAACTATTTTTAATATACGTAATAACTAAAATGGACTCCAATAAATTTGATTTCATTACCTTATGATTATAATGAAAAGTTGAGTCTTTAATGGTACTGGTTAATTTTATTGATATACATAATTGAAGAGTTAACTTTAACTGTGAAGAATTTAATATGTATGTTAATTTTCTTTCAGATCACTAGTTATTTCAATGCACTACGACTTGGTTTTCCTGATTGAATCTGAATCCTCGAAAAAAACTATTTTTTGGCTCCAAACATATTAAATAGTAATTCGACATTACATTGATAATGAAAACTGCTGAAGAGAATTTTTTTTTACATTCTGATAAAAATTGGATTAGTCAGTATTTTATTGGGATAATTATACTGAGAGACGCTTCATTTAAAATAATTACAAACAAAATAGTCTTTTGTTATATCAGTATGTATAGTCAGCATATATTATGTATCATAATATATATTTAGTGTATAGCCTATGTATAAGTAATATACATTGTATAGTAGTGTATACTTTCTATAACTTTTGATAAATTTTTTTGTATAGTCATGTATAGTTTCGCTGATTTGGAGCTATTTTTTATGTAAATAGAACATGACTATACACACACACACACACACATATATATATATATATGTATATGTGTGTGTGTGGGTGTGTGTGTGTGTGTGCG
>JAABOM020000049.1:18301094-18317970 GCA_011800125.2 Solanum clarkiae | reverse complement strand
CGTACATCCGACCCCCCCTCACCCCGCAATGAGCGGGAGCCTTTTGAGGCACTGGGGTATGTTGTTGTTGTTATATATATATACGTGGATGATAGAAGAATATTTTAATATAATATTTGAGTTAACAAATGGATAATTATTGATTGAGAAAATGATGAAAACAATTGTTAGTGTATGGTTAATGCTTTATTTTGGTCGTTGATTGAAATCATCCTTATAAAGGTGCTCATTTTGGTCCTTAAAACATCTTACTTGATTGAAATTGTCCTTAATGTATAACAAAAGGTATTCATTTTGATTTTCTACCCTAAACCTAACCGATTTTATCCACGCGATAGTAAAAAATTTAGTTGTGGACATCGTAGACTTACAAGATCCACCATTGTTATCTTTTTTGTTAGCTCCAAAGAAAACTTCAAATCTAACATCATTGTCTCTACCTTTTTTCAACAAAATTTACTATTTTGTCTTACTTAAAACATGAACTTTTATTAGGTAAGTGAAATAATATTGTTAGAGAAAATGGTATTATATAGTAACACCATTTTATGTGATATCATTTCCTTTTTGGTCCATCCCAAAATAAATATCACCTTACTTTAATTGAAAATAATTTAACTTTAAATTCTCCTTTTATCTTTAATGAAATAATTCTCAACCATACAAATATCTCTGATTTTAGACCACAAGTTTCAAAAATTACAATTTTTTTCTTAAATATTAAATTAAAGAGTATCATATAAAATGAAATGGAGAAAGTACTGTAATATTTTTATTGAATAAAAATACTGTACAACATTTGACATAATGACTGGAGAAACATAGATGGCTAAAGGGAACCTGCATCACACGTAACACGGCTAGAACTATTGGAAAGAAGGAAAAAAAAAAAAACGTGTGCGTATTATATAGTACTATATAAATAAAAGTCAATTCCACACCAAGCATCAATTCTCAGTTTGTAATTATTTATAGGTATGACTCTTATTTTTTTTACTATTTTTAAAATAAAGTTTTATTTATTTTTATAAATATCAAGAAATACTTTTAAATATTAATTATTTATTCTCAAATCATTTTTCAAGACGTAATAGTAAACATCAATTAATAGATAACATGATAAAATAATTATTATGTCAATCATTATTTTCATAATGGGTATGTCAAGTTCAAATGTGATGAGTAAAAGTGGACATAGTAAATGCACGATAATTATTCAAAGTACTCCCTTCGTCTATTTTTACTTGTCCCTTATTGACTTGACACAGTGATTAAGAAGTACTAAATAATATGAGTAAATTATCTTTTAAATATAATAAATATAATTAATGTATTGAAATTTTTTATTTTATTTTATTTTAATTTTGGATGGGGAAGTGGAAATGGGGAGGGGATTATAATGTGGGGGAATCGAACCTTTACCAACAAGATGGAAATTCAGGTAACTAACAAACTAAGCTACTAAAATTTTCCCATTGAAAAATATAATAGAGAAATGACTATAATTAATGATAAAATAAATTAGAAACTAAGTGTAAAATTATCTCTTAATTTTATAAACTAAACAAATATTATTGAACACATCAAAATAATATAGTGAACAATTAAAAATAGACAGAAGGAGCAGCTAATAGTAAGTCTCCACTTCACTTCCCTATAAATAAAAGCATTAAATTAAAAAAAACTCATCCCGATCGAAAGCCTTTATTTCCTCCATATACTTATTTCACTTAAGTCATGGGTTTTCGTTTGAGCCTTGCATTGAGCATTGTGGCACTTGCACTTGCAGGTGTTGCTATTTATAGAAATACTTATGAAGCCACCATCATGAATAAGGAATCACTCCTCCAGAAATCAGGTGCAGCCATTGTTTTAACCTTAAATAGTAGGGAGAGATATTCAGACAAGCACTTGAGCCAGCAATTAAGTCAGGAGTCATGTGTATTTTCAGCTGTACAAAGTGTTGTGAACAGTGCCATTGATAATGAAACACGCATGGGAGCTTCTCTCATTCGCCTCTTCTTCCATGACTGCTTCGTCGATGTAAATATATATTTCCTTCACCCTTTTCTATATCTGCATACAAAATTTAAAAACAAAGAATTTTTTGAGAGAAAAATTTAATCTTCATCTAAAACAAGTTATAAAGAGACAGAAACATGTATGAGTAAAATGATTTATCTGAATAGGATAAAAATGAGAATTTCACAAGTTGAGTTGTCTATATAATATGCTTCTTTTTTGTTTAATTTTTATGATATACTCTTCTTTTTAGTTTAATAAAAAAAATGACATCTTTATAAATTTAATTTTAAATTTCATATTTTATTTTTAATAATATGATTTATAGTCATTAATATCCTATGCTTGTTTTTTATTATAAATTTGAAAAGTCTCTTTCTTTTTCTTAAATTCTCTATCAAGTAAAATATCTTCATACATATATTGAGACGGAAAGAATAGAAAGATATTTTTTTTAGAGATAAACTAAGAAAAATGTTTTGTAGTGGTTTACAAATTGAATCTTATTTGAGTATTTCTTTTGTTTTTTCCGTATATTTGTCCATCTTAAATCAAAAAATTTTAAATGATCAATCAGAAACAAAAAACTGAAAGTGATTCTCAACCATAGAACTATTTGAAAGATCTGATGGTACGTCGACATCAAAACTTTGAGAAGTCTATCCTGCCTTTCAACTCTTCTTTTATTCACTGCCACTTGGCCTTTTTTTTTAAAGTTTAGATATGTCTTTTGTAGTGATTATATGAAGTTGGCTAATTTATATCTTTTTTCTGTTTTTGAAAAAAATAGGGTTGTGATGGAGGTATTCTTTTAGATGATATTCCTGGATCATTCCAAGGGGAACAAACTTCACCACCCAACAACAGCTCAGTCAGAGGCTTTGAAGTGATAGCACAAGCTAAACAAAGTGTTAAAGATACATGTCCCAATATATTTGTATCTTGTGCTGACATATTAGCTATTGCTGCTCGTGATTCTGTTGTTAAAGTAAGTCCATTATTTACTATCGTCCCATATATCCCAAATGTTACTTTACATCTTAGATTACTGCCAAAATTATGTATGAATAATAAAAATGAATATTTCATCTAACTCGAAAGCCAGCTTAGAAGTTGAGAATTGTCCAAAAAAGAGACCAAATTCCACATCCACACACTGTGGAAATTCCGACAGCCCTCATGCTCAGTACCAGTTGGATATGGGGTCAACATTTGGTTAATCAAGATTTGAATGTAGTAACTCTGTTAATATGACAATGAAATTGACTTAGGCTAACTCCATACCAAAAACTAGAATAATAAGATATTATACTTGGTAACATGTTAGAGTTAACCCGTAAAACTACATTAGTCAGTATATATAACTTATCTATCACTTTTATCATGTGGCCTCTCAATGTTTACAACAATCATACTCAATAGAATCCCACAAGTAGAGTATGGGGTCAAAGGATAGAATGTAGGCAGATCTTACCACTGCCTCATAAAGGTAGAGAGGTTGTTTTCCGGTAACCCTCATCTCAAAAGCTCATAAGAGGAAGCCTCTCAATGTTTACCACAAATATTTTCATAAGCTTCAATTCATATTAGTTTAAAGTCCCAACTTAAACTCCGTATGTTTTTGGTATCTGACAGCTAGGAGGACAAAATTATAGTGTTACACTAGGGAGACGCGATGCCAGAAATGCCAGCTTCTCTGGTGCTTTAGCTCAACTTCCAGCTCCATTCGACAACCTAACAGTCCAAATACAGAAATTCAGCGACAAAAATTTCACCCTCCGTGAAATGGTCGCGCTAGCTGGCGCGCACACGGTGGGTTTCGCCAGGTGTGCCACTGTGTGTGTCAGCGCCAACGTTAATCCTCAAGCACAACTCCAATGCAACTGCTCCGCCACGCTAACTGATTCCGATTTGCAACAATTGGATACAACTCCTGGTGTTTTTGACAAAGTTTACTACGATGACTTAAACAACAACCAGGGGATAATGTTCTCGGATCAAGTTTTGACCCGGAATACCACAACTGCTGCTTTTGTAACAACTTATAGCAGCAATGTTACCGTTTTCTTGGCAGATTTTGCTGCCGCCATGATCAAGATGGGGGACTTGCCTCCCTCCGCGGGCGCTCAGTTGGAAATTCGTGATGTTTGCAGCAGGGTTAATCCCACTTCCGTGGCTTCTATGTGAAACGAAAACTTTAAATTATAATTAAGTTACTTATCTCACTACTGTTTTCTTCAAAATAAAAGAGAATGTGGTTCTGGTATTTGTTTTGTAATATTTACTAATACTTTGTTATGATCAGTTGATGCCATGTATATGTTCCAAAATATATGAATATTGTTTTCCTTGTGTGCCAGTGTTGGTGATTTTTTTTTAATCTAACTGATCAGAGTAGTTCAATTCGTTGTTGGAAATTTAATATTCTGAAACTAAAAATGGGACTCCAATAATAAGAAAGGTTTGAGGAAAACTTGAATCTTTTCATTTCCCACGTTATAACAATCTATGTATTCATATTTGTAATGCTTACATGATTTCATTAATCAAGGGACCCTCTTCGTATATGGACCATGAGTTCTTTGTGTCGCTTTTATCAAAGGTGTATGAAGAAGTCAGCCTTATTTTTTTAATCTTTATGACTTTATCTTCTAAAGCATTAAAAAAGCGTGAAGTATAAGGAAAGCAGCTGAACATTAATGTCTGTATAGTACAATTATTTGAGGGTCTCATTGATTCCATTACCACAATGTTTGTCTATCAGTACTAGTTTGTCAATAATTAGGTACTTGTCATCTCAAACAAGGCTGCCCTCCATTTTCTTTCTCTCCATTTTGTTAAAGTTTATATCTTTTGTTAAAGTTTATATCTTTTGTCAAAGTTCATGTCTTAATAGTTAACACATGACATAAGTTAGATTGATAGCTACGATTTAATTGATCATTTCTTCTCTTTCTATTTAATGACATAATTCAATTAAATTTTAACTTATGACATGTGTCAGTCATGATAAGAATTTGAGGAAAATAGAGAGGAGCCTCTTCATCTCACTTGTCTTACTTTCTTTATATATGTCCGCTTGATTTTAACCATATATACATAGGGTAAAAGCTAACCAAATTAAATTGGGTACAAATATACTTCCAATAATAGAGAAGTCATAAAGATTGTTTTCTCTTAATAACTAAAGTTCCATACAGCGCGAATTTAAATGAATCCGGCCAATAAATTGTTTCTCATCTTCTTCATTATTCCAATAATATCCACCACTAAAATTTAGTAGTTTATCGACTGCAAAAATAGTTAAAAAACAATATTTTTTGATGACTTTTTGACTGTTTCTGAATAATCGACAAATTAAATGTCAAAAACTAGTTACCGACTATGGTAATCGAGGTTTACCAGCTACAGTAATCGATAATTTCCGACTACAGTAGTCGGAATTTATAAATGTGGATCCGACCATATAAGTATCAACATGGCCGATCACAATAGTCATACTACTAAAATAATAATTTATTAATTAACAACAATGCCGACCACTGTGGTCGTAATAATTAATTAGTTAATATACATTCCGATAGTCAGTATATATAACTTATTTACTAATCATTTAATTACTTTACCGAATGCTACTGTTGGTATAAATAATTAATTTATTAACTATTTAAGAATATTTTCGATTACTGTGGTCGGTATTTCTAATTTTCTGAAAAAAATTATATAACATTGCTGATTGTTGAAAAAGCTGCATTTTAATACAAAATTTTTTTTGTTTATTTGGTACATCACCTAAATTAACTACCATTCATCCATAACATATTGCTAATTGTTTGTTGTTATTTTGGATTGGTCTAGTTTCAACAACTTTAACATTGTTGGAGTTTGTTGAGTTGAATTATTGAAGAAGATAGAATTGTTCTATTGATTTTTAAATGTTTGACTCGTGTATTTAACAGTTAAAAATTATTGGGACTGATATTAGGAGACTAAATATCAAACTCGAAGTCAGGTTTAGAATAAGTTTAAGCGAAAACATGTTGCGTTAAATTTGATTTTACACACGTTCTATGGAAATGTGCCAGAATCATTGGGATTTTGGTGTGCAATTTTTAGAATCGACTAGATTTGTGACAAGACGTGTTATGAACTAGATTTGGCCAATGTCCCTGCATACATGACAACAACAACAACATACCCAGTATAATCCCACTAGTGGGGTCTGGGGAGGGTAGATTGTCCCTGCATACATGAATGTTGCATAATTAGTTATTGGGACGAAAAGAAGCAATAAAATTGAAAGGTCTTTGCAAAAGGTTGATTTGGGACCTGAGCCCAAATAACAACTAGCTGAAAAGATGACGGATGAAAGAAAGTGGTTATGCAAATTGTTGAGAAAAGAAATGTCTAGTCCTCTCATCCCTTTTGCTTGAATCTAAACTTCTCATCTCCCTTAAAGTTAGCTTCTTCAATTTATTATTGTTCCACTACTTTCTGCAAGTTCTTTGTTAGTTACATTTTCGATTGTAACTTTGAGTATAGTGATTATAATACTTGAATGTTTCTATTGTGAAATTGAGTTTGTCATGAGGCGAATAACAAATTTAATGGCAATCCGATAGAATCATCAAGATTTGGTTCATCCGGATATTTAACAAAGCATCATAACAATTTCTATGGTAATTCGCCAGAATTTTGAAGATTTAATGGCCAAGTTTTGATGATTATTTGTTGGAAATTATTTTTGAACCTTTTATACTTTTTGGTATACTTACTAGGTTCACACTGTGTGAGGTCGATTTCATCTAACTTTGATCTAGTCGCCTATGTTTTTGTATGCTACTTCCCTATTTTCATAAAATCAATTACTAATAATAGGAAATATAATTTAAATTATGTCCTTGAATATTTTTTTTTGTTTCACAAATTAAGTTAATATGGGACAAAGAAAGTAATTTAATTTATTATGGTTAAATCATTTAATAAAGTGAATACATTCACTAATTCACCATGGTTAAGTAATAGTTCTGCATATTCAAACACACATTATGTATTTATTAAATTGATGTAAACACTTAACGAGTCGAATTCACATGTATATTGGAAACAGATTCATATGTAAATTCAAAAACAAACCGCAGATAGGCCCAACAAGCAAGAATGATTGATCTTCCGAAGCCCACGAAAACCACACAAGTAATCTTTCAATGGTTGTGGTCTTGTGGACAACAACAAAAATTATAAAACTTAAGTAATGTTTCACATATTAATAGAAAACTATATTGTATAACCTCTCATAAAAAATATTTAGCAAATATGTATGAAATTTTGTATATTATTATATAAAATATATTTCTTTTATACAAAATATATATTCTTTGTATATTTAGCGAACAAATTGAACTATTTTGATCGATCTCTGGATATGTAACTTGGACATACTTAACTGATCATATCATGAATATGGGACAAGTGATAGATCATGAATCACGTGCATGATGTTATTATTATTGTCTGACGAATCAAACAACATTAAAGATTCAAGCATTTGCTCAATAATTTTACATTTTATTGGTACAGTTTTTCGTATAACTTTGATAAAAACACATTTATTTTTAAAATATACTTTATAAATGTCCAAATTTAGGTCAAACCTATATATAATTGTCATGCTCCAAATCTTATGATTTTTTGTTTTAAAACGTATATTGATCTAGAAACATATAAGTGAAATAAAAAATTTAACCAAACCAAGTTGGAGTTTCATAGAATGGCATTAAGGAGAGATCCAAGAGTTGTACACTAAATGAATCATTTATCATTAGTTTGTTGTTCAAAAATTATGAATTAAACTGAAAAGAAAAATTGAACGTGATTTAACTATATATAAATACACATGCCTATAGAGCAATGTATTTATTGTTCTTTTTGATAATTATTTTGATCGAATGGCTATATCCTATAGTTATTCCTTTTTAAAAAGGCATGCCAACTGCAATAATATCTTAATTTCTAACTATTTTGTACTAGATATTTTTAATAATCATGAAAATAGGATACACAGGTCAAATTAAAAATTGCAGACATAAAGCAAATCTGAATCAATAATTGGAGTGTATTGACTATTATCCCTACTATGGAGCATTTACTTTCATTATTCAGTACTCAGACATTGTGGATCCAACTAATGTTAGCTCAACCTGACTAGTTAAAATTTTATTTTTTTTTTAAATAAAAGATTTATTTTGCATAATAAAAACTTAAAAAATAACACACAAAATCTTTATAAAATCACTTTCTTCTACTGAAATTATTATTATTTTTTTTAAAAAAAAAGTAAAATGGATTAAAGTATTTCCTCTTGTGCAATCTCAATAATGGTCGAAGCCTTTTTCTCGTGGAGAACGTCGCCTTCACATGCTCCGATTAATTAATACTATTTTAATGCAAAAATCAGACAATGTCCTCTTGCCAGCTAATTTATTCATAGTCTTTGCATTACTTTATTTGTCATACTTTTAATTTACAAATAGTGGATCAAACTTGACTTTTTCTAAAATTATGTTCATTCCCCCAAGTCTTTGTCACTTTGCCACAAAAGACCCTCTTATCTGTTCTACTATTAGGTGTAGTTTCTGATTTCATCTTATTTTTCAGCTACATTATGGGGAATCTTGAACTTCTCTCTGTTGTTCTATTATCATTCGTTTTGTCACAATGTCATGCCCAACAAGCCTTTCTCCGGTGTATTTCTAGTCAATTTTCCAAAAGTAACATCACAGGAGTACTTGTCTATGCTCCAAAATCACCAGCATACTCATCTATTATAGAACATGCTCAGAAAAATCCAAGATGGTTGAATTCTTCATCCGCACATCCCCTTTTCATTACCGTCCCTCGTCAAGAAACTGAACTTAGACCTGTCATTCTTTGCAGCAAGAAGTTTGACCTGCAGATTAGAGTGTTAGGTGGTGGTCACGACTATGAAGGACTCTCTTTTCGTGCTGAATCACAGTTTATCATGATTGATATGAGCAATCTTGATGAAATCAATATTGATTTAGAGGAAGAAACAGCCTGGATTCAAGCAGGGGCAACATTGGGACAATTATACTATGAAATTGCCAAGAAAAGTAGAGTACATGCATTTCCAGGAGGCATATGTTATACTACTGGCAGTGGTGGGTTAATTAGTGGAGGAGGACTAGGTTCTTTGATGAGGAAATTTGGGCTTGCAGCAGATAATGTCATCGATGCTCGTGTAATGGATGCTAAAGGAAGAATTCTTGATAGCAAATCAATGGGAGAAGACTTCTTTTGGGCCATAAGAGGAGGTGGAGGTTCTAGTTTTGGGATCATTCTTGCTTGGAAACTCAAGCTGGTTCATGTACCTGAAAAGGTTTCTGTTTTCAGGGTTCATCGAATGGTCGAGGGAAATACTATAAATCTGCTCCAACAATGGCAACATACATCATATTTACTACCTAGAGAGTTCTTCCTCAGATTGATTATGCAAAATGATGGAGTAGAAAAAGACAAGAAAGTCAAAGCCACATTTGAAGGACTATTTCTTGGGACAGTTGATGAGTTAATCCCAATCGTCAGCGATAAATTTCCTGATTTTAAATTGGAGCACAAGGATTTCTTCCAAGAACCAGTGATAAATTGCACTGAGAGGCCTTGCTTGAAGAAAGAATGTTATGAAGTTCCCTGGATCGGGTCGGTCTTGTTTTTGTACAATAGAAGAGTTGATGAATCACTTGAGATCCTTTTGGATAACAGTGTTCCTGTATATAAAAATTACTTCAAGGGAACATCTGATTTTTTGAAGACTCCTATTCCCGAAAAGGGTTGGAAAATGATTGAAAGATTGTTTCTTGAAGAGGACAGGCCCATGATAATAGTAGAACCATTGGGGGGGAGGATAGATGAATTTTCAGAATCTGAACTTCCTTTCCCTCACAGAAAGGGAAATTTGTACAACATTCAACATTTGGTGAATTGGAACGACAACAGTGAAAGTGTATCGAGCAAAAAGATTGGATGGATGAGAAAATTTTACAAGGAAATGGAGCCATATGTTGCCAGTTCTCCCAGGACTGCCTATATCAATTACAGGGATCTTGATTTTGGAACCAACCAAGTAGACTATAGCTATTCCAAGGCCAAAATCTGGGGGGAAAAGTATTTCAAAGGCAACTTTGAGAGGTTAGCTAAAGTTAAGAGTATGGTTGATCCTGAAAATTTTTTCAGATACCAACAAAGCATTCCATCTTTTGGGAATCCAGGACTGACAAATTTAATCGGAGAAGCGTGGCCGAGCACTTACATTCCACCCGAACTACAGGTACTCTGATATTAACTTTCTGCCAGCGTATCCAGAAAGGCAAAAGTGAGTACAAATGTACTCTGGGTGGAAAATTTGGACTTGATGAATTCAACCTCACCGTTGAATCCATTGTAATTTTAAAACTATGGATTCAAAGTTTAATATTTGTTAAAATATTAGCAATTCTTCACATGCATATTTATGTTCTGGGTCAAAAATATCGAATTAAGTTGAATCTAGAACAACCTGGCACCATCCGTATCTGGACACTAAATATACTACTTGAAATGGTGATGAAAAAGCAAAACATATGCCACATCCTCATTACTACAACTTGTAATACATTGTGTGAACTTTATGTTGCCTCGTATGATCCAAAAGCGTTGTGCTTGGACCATAAGCTTCAACAACATATGTAAATCATGTATATTGTGATTAGATTAGTGTCTAGTTGCGCTCTAATCAGTGGTTATAGTAACTAGTTTCAGTGAATTACTACTGCAAGTTATGAGATGTTGACAGCCCTGAATTATCAATTATATATACAATTATAATCTTAATCACCTTAGTATTCAACACATGAGAACAACGGAGAGATTCCTACAACCCAAATATCAGCGAGATCACTCGTTAAAGCATATGTTTGGTGTAAACACTCGACAGGAGATATGATAAGTTCTTCTTACCATTCATGGAAACTAATGTTTGGACATTTTGAAACAGTGGATTTACATTTGAGTCCCTTGAATTTCCAAATGTTTTATGAATTAAAATAGAACTGAAGTACATTCAATGCATAAACTAATATACATTAAATTACATTAAGTCCGCTAGATCAAAGTTTAACTGTCGAATTAATCAAGAAACTAATATAGTGAGTTCATTCAAACGCATCAAATTCATCTCTATAAATTGGATTATTCGAAAGGCATATAGACATGAGCAAATTCATCTTCTTTCCCCTCAAATCATGATAGTTCATTCTGAATCCCTTAATTCTTTTAGATAGCAATTTCCTGCAAATGAAATGGGAAGCCTTCAAATTCTCTATGTTTTACTCTTTTCACTCTTTTTGACAAAATGTTATTCTACAGAGCAAGATTTTCTCCATTGTCTTTCCAAATACAAAAAGAATATCACCAAAAACATTTACTCCCCAAATTCTTCAACTTATTTATCTATCCTGGAATATGCCCAGAAAAACCCCAGATGGTTTAATTCTTCACATCCTATTTTCATTGCCTCCCCTAGAAAAGAATCAGAAATCAGGCATGTCATTCTTTGTAGTAAAAAAATAGGCCTACAAATGAAGATCAAAAGCGGTGGCCATGACTATGAAGGCCTATCTTATCGCTCTGAATCCCCGTTTGTTATGCTTGATTTAAGCAATCTTAACAAAATCAAGATTAATTTAAAGGAGGAAACAGTTTGGGTTCAAACAGGGGCGACCATCGGTCAGCTTTACTACGCAATTGCCAAGAAAAGTAAAGTCCATGGATTTCCAGGTGGTATCTGCTTCAGCATTGGCACTGGTGGAATGATCAGTGGTGGTGGCCTTGGGGCATTGATGAGGAAATTTGGTCTGGCAGCTGATAATGTTGCAGATGCTCGCGTAATGGATGCTAAAGGAAAAATTCTTGACAGAGAGAAAAACAAAGATTTGTTTTGGGCAATAAGAGGAGGAGGAGGAGCAAGTTTCGGTGTTATTCTGGCATGGAAACTAAAATTGGTTCGTGTTCCTGAAAAGCTTACTGTTTTTACTATTCGTAGGAAGTTAGAGGGTAACCGGAATCTCCTCCAAAAATGGGAAAATGTATCACATCAACTTCCTGAAGATTTGTTCATTAGAGCTGTTGTTCAAAATCGCAGAATATCAACAGGAAATATTACTAAAAAGCATTTGGAATTTTATTTTCAAGCACAATATCTTGGCCCCGTTGACAAATTAATTCCTCTTCTCAAACAATACTTCCCCGAGTTTAATTTGGAGCGAAAAGATTGCTTCCAAGAGACTGCTGCTCCTGCAGAGAAAGAATGTCACGAAGTCCCCTGGATCGGATCAGTCTTACATTTATTTTTCAGAAAACCAAATGATTCACCTAAAGTTTTGCTAGAAAAGAGAATTCCAACACGGAAAAATTATAATAAAGGGACATCTGATTTTGTGAAGACTCCAATTTCAGAAAGTGGTTGGGAAATGATAGAAAGACTGCTTCTAGAAGAAGAAAGAGTCCAGATGATAATGGAGCCATTAGGCGGGAAATTAGATAAAATATCAGAATCTGAAATTCCATTTCCTCATAGAAAGGGGAATTTGTATACTATTCAGTACTTGGTATATTGGGGCGATAACAGTGAGAGTATATCAAGCCAAAAGATAGCATGGATGAGGAAATTTTACAAGGAAATGGAGCCATATGTTGCAAAATCTCCAAGAAGTGCTTATCTGAACTACAGGGACCTTGATTTTGGGAGTAATCAAGGGGATTACAGCTACTCCAGGGCCAAAATATGGGGTGAAAAGTATTTCAAGGCCAATTTTGAGAGGCTGGCTAAGGTGAAGAGTAGAGTGGATCCAAAAAATTTCTTCAGAAGTGAACAAAGTGTACCGCCTTTTCAAATATCAGTCATATAGCTGAAGAATAGATTCCATGCAAGGTTTTTATATGCATGCTAATCAACAAAATAATACTCCCAAGACTGAGAATCATGGCGAAAATTTTGGTACATGTGCTAATGCTAAACAAATCTTGAGTATTTACACGAACAATAAATACAAAACATGTGTGTTCTATGTATTGTTGATTTAACTAATACTCTCTCCAGCCATTTTTACTTATCCCTATTAACTTGGTAGAGAGATTAAGAAATAGTAAATGATAGAATATTTTACCAAAATATCATTTTGAATATAATAAATACAATATCTTGAAAAATGTAATAAAGAAATGATTATAATTAATGATAAGGATAAATTAGGAATTAAGGGTAAAGGGACAAGTATTGTTGGATATCCCAAAATAATATAAGAAACAAGTAAAAATGGACGGAGGGAGTAAAGTCAAACTAATTAATTCGATATAAATAACAGACAGTAATAATTTAGCACTCGGGGAAGTCATGTTGAATAATATTTGCTGAAAATAATGAAAAGAGCATTGAGTAAAAAAAACAAGAGCAAGTTTAAATTTCTCCTTTGTTTTTTTAATTAGGGTTAATTATTGTAGACACATCTATTATATGATTCAGTTCTAAGTACACCTCTTATTATAAAATTAAACACGTATATTCCTTATACTACAGAAGTCTTACCTTAGTACTGTAATAACTTTTTCCTACCCTTCAAACGTTAGTAAGTTATTTTTATTTTTATTTAATTATTATAGAGTAATATTTTATTATATTGAAATTGCTCTCTTTTTTTAGTTAATTTGCTTTCCAGTTCAAAATTATCTTGAGAATTTCCATTATATAAAGGTTTAAATGTTTGTAAAAAAAAATATATATATATATAAAAACCATCTTTAAGAGTTTCGAAAGATAAATAATAATTTAAAAAAAAACTGCTTTTCCAAATACATACATAAAATTTTTTGTCATTGTATTATTCTACAGATTTCCTCTTTTTGAGTTGGAAAAGATAAGCAAGAAAAAGTTGATCTCTTGTTAAATTAAAGGCGTGAATAAAGATTTTCAATTCTCTTCTTGAGTGGCAGTTATTTCCTTGTTTCAGAAGCAATCTTTAAATTATGTTCCTCCTTGATAAAATGCAAAGTGTTGTGTTTATCTCTTCTTTAAAATTTCATGAAAAGCAATTCATTATTATGGCCACCAGAGCTAAGTAAAAAATATGAGCATGAAAGACACATATTTTGTGTTTATTGTTTTGGAATAACGAATAAGCTAAGCATATTTATCCTCTAAGAGCAACAGATCATTTTTAAAAACTGGAAATTGTCTGAAATATCATATAAATTTGAACCAAACCTCTTTGTATTACAATTTTATACAAGCACTATCTGGCTTGTCTGTAAACATGAGTTGTTTTGAGTAAAAGGACTCTTCAATTGTAAATCTTCAGCTATATATTGTGAGTAGGATAAGGTGGAATACTTTGTTCGTGTCTGAAGAAATTGTTGGGATCCACCTTACTCTTCACTTTGGCCAATCTCTCAAAGTTTCCACTGAAATACTTTTCACCCCATATTTTGGCCTTGGAGTAGTTGTAATCTCCTTCGTTACTCCCAAAATCAAGGTCCCTGTAGTTCAGATAAGCACTTCTTGGAGATTTTGCAACATATGGCTCCATTTCCTTGTAAAGTTTCCTTATCCATCCTATCTTTTGGCTTGATACACTCTCACTGTTATCGCTCCAGTACACCAAGTACTGAATATTATACAAATTCCCCTTTCTGTGAGGGAATGGAATTTCAGATTCAGAGATTTCACCCAATTTTCCGCCAAATGGCTCAAAAATCATTTGGGGTCTTTCTTCTTCCAAAAACATTCTTTCTATCATTTCCCAGCCACTATCTGGGATTGGCGTCTTCACAAAATCAGACGTCCCTTTGTCGTAAGTGTTCTTTGGAATTTTTTTTTCTAGCAAAGTTTCAGGTGGATCAGTTAGATTTCTGCCATAGAAATATAAGATTGACTGAATCCAGGAAACTTCATGGCATTCTTTCTCCGCACCAACAGCAGTACTCTTTTGAAAGCAATCTTTTGGCTCCAAATTGAACTCAGGGAAGTGTTGTTTCAGCAGAGGAATTAACTTATCAACAGGTCCAACATATTGTGCCTGAAATAAGAATACCACATGCTTTGTGGTATCATTTCCTGCTGAAGATTCACTGTTTTGAATAAGAACTCTGATTAACAATTCTTCGGGGAGTTGATGTGCTATGTTTTCCCATTTTTGGAGGAGAGATCGGTTACCCTCTAACTTCCTTCGAATCGTGAAAACAGTAATCTTCTCTGGGATACGAACCAATTTTAGTTTCCATGCTAGAATAACACCGAAACTTGCTCCTCCACCTCCTCTTATCGACCAAAACAAATCTTCATCCATCTTTCTGTCAAGAATGTTTCCATTGACATCCACCACACGTGCATCAACAACGTTATCAGCTGCTAGGCCAAATTTCCTCATCAATACCCCGATTCCACCACCACTGATGATTCCACCAGTGCCAATACTGAAACACACACCGCTTGGAAATGCATGAACTTTACTTTTCTGGGCAATTGCATAGTAAAGCTGGCCGAGGGTCGCCCCTGCTTGAACCCAAGCTGTTTCTTCCTTTAGATCAATCTTGATTTGGTTAAGATTGCTTAAATCAATAATAACAAACGGGGATTTAGAGCGATAAGATATGCCTTCATAGTCATGGCCACCGCTTTTGATCTTGATTTGTAGGCCTAGCTCTTTGCTACAAAGAATGACGGGCCTGATTTCTGATTCTTCCTTAGGGGAAGCAATGAAATTGGGATGTGAAGAATTCAACCATCTAGGATTTTTTTGAGCATATTTCAGGATAGATGAATAAGTTGGGGAGCCAGGGGTATAAATATTTTTTCTAACATTGTCTTTGGAGTATTTGGAAAGACAAAGAAGAAAGTCATCTTCTTTGGAGTGACATTTTGCTAAAAAGAGTGAAAAGAGTAAAACAAATAGAATTTGAATTCTACTCATTTCTTTTTCTTTTGGAAAACAAGAAGCACAAGAACTTTTTTTTTCAGGAAATTGCTATATAGAAGACTTGAGGGATTCAAATCAATATTACAAATGAAGGGAAGGAAGATGAATTTGCTCATAAGTACCCTTTCAGATACTCCTTTTATAGAGTTGAAATTAGGAGTCGTTTGATTAGTGGTCAAAGTTATGTAAATAACGATAATCCAAAATTAATTATGAAAATTTTACATTTATTAGAAATGCATGAATTTTAACAATAAAAGGATTAACTCTGCATGATACAGAATATTTTTTGTTAAATATCAGTAAATGTATTTGAATGGACTGTTTTTTGGGGTGAATTGGATATACTATATTCATTCGGGATATATTCAATAGTTTGACTTGACCCAAAATTCTCAATGTATTTGAAGGCATATTGTTCTCAATTCAATGTTAATCAGAATATGGTTCGTATTGATTACCTAAAATTCTTTTCTCTTTTGCCTCTTTCTCTCCAATTTCTTGCAGATGTACAATTGTAAATATATATTACCTACATATATATAATTATTTTGACAGATATACATATACAATTTGCCTCTCTCCACTCTCGCTCTCGTCTCTCCTCCCTCTCTCGATCTCGCTCGCCTCTCTCCTTGTCACGACCCAAAAGTCGACGTGATGGCACAACCTTATAAAAGGGATAATAAACATATCGCGCGTGTTATCTCGAAAAATGACCGACTCTTTTAAATAAAATTAAAAATTGTTCGAAAATCGAGAATCAATCAAAATTCAATTGATTTGAATAAAATCAATTCTCGAAATTCGAATTGACGCAGAGTCGC
>JAABOM020000049.1:18280872-18300994 GCA_011800125.2 Solanum clarkiae | reverse complement strand
AAAATAAACTCATTTATATAAAATATTTTATTATAAAAGATTTAGAAAATAAGAGCAACTTACAAGAATAAAATTGTTGAATTTCTACACAATAAAACACCTCCCTTCAGCTAATAAAACTCTCAAAATATTTATGCACTATTTACATTTTTTTTTCTTTGTTTTTCTATTGCTTCACTCGCTCATTTTCTACTACTCCACGAATGAGCATAATGCTCAATTTATAGAGGATTACAATACCTCTTCAACATATTAAAAGACAAGATAAAGAAAGTGATTTTACCACTTAAGGAAAAGGAAAAGAAATAATATAAAATCTCATTGTAGGTCAATCCATTAAGAAGGAAGTGGAGAAATTAGGTAAAATAAACAATAAATAAAACAAAAGCAAATGTTGTGCATTATTAAACAATATTAAAGAATAAATTGATGCAGCATAGATAAAGTAATAATTTAAAAAAAATGCACCCACAATCCCCCCAATCATTTTTTTAAAAATCCTCCTTACACTATTTCAACTGAAGTAGATGAAATTTCGGGATCGTTACTCTCCTTATTTCCCAATCTAATTTGCCTCTCTCCTCCCTCTCTCGATCTCGCTCACCTCTCTCCACCCTTCTAGGTCATATAGCCGAGGTTATATTGTGTAATTACGTAAAATATAACTATTTGATCATATTAAGTTTTAAGCATAGGATATTTACGTTCTAATTAATTAGTCTCGGGGTGATCAGTAATTTCTCCTATTTGGCCATTTGGACATTATAAAATTGGTCTCTTTTTTTTCAAGATCCCAATATTCTTTTTTTTTTTTCCAAGATCCCATTATTCAGCTGGGAAGATTTGTACAATTCCTTATATTCTAAATACATTTTATTTTTAAAATTTTAAAACAAATAGTACTTTACATAATGAAGAAGATTTTTTTTTTTCAAATTATCTCTGGTTTTAATATATGAACTTTTATAACATTAAAAAAGTATCTTTTCTTCAAGATTTTTAATTAAGTAATATACCTTTTGTCCTCTAAAAGTAAATAATTTTTTAAGGAATATATCCGAACAAAACAGCATGTATAACGGAGGGAACATGATACTATCCATTAATAAATGTTTAATTTTGTATCTCAAATCACTCTTTGGGTTCGAGGATTCTCTCCCAAGGCTTAATAAAATGAGAGAAATGTCTAAAAGCTAGTCAGTTCGAAAAGAAATAATATATTTTTAAATTTTAAATATTTAATAATATTATAATATTTATTCCTGTTGAATTTCACTTATTTATGAAAAAGTCCACGAAAGTATATTTTTCTTATAAGTAGATTTGGAACATTCAACAATATTCTTATATTTTATAAATCTATGCGCAATCTGACTAAATGAAATACATTAGAACAAAGAGAGTTTCATATCAACTACACATTTATTAAATACGGAATCCTATTATTCTACTAAACTAATTAAAACTAAAATGGTTACTCTCTTAAAAAATTTCAAAAGCACATATCCTGAGTAATGGAACTCACACATTTGACATGTCAGAAAATCTATCGTAAATTTTTTCTTCATTAATTTGTTTACTATGCTTCCCCATTTTTTAAAATAAAAAATCATTTAAATTTATTTCATGATTTCTTTAGACTTTTCTCAAAGTCCTTCAATGGAGGTATGTTAAATTTTGTGAACATGATACTCCATGTTATTATGAATGCACGAGCTACTTTTTCCCTTGTTGACATAACACCAATTGCATAGCTAATTGACATGTCACTCGATCAACATTTTAACGAGTTAATATCTCAGATGGTTATTTAGAGTCACTGAATTTTCTTTTATAACTTCAAAGCCATTTAATTAAAGATTTTTTTTTTCACAGAAAATCACACAACTAATATTTTTCTCATAGATAGTCACTCAGTTTTCTTTTATAACCTCAAAGTCATTTAACTATGAATATTTTACCTACAAAATTACTCAGTTATTGATATTGCAACTTACCGAATGCAAGTATCGATGACTATAGTTATCGCGATTAATGCCCAAGAAATTGAACTTATATGGAGTATATAAATTTATAACCAATTTCGATTAAATAAAGAAAGGTCATCGAAATATCCGAGCATGATGAAGGCCGGTGGTGGATTCAAGATTCGAAGGTAGTGGGTGCTTCACTTTTATTAACATAAAATCGTTATCATTCATTTATTTATTTTTTTATGACTAGGAAAACCCACAGTCACTGCACTTTGAGTGTGCACGGGGTAAAATCCTCACTCTTGTGCAATAGCGTGCAAACCACACAAGAAAGATAAGCCACACTAGGCAAGCTCGGTGCGACGAGCTCGACATAGAAGACAAATCCCTTGCTTTCGCTGGCAAGAGATTTAGAACTTGATACCTCCAACATGGAAGTCACAATCATGTAAAAAGTTAATGAGAAAGTCATGTTTAATATTAATATTAATGTACTTGACAACTTTTCTTATTTGAAATTAAAATGAGTAATAATAACATTGTTTATACTTGCGAATATTTTATACTTTAGATAGTAAATTAAATAATTTTATAATATAAAAAATTACTTGTTATGTAGTTTGGATGGAAAACTTTGTGATTCCATGGAGATAAGGCGGAGCATATAATTCAAAAAATTAGAACATGTATGCAATGATTTTTTCATATTTTACAATCAAAATAAATAACAATTTATTACTAATTCTAAACTTATAGTTGCTCGAGGGAGAAAATAGAAACCTAAAATTAGGGGAGAAAATTTCAATAGAAAAAAGATATCCATCCTTGAGGAAAGTCAATCCCACAACCTCCCAATTACAAAGCTTCACAACACCCACTTACTAACAAACAAGCTACATTCAGTAGTTATGCATTGGGTGCTTACTCATTAATCATATAAATTTTATAGTATTTTTAATATTCCTATATATATTTTACGTTGAGGTCGATCGGTGCTCAAACACGCACAAAATTCAACATGGGTCCGCCCCTTCAGGGGAGAATGGAGAAAGCTGATCATGGGAATAATTTGAGCAATTTTACAATATGAAGTTAGACGGGGGAAGAGAATTAAGGACGACACAGTCGTGAAGAAAAAGAACTTGTTTTTTCTATTTCTTATGAAAAAAATGTTATTAAACCCTTATATGATGGAAATCCTTAAGATAATTTTGAATTAAAAGAATAAACAAATAAAATTTAAAAAAAAAAGAGCGATTTTTACATAAATAAAACATTATACATAAATAAAAATATAAATAATAACTTAAAGATATGTGTAGTTTCATTAAACAAAAAGGCAACTAAAGATATGTGTAATATAATTTAACTTAATAGAATAAATTAAGAATACATAGAAATTTTACAAATGTCTGTATTTATTGTTTTGGTATAAATAAATGTGAGTTAACCTTGATCCTATAAGCAACCCATATTTAAAAGATGAGCATTCAAGATTTGTTCAGCATTTATAACCCATATACCAAAATTGTCGTCATGATTCTCATATTCTAGAAAAGATAGGGCTCTTTAATTTATAGCATATTGTACATAAATATTTTGCAACTACTCCACTCTATATCAGTATAATAACTGATAAGGTGTTACACTTTGCTCACTTCTGAAAAAAATTTCAGGATCTACTTTACTCTTCACTTTAGCTAGCCTCTCAAATTGCCTTTGAAATACTTTTCACCCCATATTTTGGCCTTGGAATAGCTGTAGTCCTCTTGATTTGTTCCTAAATCAAAGTCTCTGTAATTTAGGTAAGCAGTTCTTGGAGACTTTGCAACATATGGCTCCATTTCCTTGTAAAATTTCCTCATCCATGCTATCTTCTGGCTTGATTTACTTTCGTTGTTGTCGCCCCAATTGACAAATACTGAATATTATACAAATTCCCTTTTCTATGAGGAAAAGGAATTGCAGATTCCGATATTTATCTAATTTCCTACCAAATGGCTCAAAAATCATTTGGGGTCTTTCTTCTTCCAAAAACAATCTTTCTATCATTTCCCAACCGCTTTCCGGAATTGCAGTCTTCACAAAATCAGATGTTACTTTATTATAATTCTTGTATGTTGGAATATTCTTTTCTAGCAAAACTTCAAGTGAATCATTTGGTTTCTCCCAAAGAAATACAAGACTGATCTGATCCAGGGAACTTCGTAGCACTCTTTCTCTGCATCACCACTAGTATTCTCTCGGAAACAATCTTCTCGCTCCAAATTAAATTCCGGGAAGTATTGTTTGAGCAGAGGAATTAATTCATCAGCAGGCCCAAAATATTGTGCTTGGAAAAAGAATCCCACGCGTCTTTTGGTATCATTACCTTCTAAGAATTCGACATTTTGAACATACGCCCTGATGAACAAATCTTCAGGGAGTTGATGTGCTGTGTTTTCCCATTTTCGGAGGAGACTTAGGTTACCTGTTAAGTTCCTATGAATAGTGAAAACAGTAACTTTTCCAGGAACAGGAACCAATTTTAGTTTCCATGCTAGAATAACACCAAAACTTGCTCCTCCACCTCCTCTTATCGCCCAAAATAAATCTTCATCCATCTTTCTGTCAACAAATTTTCCGTTGACATCCATCACACGTGCATCTACAACGTTATCAGCTCCCAGACCAAATTTTCTCATCAATGTGCCAAGCCCACCACCACTGATGATTTCACCAGTGCCAACACTGAAGCAGACGCCGCTTGGAAATGCATGAACTTTACTTTTCTTAGCAATTGCATAGTAAAGTTGGCCCTGTCTGAACCCAAGATGTTTCTTCCTTTAGATCAATCTTGATTTGGTTAAGATTGCTTAAATCAAGCATAACAAATGGGGATTTAGAGCAATAAGATATGCCTTCATAGTCGTGGCCACCGCTTTTGATCTTGATTTCTAGGCCTATTTTTTTGCTACTCCCAGGGGTTAATAAAATGTCTAGAAAAAAGTCAGTTTAAAAAGAAATAACATATCTTCTCAATTAGCGAATATGTAATGATTTTATATAATTTCACTTATTTATCAAAAAGTTCATAAAGGTGTCTTTTTAAAAGTGGATTTAAAACATTTCAATATTTTCTATGTTGTAAAAGCTTTGTGTTGAATTAAACTACGGAGTACTATATCAACTACCATTTATTCCATAGGAGCTCCTATTATTCTACTAAACTGATTAACATCACATCCTTGAAAGAGTTGAGTCACGAAACTCGTGTGTTTTTGACTTGCTGAAAATTTATGAAAAACTTTTGTTATGATCGTTTAATATTCTTCCCCCATTTTCACTCAGATATATGTCATGATTCTTGAGACTTTTCTCAGAGTCCTTCAATAATTTTGTGTCCATGAATTCTCAATCAAGTTGTAGCTGGTGGTTTATACTTTATGCCATCGAGAAGACCGTGATCGAGTTGTGTTACAGCTTATTTTGATGAACCAATGGAGGTATCCGAGCATGATGAAGGAAACTGATCAGTTGGTTTTTCTTAAAAAAACTGAATTGCATATTTAAGAGCTCCCCTCCAGTATAGATCCGATCCCCTCGAGTTCGTTCAGTACATCCTTAAATGAACAACGCATGTCCACTTTTGCAAAAATTAATTTTAGATCACTGATTGAAAAAGTGAACACGAGTTGTTCGTATAAGGATGTACTAGAGGAACTTGAGGGGATCTATACTGGAGGGGAGCCGTCACTCGAGAGTTGTTCAGCAATTATAACACATGCACCAAATTTGTCAACATGGTTCCCTTTTTCTAGAAATAGGACTCTTTAATTTGTACTAAAAAGAAACTTCAAATAATCAGCTTTAACTTATAGCATGTTATAGCATAAAATTTTGGAGACTCCACATTATATCAATACGATAACTGATAAGGTGTAACACTTTGTTCACTTCTGAAGAAATTTTTCGGATCTACTTTACTCTTTACTTTAGCCAGTCTCTCAAAATTGCCTTTGAAATACTTTTCACCCCATATTTTTGCCTTCGAATAGCTGTAATCCTCTTGATTTGTTCCTAAGCCAAAGTCCCTGTAATTGAGGTAAGCAGTTCTTGGAGATTTTGCAACATATGGTTCCATTTCCTTGTAAAGTTTCCTTATCCATCCTATCTTCTCGCTTGCTATACTCTCACTGTTATCGCTCCAGCTCACAAAGTACTGAATGTTATACAAATTTCCCTTTCTATGAGGAAAAGGAATTTCAGATTCAGAGATTTCTTTCATTTTCCCACCAAATGGCTCAAAAACCATCTGGGGTCTTTCTTCTTCCCGAAACAATCTTTCTATCATTTCCCAGCCACTTTCCGGAATTGGAGTCTTCACAAAATCAGATGTTCCTTTGTTATAATTCTTGTGTGTTGGAATACTCTTTTCAAGCAAAACTTCAAGTGAATCATTTGGTTTTCTCCAAGAGAAATACAAGACTGATCTGATCCAGGGAACTTCGTAGCATTCTTTCTCCGCATCAGCACTAGTATTCTCTCGGAAACAATCTTCTCGCTCCAAATTAAACTCCGGGAAGTATTGTTTGAGCAGAGGAATTAATTCGTCAACAGGTCCAAAATATAGCCCCTGAAAATAGAATCCCACATGTCTATCAGTAACATTTCCTTCTGAGAATACGCCTTTCTGAACAAACGCCCTAACGAACAAATCTTCAGGGAGTTGATGTGCTATGTTTTCCCATTTTCGGAGGAGAGTTAGGTTACCGTCTAAGTTCCTACGAATAGTGAAAACAGTAAGCTTTTCAGGAACACGAACCAATTTTAGTTTCCATGCTAGAATAACACCGAAACTTGCTCCTCCACCTCCTCTTATCGCCCAAAACAAATCTTCGTTCATCTTTCTATCAAGAATTTTTCCATTGGCATCCATCACACGTGCATCTACAACATTATCAGCTGCTACGCCAAATTTCCTCATCAATGCACCGAGCCCACCACCACTGATAATTCCACCAGTGCCAACACTGAAGCAGACGCCGCTTGGAAATGCATGAACTTTACTTTTCTTGGCAATTGCATAGTAAAGTTGGCCGAGGGTCGCCCCTGTTTGAACCCAAAGTGTTTCTTCCTTTAAATCAATCTTGATTTTGTCAAGATTGCTTAAATCAAGCATGACAAAAGGAGATTTAGAGCGAAAAGATATGCCTTCATAGTCGTGGCCACCACTTTTGATCGTGATTTGTAGGCCTATTTTTTTACTACAAAGAATGACAGGCCTGATTTCTGATTCTTTCTTTGGGGAAGCAATGAAATTGGGATGTGAAGAATTCAACCATCTGGGATTTTTTTGAGCATATTCCAGGATGGATGAATAAGTTGGGGAGCCAGGGGTATAAATATTTTGTGCAACCTTTTTGGAGTACTTGGAAAGACAAAGAAGAAAGTCTTCCTCTTTGGAGTAATAACATTTTGCCAAAAAGAGTGAAAAGAGCAACACGGATAAAATTTGAGGACTACCCATAGTTTTGCAGAAATTGCTACCTAAAAGAATTAAGGGTATTCAGGATGATATATGAAGAATGACTTATTATACTTTTGAGGGGACAAAGATGAATTTTCTCATGTTTATGCCATTGATCCAGTTATAGAAATATATTTACTCATGGCTATCACCATAATCTGATTTATATGAGTTAATTTCCTTAATGATCATTCAACTAATCAATTTTATCTCATAAAGTCACTTATCTTTGTTTTATAACATAAAAGTCAATTAATGTATGGTAATTATATCATCAAGTCTCTCAACTTTAATTTGTAACAGATAAGTCACTCAACTATTATAGACAAAATAACAATAGTTGGGTCATTTTTTTGGGTTATTAAACAAATTGAGTGACTTTATGAGATAATTACTATTAGTTAAATAATTTTTGTATTATAGAAATATTGAGTGATTTTATAAATTAAAGTAGTTGATTTGAAAAATTAACTTGCGCTTTATATAGATGAATTTAGTCAATTTGAATGTACTATATTTGACCCCAAAGGACTTGATGTATATTAGTTAATGATGTAATATATTTCAATTTTCAGTTCGGTGTTAATTCATAAACATATTTAGAAATTTGAAGAACTCAAATGAATTTATCATCCTTTCAAAATGTTCATGCCCAAAGTCAAAACTCTTGTATAAATTTAGAGAAAAAGATTATATAAAGTAGCAAAAAAAAAAAAAATTGGTTTTACCTTCCTACAGGCAACTTATATATTTTCCCTTCTAGGAATCTCTCCCGAGAACCTATCGACAAGCACATAAAATTGGCAAAGACTTCTTATTAAGACATTTTCATTAAGATTTATATCATTTAAATGAGTAACAAAAGGTCTGTGTCATTTTGATATCTTTCGTTGACTTGGCAACTTGTGAGTGGGTGTTCACGAGATATTGTGAAATAAGTTGAAGTGTCTAGATTTGTATCTTTAAAATGAAATTGTCAATTAAGATTAAGTTAAGATGTTTATCTAGTATGTACTGTGACTTTTATTTTGATTTGCTAAGATTTTCTCTTACAAAAATATATTTTCTATTAATTTAAATTTCAAATAATAATCTAATGTTTCTAATATTTTTCTCAGTTACTTTTTGTGGCTATCTAATTATTACCTTTTTCTCTATTTTTATTAGTCTAAAAAAATAGCTAATATTTATCTTTAAAAAAGAAATAAAAGTGACAAATTTGAGCTATCAAGCTTTGAGATTGACGGAAACAAGAAAAATTTGGCTGTGCGTAGCCTTTCAAATAATCGACATTTATATAGATGACTTCAATGTATATTACTTTCTGTCCTATTTAGTTGACATTTAGCATATTTTTTCTACAAAAATAATTAGAAATTTTGTTACCCTTATGAATAGTTAAATCTTCATTTGTACATGTGCCTTTTAATTCTATAATAATTAATGTTAAAAGTAAAGTTGAAAAAAGATAATCAATTCTCTCTTGATTATCTAAATTGATAATTATTTTGTAACAATTATTTTAATATACCTGATAACTAAAATGGAAGAAAATCATAGTTTCTAGATTAATTCAATTCAAAAGTTAGACTTTGACCCAAAGCACATTAAAATCCAAATTAATACAAATGTGATCTAAATCATCCTGGTTTTCAGTTGGCAAGATTCGTATTGTCCACAAAAATATACTTTGATCAGGTATAAAAGTGGATATACGTGGGGATATATAAGGTATTTCATCCATTTGGACTTTATAACATACACAAATTGAGTAATCGACTTTGTTGTTCACCTTATTTTTTCAATTAAGTAAAAGAGTTTTGTTGTGTCTTACAAAATTGATGCAATTAATTGATAAGATTTATTTTCGTTTCAAAAATTAATCAACGAAAAATTTTTAAAATTATAAATTTGTAAAATAAAAAGAAATCACACACAATTTTGTCATAATTGGACTGCACCACCTCATCCATAATCTGTCTTCCATTATATGAACAAAATTGGATTTTAATATTTCATAATCTCGTACTTATAACTTTGTTTAATTGTGTCCACACGCGACTTTTGCTAACGAAGACACATCAATTATTAAACTTAAACAGAAAGTCTCCTTTTGACTATTAGCCTCCGTCTAATTTGAACATACAATTTCATGTCATAATATGAAATTATAAGATATAATTTTTATCAATATTTTAATATATATTTTTTAATCATATTAAGATGAGAAAGATTGTAACTTATAGCATTTTTCGTATAATTTTCAACTATTTAAACTTTATATTTTAAATATTAAATTTAACTACTTCAATACGTTAGGCTATGTACATCTGACCCCTCACCACGCAATGAGCGGGAGCCTTTTGAGGCACTGGGGTATGTTGTTGTTGTTTGTTGTAACTACTTCAATTTACCTTTGAAGTTTAGTCAAGTTGATCTCAAAAAGCAAAATAGTGACAAGTAAAAGTGAACAAAGAGAGTACATAATTTATCAATACGGTGCATTAGAATATTTTGATATTTTATTTTATAAAAAAAAAATCATAATTTGTAAATTAGGTAAGATTATATTTAATCAAGAATCGGAAAAATTTTGATAGGTGCCATAACTTGTGAGGGTTTCATATTTTTAAAAAAATATACAACTTAAGAAATTCAAAATACATGTCCCAACAAAACTTTAACTTTATATCAATCATGAATTCATGATTTTATATTGTATGTCTTAACTGATCTTAGTTCCCTTTCTAAGTTATTAATCATTCCTCCACGAAATTTTAAGTTAACTAATATAATAAACTAAAATATTGATATTATGCATATTCCTTGCACGCAAATATATCTCCTTGTTACATGGAAAACAAGTCTATTAGGGTGGTGGATGCACTTGAAGGCTTCTAAAAGAATTTTGATTTCAAATATTTTTCTTAATTTCTTTTCACAGGTTATCTGAAATTTGCATTGATTAATTTAAAGTCATCACTGAAAGTGTGTCTTTATTTTGGATTTAGATAGTTTTGTGAGGTAATAGAATGCCCCCAAAATTAAAGTGTCTTTTTGAAAAATCGAAACACATATGATATATCAAATATTTTTGCACCTTTTTCTACGAGTGGGTAAATTTGTCCTCTTCCCAATTAGTTGGGAGGTGTTTTTACCAAATTGGATTGTACATGATGCTGATCCAGGATATATTTAAACCTTATAGTTTGCTAATGTAATAATATAAAGTATTTATTTTCAATGATATTTTTTTCCCCTTAGGAATTGGATAAACAGTATGCTTTCCTCCACCCCTTAATTAGGTAATACGTACTCGTTTTAGGTCTTATACTCTTATTCAATTTATTGTGTGATTCTTTGTACGTTCTACTTGCATTGCATAACAGCTATGTGAATAGTCAAATTATTTCTTTATATTCCTTTTTAAATACTTTTAAGTTGTTTATCTTATTTATTATTATTCACACGAGTTTTAAATATGTAATAAAATCAATTAATTGATGTTCGAATTTCAAATTAAAAATATTAAATGGGTTTATTCTCACTTTTTGCAACTATTCATTTTCCTTGCTCTGAACAGAAGGAATCACATTAACTGAGGTAGCTTTTGAGCCATGAATTCAATGGAATTCAATATTTTTGAAATATGAACGTGAAGAATTACAGAATTTTAGTAAATATTGGATGCTAATTAATAATTTCAAAAAATGCAGTGACTTCAATTGATGAGTACTAAGAACGTTAAAGTCAAATTTGTCTTTCTTTTCTTTATAATCCCACCATAAAAGTTATGCCTACTGAATGAATTGAGTTTTGAAGAAAAAAAAAAACGTTTCAATCGGATGGAATATTAAACATTGATGGGGTGAATTAAGTCTAAGACTATCTTAAAAGGGTTACACAAATAGTGAGCATTCATATCGTTGGTTCAAATTAAATCTTTCTAATAAAAGCTCTCGATATATACATGTACGACACACTAAACTCTCCTAAAAAAATAAAATTTGCTGCAAGTTTATTGCTTGTACTGTTCTGTGAAAATTTTTTATTTTTAATAGAAGACTGCTAGACTTTCTGTCTAGTGGTATAAATTTATGAAAAGAAAAAACAATCTCAATATATGTAGTGGTAAAGACAACAAGCAAATACTCTTTGCCAATTCTACTTTTTCCAATGACCACAGCTTGTGAATTGTGATGCAATTTGATCCATGACATATTATTAACTCAATACCAAAAAAAAAATATATATATATATATAAAAAAAAACAGCTTCTACCTAAATGCTACGAAATGGATTAACTAATTAAGATACAGACCTATAACAGTTCTAAATTAATTATCATTATATATTACTATTAAAATGAAGCCATTATTATCCTTATTAGATATAAGTTGGAACAATAAGGTTTCCTTGACAAAGCTTAGTTGTCTTGCAGATGATAATCTAGTTATAAAATACAAATGCATAGCACGACTAATTAAATAACGTCAGAAAAAGTCAAATATGACAATACCCCATCTGTTACATTTCTACTTTGTAGACCTGAGACTTACCTTATTAATTAATCCCTGGAAATCCAAGTCAATTAATTATAAGAGGAGTATAGAAAAAAATAATTCTAATTTGTTAAAATTGACAAATAAAAATAATAAATAATTATCTTTTCATATAAGGTTCAAATAAAATGAATAGGAGGAATATATAAGCTTCTTGCAAGTTGCTAGCTTGCAAAATTTGAACAGGCAATAATAATTTTATTCACATTAATATTTCAACACATAGGAACGCTGGCGACTAATAAATTCTATTTAGAAATTTCTCGTAATAAAATCCAACTTGGACGACAAAATCTCCTCCCACAATATATTAATTTTAAAAAGAATATATAGAAAAAAGCTTACCAGCTGAAAACTAGGATTTTAATACTTCCACAGTTCCATATGCCTAGAGTCAAAGTCAAGCTTTTAAATAAATATTTATTTCCGTAAACTGCTGAATAAATTTACATAACTCGACTTATCCTGTAGGAAATATAAATTCTATAAATAGGGATCATTTGTAAGGATTATAAGCATAAGCAGTTTCTTTTCCAAAAGAAAAGAAATTATGGATAAACTTCAAATTCTCTCTGTTTTACTCTTTTCACTCTTTTTGACAAAATGTTACTCCAAACAAGAAGATTTTCGTCAGTGTGTTTCAAAATACTATGAATCCAACGTTACAAAAAACATTTACCCCCCAAATTCTCCAACTTATTCATCCGTCCTGGAATATGCTCAAAAAAATCCTAGATGGAGAAATTCTTCTCATCCTATTTTCATTGTCTCCCCTAGAAAAAAAACAGAAATCAGGCCGGTTATTCTTTGTGCAAAAAAAATAGGCTTGCAAATCAAAATAAAAAGTGGTGGCCATGACTATGAAGGCATATCTTATCGTTCTAAATCCCCGTTTGTCATGCTTGATTTAAGCAATCTTAACAAAATCAAGATTGATTTAAAGGAAGGAACAGTTTGGGTACAAACAGGGGCGACCCTTGGCGAGCTTTACTATGCAATTGCTAAACAAAGTAATGTGCATGGTTTTCCTGGAGGTGTCTGTTTCAGTATTGGCACCGGAGGGATTATTAGTGGTGGAGGGATAGGCACTATGATGAGAAAGTTCGGGATTGCAGCTGATAATGTTGTAGATGCTCTCGTAATGGATGTTAATGGAAAAATTCTCAACAGGAAGAAAATGAAGAAGGATTTGTTTTGGGCAATAAGAGGAGGTGGAGGAGCAAGTTTTGGTGTTATTTTAGCATGGAAACTTAAACTTGTTCCTGTTCCGGAGAAGGTTACTGTTTTCACAGTTTACAAGAAGTTAGAGGGTAACCAAAATCTCCTTTCAAAGTGGGAAAATATCGCGCATCAACTACCTGATAAATTACTTATCAGAGTAGTTATACAAAATGATGGAAAAGGGAACGAGAAGTATGTTGAGGTATATTTTCAAGCGTTATATCTTGGACCTGTTGATGAGTTAATTCCATTGCTCAAAGAAAAATTCCCTGAATTTGATTTGGAGAAAAGAGATTGCTTCCAAGACCCTGTTGTGGATTGTAGTAACAGGCCTTGCATTAAAAAAGAATGTCACGAATCTTCCTGGATTGGATCTGTCTTGTATTTCTACGGCAGGAGAACAAATGATTCACTTGACGTTCTGCTAGATAAGAGTATTCCAACACAGAAGAATTATTTCAAAGCCACATCTGATTTTGTGAAGACTCCAATTCCGAAAAGTGGTTGGGAAATTGTAAAGAAACTGTTTTTGGAAGAAGAAAGCCCTCAGATGATTTTGGAGCCATTTGGTGGGAAATTAGATGAAATAGCAGAATCTGAAATTCCTTTTCCTCATAGAAAGGGAAATTTGTACAATATTCAGTATTTGGTGAATTGGGGCGACAACAGTGAGAGAATATCAAGCCAGAAGATAGCATGGATGAAGAAATTGTACAAGAAAATGGAGTCGTATGTTGCAAAATCTCCGAGAACTGCTTATTTGAACTACAGGGATCTTGATTTTGGAACAAATCAAGAGGACTACAGCTACTCCAAGGCCAAAATATGGGGTGAAAAATATTTTAGTGGCAATTATGAGAGATTGGCTAAAGTGAAAAGTGAGGTGGATCCCGAAAATTTCTTCAGAAGTGAACAAAGCATTCCGCCTTATCATACTTACAGCTGAAGAAAATAGGAGTGCATTGAAGTTTTATGATGTTTAATTCCTTCTTTGTTTATCGAATAATGCATTAAATGTATCAGTATGTCCAATTTATTACGACTTAATTTGCAAAATAAACCTTGAATGTTTTTATTCCTTAGTTTTAAGTACTATTTGACGAAAGGAAACACCATAATATATTACCAAAATTGAACTGTTTTATATACAACGACCTCATGTCTGAATCACTTTTTCAAGAAAATAATAATAGCAAAGCAAACAGTGCTAACTAACGTAGAGTTCTGTTTAAACATTAATCCCTTCGTCTATTAAGTAGTTGTTATATTTATTGCTAAAATATCAAATTATATGAACTTTGATTAAAATTTTAAAATGTATTTTTTTTCATTCGATTGGCTCAATAAAAATTGCAACTTGAGCCAACTTGTACCATTTTTCATATAGCATTTTAATAAATTTGAATTTTCATATAAAATATCGAGTTGATCTAAACCTTATGCTAACCTACCACCCAAAATATTTCAAAGTTTTCAGAGTACTTAGTTCCAATCTGGGGGGTTGCTCGCCGGAAACTAACTCTTTCAAGGGACTACAGAGCTTAATCAAATTTACAAAAGGCTAATGTATTTTCTAATTCCTTCATTACCATCTAAAGCCATTTTTTTTTTTTCTGGTTTTCTCTTTTCTCTAGTCAATTACTTGAGCCTCCTATTGTTAGTAATTTATAAGCAAAATCTAATTAGATCTCAATTAATTCTAATTTAATATATCTGTCAGACTTGTTTTTAATCAAGTTTTTCACATGCCATTATTGAAAACTTCCAGATGTAAATTCCGTGAAATATGGTGCCTTTGAAGTCAACTAATCGTCTGAGTTTCTGACAGGTGTATTTTAAGGTAAACGAGGTAAAGACTGTGGGTGCTCATCTGACAGTTGTATTTGCCAATAGAATTTGATCCCTTATCCAAAAGTTTGCTTTGAGTCTTAAGAGGGCAGCGAGAACCAAAGCACCCATGGATTTCTTGTTCACTGGGTGTTTATCTTTATTTTTATATTTATATTTTTGCATATTTACTATATAGATACACAAATTTTTTTTTGGTCAATGGGTGCTTGAGCACCCGGGACGAACCACGTACTTCTGCCCCTGACTAAACTTCAAAGCTAAATTGATGTAACTGTTAATTTTCGAAATTTAAAATTTATATAGTTGAAAACTATACGAAAAATGTTATAACTTGCAAATTCTTTCATATTAATATAATGAAAAAGTACATCTTATAATATTGGCGAAGTTCATATAGTTTGACCTCAATAAATAAAATAGCGACAACTAAAAACAAACGGTGGGCGTATATATTCATATTCAGGTTGGTACACCTTATTAATTTGGCCCAAGAAAATGGTTTCCCCTTCACCAACTTGCGTGCACGTTGGATTTGAAAACCAAACATACATGTGCACACATGTGTTTAGTCGATATTTTGTAGTAATACTTTACAATGGTTTATCTATATAAGTGAAATTTTCAACTATTTTCAGCAAATAGTCAAACAAGTGAATAAACAAATGGAAGAAAAATACATCTCAAATTTAATTCAATTCTAAACGCTAATGAGAGAGAATTCTCCAAGACCATCGAAGAGATAAAAAATTCTAGTGCCCATTGATGTGGGACTCAACATGTCGCGCCCATGGGTCACAACTGGACATTTGAAGCATTATCGGTTATATAATGAGGGTCTAGTTTCAAATATATATTACAGAATAACTAGTTTATAAGAAATATCATCATGTTTTATAAGTGATTATATCGAGTCAATTGATTATTTCGGCCACATGATAAATTTGATACAAATTAATTAATAAACTTCTTAATATTAACAAAGTGAAATAATTAATTTAATTATTAACTAATTATCTTTAAAAAACGAATTTATAATCGAACCAAGATAATTAACCAAGAATGGCATCTTCTTCTTTTTCTTTTATGATTTTTGAATAATTACAAAAGGGCATAGAAAAATATATGAAAAAACATATATACAAAATATTTATGTATGAGCGTATATATGTATGTATGTGAAAAAAAGACTTGCAAGCTGAAAACTCGGAATTTAATTTTGTGGAGTAATATCATGAGCCTAAAGTCAAAGTCAAGCTGTTAAATGAATATTTATTTTCGTAAACTGCTGAGTAAATAAATTTATATAACTCGACGTACCGGTAGGAAGTATAAATAAATTCTATAAATATGTATCATTTCTAAGGGTTATAGCATAAGCAGTTTCTCTTCCAAAAGAAAAGAAATTATGGGTAACCTTCAAGTTCTCTCTGTTTTACTCTTTTCACTCTTTTTGGCAAAATGTTACTCCAAAGAAGAAGATTTTCTTCAGTGTGTTTCTAAATACCATGAATCCAACGTTACAAAAAACATTTACCCCCAAATTCTACAACTTATTCATCTATCCTGGAATATGCTCAAAAAAATCCTAGATGGATCAATTCTTCTCATCCCATTTTCATTGCCTCCCCTAGAAAAAAAAACAGAAGTCAAGCCGGTTATTCTTTGTGCAAAAGAAATAGGCTTGCAAATCAAAATAAAAAGTGGTGGCCATGACTATGAAGGCATTTCTTATCGCTCTAAATCCCCGTTTGTCATGCTTGATTTAAGCAATCTTAACAAAATCAAGATTGATTTAAAGGAAGGAACAGCTTGGGTTCAAACAGGGGCAACCATCGGGGAGCTTTATTATGCAATTGCTAAAAAAAGTAACGTGCATGGTTTTCCTGGAGGTGTTTGTTTCAGTATTGGCACTGGAGGGCTTATTAGTGGTGGAGGGATAGGCACTCTAATGAGAAAGTTCGGGGTTGCAGCTGATAATGTTATAGATGCTCGCGTAATGGATGTCAATGGGAAAATTCTCAACAGGAAGAAAATGAAGAAGGATTTGTTTTGGGCAATAAGAGGAGGTGGGGGAGCAAGTTTTGGTGTTATTTTAGCATGGAAACTTAAACTTGTTCCTGTTCCCGAGAAGGTTACTGTTTTTATAATTTATAGGAAGTTAGAGGGCAACGAAAGTCTCCTTCAAAAATGGGAAAAAATTGCGCATCAACTACCTGATAAATTACTTATCAGAGTAGTTATACAAAATGATGGAAAAGGGAAGGGAAAATATGTTGAGATATTCTTTCAAGCTTTATATCTTGGACCTGTTGATGAGTTAATTCCATTGCTTAAAGAAAAATTTCCTGAATTTGATTTGGAGAAAAAAAGACTGCTTCCAGGATCCTGTTGTGGATTGTAGTAACAGGCCTTGCATTAAAAAAGAATGTCACGAATCTTCCTGGATTGGATCTGTCTTGTATTTCTACGGCAGGAGAACAAATGATTCACTTGAAGTTCTGCTGGATAAGAGTATTCCAGAGGTGAAGAATTATTTTAAATCCACATCTGATTTTGTGAAGACTCCAATTCCAAAGAGTGGTTGGGAAATGGTGAATAAAATGTTTTTGGAACAAAAAAGACCTCAGATGATTTTGGAGCCATTAGGTGGGAAATTAGATGAAATATCAGAATCTGAAATTCCTTTTCCTCATAGAAAGGAGAATTTGTACAATATTCAGTATTTGGTGAACTGGGGCAATAACAGTAAGAGAATATCAAGCCAGAAGATAGCATGGATGAGGAAATTGTACAAGAAAATGGAGCCATATGTTGCAAAATCTCCGAGAACTGCTTATTTGAACTACAGGGATCTTGATTTTGGAACAAATCAAGAGGGCTACAACTACTCCAAGGCTAAAATATGGGGTGAAAAGTATTTTAGTGGCAACTTTGAGAGATTGGCTAAAGTGAAGAGTGAGGTGGATCCTGAAAATTTCTTCAGAAACGAACAAAGCATTCCACCTTATCATACTGACAGCTGAGGAAACGCAGGATTGCATGGAAGGTAGAAAATAAAAAACCAAGTAATTTGAAATTTTATGAAGATTGATCCCTCCTTTTTTTAATCGAAGGGTAGAAAATAATGCATTAGATGCATTACATTTTAGTTTGCAAAATCGTCTTGAATCTTTTTATTGCTTAGTTTTAAGTTCTATTTTACATAAGGAAACGCCATATTATGTAATCAAAATAGAACTGTTCTCCTCAGCTTGTTTAAGACCATATAAATAGACCAAAAATACTAATGCCCATTGATATGGAACCCAACATATCAAATATAAAATGAAGCACTAACAGTATAAAATGAGGGACTAATTTCAAATATATATTATAGACTAATTAGTTTATAAAAGATATAGTTATGTTTTATTTTTGTTAAAAAATAGTCAAAAATCATGTAAAAATTGCACCAACTATATTATATAGCTAGTCAGAAGTCATAAAATTATACACGAATTGTACAATATATCTTACATATATATGATCATACACTAACAATATATTATGATACACTCAAAGCTGAATATAGCTTAACTATACATGAAGTATATAATTTTCAAGTTCAATCAACTCCAAATCGCCTCTAAGCAGTCCCAAAATTTAGATAAGAAATTATTTTGATGTTTTGAGTCTTTTGATATATTACGCTTGAAATAATTCACATTTTTGGTATGCCGAATTGATTCATAATAGCAGCAGCACCACCAGTAGCCAAGTGGCGAACTGAAAGAAAGAAAAAGCAGCAGTCCACTAATGGTGAAATTGCAAGAAAGAAAAGGAGAAATGATGAAGAGTTAGGTTGGGCTTCAAAAACTTTAACCTCACTGCTCACTAGAGCCCTAAGAGTTGACTTGGGCCCTGAGAACAGTCCAACCCTACCAACTAGTTGAATAAACTTCGGCTAGAACTTCTAAGCCTATCTACAACTTAGCAAGTTTTTAAGCCCAAACCTAATTAGAGTGCTCGCATAGAAGAAATTAGGAAAAATAACATATTTACGCAAGTATATGATATGTATTTACATTGTATAATTATAGTTTGAAAAACTTGTAATTTATACTGTAGTTAGGATTTTGTTGCTATTTTTTCTCTCCTCTCTCCTCTCTCTTTGCAATTTCTTGCCGATATTACAAATGTATAACAGCTGCATATATACAATTATTTTGATAGATATACATAGTCAATTCGACAAATATACATATACAATTCACCTCTCTCCAATCTCGCTTGCCTCTCTCCTCCCTCTCTCAATCTTGTTTTCCGATATACAAATATATATGTATATTAATTATACATATACAATTTTGACAGATATTCATATATAATTTGACAAATATACATTTACGATTCTTCTCTCTCCTCCCTCTCTCGATCTTGTTCGCCTCTCTCCTTCCCTCCAGGTCATATAGCGGAGATTATATAGTATAATTATGTAACATATAGCTATTTAATCATATTAAGTTTCAAGTTTAGGCTATTTATGAAAATTCTTCAACAAATTATACTCAAGAACCTTGGAAATAGGTGATATTGAATTTTGATTCTTGCTTGTCCTGTGGGCAAATGTTCGAGGTCAAAGTGTTGCTCCTGAAGCAAAACTTATTAAATTTGAAATTTTTCTCTAAGGCTGAACAATAAAATACTTATTGAGAAATTAACTAACGAAAAAAGAAGAAAAACAATAGGAATGTTGATTAGATCCATTTCTAAAAATTTATCTTTAAAGTTCCAAAAACTGGTTCATGGTGTTTTTGAGATTTTCTTGGTAAAACTTCACTTTCTCACAAAATTTTAAATTTTTTTGGGTAAAATGCATATTCAAAATTTCAAAAACTATTTCTCAACAAACTTCAAAAAAAAAAAATCAAAATTTCAACTAATATATATTATCAAATGCTAGCTAAAAATCAGCTTATAAAATATGACATTTTTGTAAAGAAGCTGGAAAATATAAGTGTGGGTGG
>JAABOM020000049.1:18252071-18274403 GCA_011800125.2 Solanum clarkiae | reverse complement strand
TTACTTTTAATTTTTAAAATATATAGTTTGGTAGATCACATGGAAATTTTAAGATGCTTTTGAATTTTGTTTATGATTAATAATTATTATCTATCATTCACATATTTCTCTAGTATGATAAATTGCTTATAAAATGAATAGTGAAGAGTGTGTGTGTGTGTATTATTATTTTTCATTTTTTTTCCATGTCGGCAACGATGTAAGGGCATTTATGGTCCAAAACATAGACGACAAGGGTAATTTTGATCTCAAAAATAGTCGAAGGATATATTTGAGCTATTTCGAATAGTTCGAGGATAATTTTGACCCTTTTATTGCCACATGGATGTCTACATGGACTGCCATGTGGCACGGATGATAGCGTAAGGGCATTTGTGGTTCCTTGGAATAACAGCAGGATATTTTTGATCCCAAAATGTAACGAAAGGTATAAGCGATCGATTTCGCATAGTTTAGGGGCAATTTTGATCTTTTCCCTATTTGAAATTATAAATTTAACGTAATGAAAATCTTAAAAGTAAGTAAATTAGAAATATTATTAGCTCGGGATGAAAACAGTATATAATAAATGATGCATATATTTGTTAAAAAAATATATTACATAAAAAAACAACTATGAACATCAAACATTTAATTAATTGTCTTATATGATTTATAATATGTTAATTATAACTATTATATATTATAAATAATAATAAAATAATTAAAAAGTGAAATAAGATGAACAATAGTCATTAAGATTAAGATAACTACTATTTCCCTCTTTATAAATGGAGAATAGAGAGTAATCTCTTTGTCAGACAATAATTGTCCACCATATTAAATTAGATGTCCAATAATATTTGTCTACAATCAAAAGATAATTTATATTTAATTATTTATTTTTATCATTAATTATACTTTTTTCCTACTATATTTTTTAAAATATTATTTTTTCTAGACTTATTTTACGAACATATCAATTTAAGATTCTTTAATACACATTTTAAAGTTATTATTTTATAATTACAAGTTTTAATTCATATGTCAAATTAATAATAAATAATTATTGTTGGACGCAAGAAATAAAATAGAGATGAATTGGCGATGATGTTAATGTAATATACTTTGTGAAGTAGTTAACGTTCAAGAGAATTAAGGAATCTAGATATAAAGAATGTAACTTTAATTTGTGTGGTCATAACACATTGCGTGAACAAGAAAATTGCAGTACTATTTTTTTGAGATATGTGTGGATATGGTGTCATTATTTTCAGAATGGTATCCACCATAACCTTGTGATAAAATGATATTATATTTTGTCATTAATATATTGCTTTTGGTAGGCCCTTTAGATTGAAAATATCTTTGGATTCTGTCTCACCTGAGAGATCTTATTTATGTGTTACACAACTATAAAGACAATGATTCCTCAATTGTTTTTTGCTTTGATTCCTTGAATCATAGCCACACAATTAAGCCCACATATCGTTTAACACCACTAGACACACCTCGATGTGATTTTTTACTTTGCTTTCAACAGAGTGGTAAAAAGATTTATCATTCAAAAAAAATAATAAAAATTTCTACCTTCTTCTATTCTCAGATGCATTGTTCTTATGTGATATATAATGATAAGTGTGTTTTGTATCAATAAAGGTAATGTATAAGGTACATGATATATTGGGATGTTGAATAATGTATCCAAAAATAAGTTGGCAATATATCAAAATGTTGAATAATGTATCTAAAACTAGGACGTGATATATCAGGACATTGAGAGAAATTTTTGTAATTTGGAAAAGAGTTGAAATACCAAGTAGTTAACTCTTAATACTTAGTGATTTCTGTAAATTTACCAAAGAAGGGGGGGGGGTGTAATTTCAAATATATACAAAAAAAAATTATTAATTTACACAAAATATAGTTAAAAAACTAATAAAATGAAATAACTAAATTCACTATTTAGCCACAACTCATTTTTATTTCGCTGCGGTATAATTATAGCTAAATAACATTATTTTTATATTTTGCTAGCCATGATTTGCTTATATTTTTTGTTTGTCGTGGCGAAATTATTAAATCGTGGACAAATAGTTATTTTCATTTTCTTTAATAACTGGTAGTTAAGTCATGTTTCTTACTCCTTGGCCCATAAAATCCTACAAGGCGACCCCTGCTGCCGACGGGCTACGTGGGCCTCTTACCAGGCTCGCTACAGACCAATCGTGTGGTTTTTAGGTAAAAGTTGCGTCGGACCCCCTACAGTGCCAAAATTCGTGGGCTACCACCCACAAAAAACTATCGAAATTGTCTGTTTCCTGTTCCTTGGCCTAGAAAATTCTACCAAATGTCCTCCGCTACCAGCGGGCCGCTTGACGGGCTCATTGTAGACCCACTCAATGATTTTTCTGGAAAGTTACGTCGGACCCCTCTGCAGCGCCAGAATTCGTGGGCTAACATCCACAAAAAACTGTTGAAATCGTCTGTTTCATGTTCCTTAGCCTATAAAATCCTACCAGGCATCCCCCGCCGCCGACGGGCCACCTGTGCCTCTTGCGGGGCTCGTTGCGGATCTACTCGTATAATTTTTCGAGAAAGTTCCGCCGGACATCCCTGCAGCGCCAGAATATGTGGGTTAACACCCACAGAAAACTGCTGAAATTGTCTGTTTCTCGTTCCTTGGGCCATAAAATCCTACCAGGCGTCCCCCAGCGCCGGCATGCCACCTGTGCCTCTTACCGGGCTCATTGTAGACCCATTCATATGATTTTTTGGGAAAGTGGCACCGAACCCCCTACAGCGCCAGAATCCGTGGGCTAACATCCACAGAAAACTGCCGAAATCGCATGTTTCATGTTCCTTGACCCATAAAATCCTACCAGGCATCCCCCGCCGCTGATGGGCCACCTGGGCCTCTTACCGAGCTCTGTGCAGACCCACTCATATAATTCTTCTGGAAAGTTGCATCAGACTCCCCTGCAATGCCAGAATCCATGGGCTAATACCCACAGAAAACTGTCAAAATCACTTATTTCCTATTCCTTGGCCTATAAAATCCTATCAGGCATCCCACAGAACCGGCAGGCCACCTGCCTCTTGTTGGGCTCGTTGTGGACCCACTTATATGATTTTTCGAGAAGTTGCACCAGACCCCCCTGCAGTGCCAGAATCTCTGGGCTAACACCCACAAAAAACTGTCGAAATTGTTTGTTTTCTGTTCCTTGATCATAAAATCCTACCAGATGTCCCCCACCACCGGCAGGCACCTGGCCTCTTGCTGGGCGTATTGCGGACCCACTCGAATGCTTTTTCGAGAAAGTTGCCGGACCACCCTGCAATGCCAGAATTCGTGGGCTAACACCTATAGAAAACTGTCGAAATCGCCTATTTCCTATTCTTTGGCACCATAAAATCCTACTAAGCGTCCCCCACCGACGATGGTCCACCTGGGGCTCTTGTCGGGCTCGTTGCGGGCCCCCTCGTTTGATTTTTTTAGAAAGTTATGTCAGATCCCCTACAATGCCAAAATCTGTGGGCTCACACCCATAGAAAAGTGCCGAAATCGCCTATTTAATATTTTTTGGCCCATAAATCCTACATGGTGTCCCCCTCCGCTGGCGATCCACTCGGGTCTCTTGTCGGGCTCACTGCGGACTGACTCGTATAATTTTTCAGGAAAGTTTTGCCGGACCCCTCTGTAGCGCAAGAATTCGTAGGCTAACACCCACATAAAACTGTTGAAATCGCTTGTTTTGTGTTCCTTGGTCTTTAAAATCCTATCGGGCATCCCCCACCATCGGCTGGCAACCTGGGCCTTTTACTGGGCTCATTACGGATCCACTCGTATGATTTTTTGGGAAAATTACTCCGGACTTCTCTGCAGCGCCAGAATTAATGGGCTAACACCCACAGAAAACTGTTGAAATTGTCTGTTTCCTGTTCCTTGGCTCATAAAATCCTACTAGGTGTCCCCCGCCACTGGCAGGCCATCTGGGCCTCTTTCCGGGTGAATTGCGGACCCACTCATATGATTTTTTGAGAAAGGTACACTGGACTCCTCTGCAGCGCCAGAATCCGTGGGCTAACACCTACAGAAAATTGCTGAAGTCATATGTTTCCTATTCCTTGGCCTATAAAATCCTAACAGGCATCCCCTGGAGGCGGCTGGCCACATGGGCCTCTTGTCGGGCACGTTGCGGACCCGATCGTATGATTTTCGAGAAAGTTGCGTCGAATCCCTTACAACGCCAGAATCAGTGGGCTAATATCCATTAAAAACTGTCGAAATTGCCCATTTCCTGTTCCTTGGCATATAAAATCTTACTAGGCATCCCCCGCCATCGGGGGGCCACCTTGGCCTCTTGTCGGGCTCGTTCGGACCTACTCATATGATTTTTCGAGAGAGTTGCGCTGGAACCCCCCCCCCCGTAGCGTTAGAATCTGTTGGCCAACACACACAAAAAACTACCGAAATCGCCTGTTTCTTATTCTTTGGCCCATAAAATCCTACCTCGCCGCCGACAGGCCACTTGACCCTCTTGCCGAGCTCGTTGCGGACCTACTCGTAAGATTTTTTTGGAAAGTTGCACCGAACCCCCTGGAGCGCCAGAATCAGTGGGCTAACACCCACAGAGAACTACCAAAGTCGCATATTTTTTGTTTCTTGGCCCATAAAATTCCATCAGGCATACCTCGCCGTCGACGGGCCACCTGGACCTCTTTTCGAGTTCGTTGCAGACCCACGCGTATGATTTTTGAGGAAAGTTGCGCCGAACCCCCTGCAACGCCAGAATCCGCGGGATAAAACCCACAGAAAACTGTCGAAATTATCTGTTTCCTGTTCCTTGGCCCATAAAATTCTATCAGGCGTCCCCCGCCGCCGACAGGCTAGTTGGGCCTGTTGTCGGACTCGTTGCGGATCCATTCCGTATGATTTTTGAGAAAGTTGCATTGGACCCCCTCCGCAGCGCAAGAATACGTGGGCTAACACCCACAGTAAAGTTTCAAAATAACTTGTTTTTTGTTCCTTATAAAATCCTATCAGGCATCCCCCGCAGTCGCGAGCTACCTAAACATTTTGTCGGGCTTGTTACGGACCAACTCATATGATTTTTCGGAAAAGTTGCGCTGGACCCATGCAACGCCAAAATCCGTAGGATAATACCCACTTAACACTGTCAAAATCGCTTGTTTCCTATTCCTTGGCCAATAAAATCCTACCAGACGTCCCCAACTGTGGGCCAGCCATCTGAGCCTCTTGTCGGGCTTGTTGCTACCCCACTCGTATGATTTTTCTGGAAAGGTTCCCCGGATCCCCCTGCAGCGCTAAAATCCGTGGGCTATAACCCACAGAAAATAGCCAAAATCGCCTCTTTTCTATTTCTTGGATAATAAATAGTATCAGGCATCCCCTGCAGCCATCGGCCACCTGGGTCTCTTATTGGACTCGTTGTCGACCTACTCATATGGTTTTTTGAGAAAGTTGCATCGGACCCCCTGCAACACCAAAGTACGTGGGCTAACACCCACAGGAAACTGTCGAAATCACCTATTTCGTGTTTCTTGACCTATAAAATTCTACTAGGCGTCCTCTCGCCCCTCCCCCGCCGAGCCACCTCGCCTCTTGTCAAGCTCATTGTAAACCCACTCATTTGATTTTTCAGGAAAGTTACGTCGGACCCCATGCAGCGCCAAAATCCATAGTCTAATACCTGCAGAAAACTGTCGAAATCGCCTCTTTCTTGTTCCTTGGCCCATAAAATCCTACCAGACGTCCCCCGCCGCCGCCGGGCCACCTGGACCTCTTGACAGGCTTATTGCGGACCCAGTCGTATGATTTTTAGAGAAAGTTGCATCGGACCCCCTCTACAGTGCCAGAATCCGTGGGCTAACACCCACAGAAAACTGTCAAAATCATTTGTTTCCAATTCCTTGGCCTATAAAATCCTATAAGGCGTCTCCCGTCTCCGGCGGGCCACCGAGGCCTCTCGCTGGGCTCATTGCGAAACCACTCATATGATTTTTTGAAAAAATTACGTCGGACCCCTCTGCAGTGCCAGAATCCGTGGGTTGAACACCCACAGAAAACTACTGAAATAGTCTGTTTCCTGTTCTTTGGCCTATAAAATCCTAAAAGATGTCCCCCACCATCGCTGGGCCACCCGAGCCTCTTACCGGGTTCGTTGCGAACCCTCATATGATTTTTCAGGAAAGTTGCACCGGACCCACTTGCACCGCAAAAATCCGTGGACTCACACCCATAGAAAACTGTTAAAATTACTTGTTTCTTATTCCTTGGCCCATAAAATTCTACCAATCATCCCCCAGCGCCATCGGACTACCCGGGTCTCTTGTCAGGCTCATTGTGGACCCATTCGTTTGATTTTTCGAGAAAATTATGCTGGATCCCCCTGCAGCCCCAGAATTCGTGTGGTAACACCTATAGAAAACTTCCAAAACGACCTTTTTCCAGATCCTTGGCCCATAAAATCCTATCAGGCATCCCCCGCTACCTCCAGCCACCTGGGCCTCTTGCCAGGCTCGTTGCGAACCCACTCGTATGATTCTTTGGAAAAGTTGCGCCTTACCTTTTGCAACGCTAAAATCCATGGGCTAACACCCGCAGAAAACTACCGAATTCGCCTATTTCCTTTTTCTTGGTCCATAAAATCCACCAGGCGTCCCCCGCTGCCATCGGGCCACCCGGGCCTCTTGCCGGGCTCGTCATGGACCAACTCATATGATTTTTTAGAAAAGTTGCACCGGCTCCCCTTGCAGTGAATCCATGGACTAACACCCACAGAAAACTGCTAAAATCGCTTGTCTTCTGTTCCTTGGCCCATAAAATCCTACATAGCATCGCCCGCTGCAATCGAGCCACCCGAGCCTCTTGTTGGGCTCGTTGCGGACCCACTCGTATGATTTTTTGGAAAAGTTGCACCGTACCCCCCCTGCAAAGCCAGAATGTTTGTCGAAGTCGGTTATTTCCTATTCCTTGGCCCATAAAAACCTACTAGATGTCCTCCGCCACCGGCGAGCCACCTAGGTCTCTTGCCAATATATCCATCCTATATAAAGTGTTCATTTTGTTCCATGATGTTTATTTTCATCATATATTCCCCCATTCACAGAGTGTTGTGGCCTTTGAGAAACCTGTTTCATCGTCAATTTTCATTTGCAACAATTGACAAAATCAGGTGATATATAGTGTGTTCGACCTGCTCCATTATGGTTGAGGAGGCATCTTCTAAACATATATTTCCAAAGGATTCTGAAGAGAATGGTGACAAGCATTCAGATAAACAAGGCGTGGAAATTGAAAGAGGAAGAGGAATGTCCAAAAACATTCAATTTAAGAACATATAACCTATGATAATCTTCAACATTTTACAGGGAAGAGAAGAGGAAAGCTCTTAGGGAAGCAACATGAAAAGAACCAATGAGACCTCTTGGTGATGTGCTGAGGATATTTTCTCAGAGGTGATACAAGCTAAAACAAAACAAGCTCACCTCACATATAATTATCAACTGCGAGCTAGTTGTAATATTTTTGTTATTGGTTGATGACTTTGAGATAAAGAGTTGATATATCTTGAGTAGGCTTATGCTATGATTTCCCCAACAATCTTACACCTCAAGACTTCAACATATAGAGAGATTAGACAACTTAAAAAGATTCAAATTGCATGTAAAATAAAAAACTTCAAATCAATCAGATTTCAAATTATGTCCAATTGGGGCCTATATAAAGTAGAAGGGACCAGTTCAGCTATCTGCTGAGTGAAGGCTCTATTTTGGATTCCATTTCTGCAATTAGCCTTCAGAAAGAAGGAAAAGCGACTCTTCAATACTTCAAGGATTCTAACTTATAGACTTTCCTTCAAAGCCAATTGTAAGTTATATGACACAGTAGCATTGTGAAGAAGAGGAAAAGTCGAAATTGTAAGCGTGAAGCAATCAACATGGAATGTTAGAAATTGCAAAGCAGCTTCAAAAGATAGTTATTCCACATAAAAAAGACAAACCAACCTATTTTAACACCTAAAACAAGGAAAAGAAGATCATGAACAATTACAACCATTCCAAACTTCATAAACCCGACACACAACAGACAACCATAAGCATTAAAAGAAAGCACTGAAAACCAAGAAATTCATGTTCCAAATGGTCCACGCCTGCACCAAAATCAAGGCCATCTCACCAGTACTCCCGAGTATCTCTTCACCTTCAACTTTTCAAGAAGCTTTCTCCGATTCTGCATAATGAGGACAGATTAGGAATCAACAATGTCATCCAGAATAGCGAGTGAAAACATGATTGACACTAATGTAATTGAAGGAAAGGGCATCGTTTAGATGATACTAGATCTAAAGTGCAGAAAGAAAGACCCGATCTTTGTATGGTCTTTTTCTTCTTTTTGGTATGGGTAGAGAACTGGAGCAGAGGGTCTAATTGAAAACAGCCTCTCTACTTCCCAAGATAGGATAAGGTTTACGTACACACTACTACCATCTCCAGACCTCACTTGTGGGATTACACTGGTATGTTGTTGTATGAGTAGAGATTGCAAGGCAGAAAAGGGGTATCAAAACTCAGAAACAAAGACAGAAACAAAATCAAAGAGAGAGAAAAGGATAAACATTCACACAACTCCTATTTATGCCTTCGAAGCCATTTGATATCATTTCTACTTAACTTATTTTAAAGCCTTCAAGAAAGGTTTTAATACAGTTTCGACGCACAGGGCTTTGTGTTGTCTAATGACTATTGGTACTATAAAGGAAGACTGGTTAGAAGCAGTCATATAGAAATAGCAGTATCACCCAATAATTTATTTTTATCACCTATTATGATCTTTCACAACTTGCTTCATTTGGGGCACCATGTTCTTCTAAGGGAAAACTTGTACAGCACAGCCCAACAAAGATCAGACATTACCTAAATTCTGGAGTCGTTCAGTATTTTCATCTTTAGAGAAAATCATTTACCTATAATATTAAGACTACATACATTCGTTCCATCTTTATACAAAGAAAAAGATAGTGACAATACCATCTGTATGTTGACCTTGCAGAACACTTAGTGGTGGGCTAAAATAACCACATAGAGCATCAGCTACAAAAGCCTTTTATTACAGAAATAGAAATTAGTGTCAAACCCACTACATGTCTCACTTGTTAGAAAAATGAAACATGCAAGAAATAACAAATTCAGGAGCTGGAAACTAACACAATTCATGGAGATCACATGATGTCAAGGTCTGTACCAAAAAGGGACAATTCATGGAGATCACATGATGTCAACATTTGTACCAAAAAAGGACGATTCATGAAGATCACATGATGTCAAAGTTTTTACCAAATAAGGACGATTCATGGAGATCACATGATGTCAAGGTTTGTACGAAAAAGGGACGATTAAAAGCCTGGTTTTCAGCCAGGAGTATACCCAAAGCCTCTGCTAGATTGTCGTAGCTGAAGAAGCAATGGTTTCAAGTTGAATGGAGTCAAAGGCACCTTAGTTATTTACATGAAGCTATCTTCTCGCAGATTAACATACTAGGACTGATTTTTCAATTGTGTGAAAATACAGAAGATGCAAAGCCTATCCTTAAGATGCTAAAACTTGGCTACTTTCCACAAGAACCACAAAGCAAAGAATACATTCCATAGAAATGACCATGGTTTATAAGAAGTTATTCCTTGGCATAACCAAAAGAACAAGGAGAATATAGTTTCTAGGTTTTCATATATCTACCAGAAGAAAAAAATCGAATTACAACAGTTAATCCTTCTTTTAGAACTCATACCAAATCCTTCTATAGCCAGTTCTAATTTCCACCTAGAAATGGTTGAAAAGTCCAGATTTCACAAGGACAAAGCAGAGAAAACAACAAAGAGAACTCAACTTCCTTATAACCATGAAACCTTCCGAGGATCAGCAGCGCATAGTTCGAAACTCATTGGATAATGAGCTTACTTATTTAACCATCACTTAAATACCAGGCCTTTGTCCATAGCAGGGCTCAAACTAATAACATGCGCCTAGTCCACACATCATGAGCTGTGTTCTTACATTAGATCAAAGCCCTAGGGCCCTCTCTCCTTGCCGACACTATGTCCACCAGAAACCATATACTTGTTTACCTTTCTTCTACTCCCTTCCTCCCATCTACAAATAATTGGACCCCAGGTTAAAAAGCTTTTTTCACTAGGTTTTGGTGGTAACACAGTTTAAGAACAAGACCCTCAAGAATAACATGTACAAAATTCAAATCCATGAATTGATAATTAGACCAGCTGGAAGTGCTCTTAAAGAAAGAATTACTTGGTTAGTTCATTAGTCATTACACAACCTCCATAAAATAGCACCAGAAGATTCCCATTGGTACAACGAGGACCAAATGCTTGAAGCAAAACTCAGCTTCGAATAGATACTTATTAGGAAAACTACAGTTTTCATAGTAGAAAGAAACTACAGCTTGAATTCTCTATTACCCATATCTTCTGATAATTATTCAGAATTATGTGTAAGAAGGAAGACTGAACTTAGATGTTGCTCTAGGGCTGGTCGAGCTCATGCAAAGATGCTTCTCTCTCCAAAAAAGGGGGGAAAGAAAAGAGAAGAGGATTAACAGCAAATTATTAGCACTTCAGAAACCTCAGTTTGTTTGCTTTATTTCGTTGATGTGCATGTTTCATGTAATAGTGAAACATGCTCATGCAAAATTCAAATAATATTTTCTAAATTAACCATGATGAAATGCATTCACCTGAAAAAATTTCTGCAGCAATCGGAACACAGCTAATGGTGCATCATCTACTGGTCTGATAATTTTACTTGACAGGTATACCAGCTCAGATAAATGCCATGACAGCATCGTTAAAAAGGAGAAAGGCACAAGACCAAAAATCAAAAAGAAGCAGATCAGCAAATTGAAATGCATTGCCAGAAATTGTACACCACAAAGGCTTCACTGCTGATAGGTTACACTAACATCTATCAATTTTTTTTTTTTGAAACTGGTAAGGTTGTATTCTTCAGCATTAAGGGAATGTTGGCTACCTCCAAAAAGAGTTAATTACAGATTTTCTATCAAATCTATAATTTGATCTATCATTAAGACAAAGTTGTTTCCAGCAAAAAAGTAAAGCTACTATACAATTCCATTTAACGCTGTGGATGGAATTGGATTTATCTTTAAGACATCTTCCATTTCTTTCTTTCCAGCCTGACCACCATACACATGATTGTATTAGCTTCCACCATCTCTTTTGACTCTTACTGCCTCCCCTCCTAATCCAACAGCTCAGTAGATCTCATGTATGTTTTGGCATTGTCCAGTTCATGCTTGTAATGTTGAGAAACAAATTTCAAATTTGAGCAGTAAACTTACAATGCAGACAGAGATGATTATTTGTTTCCCCTGTCAAGTTACACAAAAAACACCTAGGGCCCAGCTGCTTGCCTTTCTTCTGCGGAACTTCTTGTGTTAAACATGCTCTCTTTATCACTAACTAGGTGAAACACTTTACTTTGGTAGGAAAGTCACTTTTCCATAAGCAATTCCAATTATATTTTAGGCCCCCTGTCATCCCCTATAGTCCTCTTTTGTAGGCATTGTTGACTGAAAAGCCTCCGTCCTTACTATGTTTCCATAGGACTTGTTTGTGGCTGTTATGGTTATAGTCATTCTAGCAAGTTTTCCCAGCAGGGCTGCCACCCTCTCTACCCTCCCAATCATTTAGTAGTCTTCTAAAAGATATGTCCCACCCTTGTTCTGTGCAGCAGTCACTCACTTTAGCATCAGAGTTTTCACATGTTAGAAACACAAACAACAACAACATACCCAGTGGAATCCCGTAGAATATACACAGACCTTACCACTATTTCATAGAGGTATTTTCCTAAGAGAGGTTTGGTCTATCCAGCCATCTTTTCAAAATTTAGTTTTGTTTCTACTTTTACCCAACTTAATATACACCCCCGCCCCCCTCCTCTTTCTTTCCTAAGAAGTACATTCTTCCGGTTGACTAAGTTACAATTCTTTCCTTCCTTATTACCTTTCCATAGGAAGTTCCTTCTAAACTTGTCGAGTTTTTTTTCACTATCTTTGCTGGGATTGAAAACAAGGACATCACATATGTTGGCAAAGAATCTAGAACCAAGTTAATGAGGATCAGTCCACCCCCGAGGGATAGGTATTGTGCCTTCAATCTAGCAAGTTTCTTTTCAGTTTTCCCCAGAATACCATTCCATATCTCCGTTGTTTTGTGTTTGCTACCCAGGGGGATGCCCAGATATATGGTAGGCAAATGCTCCACTCTGCATCCCAATATACTTGCTAGTTGCTGGATCTGAGGGACCTCATCTATAGGAAAGAGACTACTTTTTCCCCAGTTTACTTTCAACCCTGAAACTGCTTCAAACAAAACCAAAATTACTCTGATGTAGCTAATCTGTTCTGCTGTAGGTTCGCAAAAAATGATGGTGTCATCTGCATAAAGCATGTGACACACTTCTTTTTCTTCCCCACTCTATCTCCAACCTGAAAGCCTTTGTTGCAATCCTCATCATACTATCAAAGTCTTCCATTGCCAAAATGAATAACATCTATCAATTATGAAACAATTATGGAGTATTGGGTGAAAAGAATGTATCACCTAAACTTAAAAGGTAAGTTCTACAGAATGGTGCTTAGATCGTCTTTGTTATATGGAGTGGAGTGTTGGTTAGTAAAAAATTCGCATGTTCAGAAGATGCAAGTTGCGAAGATGAGGATATTGAGATGGATATATGGACATACTAGGAGGAATAAGATAGGAATAAGGTTATTCTGGGAAAGGTGGGAGTGGCCTCTGTGGCAGACAAGATGAGAGAAGCGAGAGAGAAATGATTTGGGCATGTGCAGAGGAAGTGCATCAATGCGCTAGTTAGGAGGCACAAGAGGTCAGATTTAGGGGTTATGCAGCAGGGTAGAGATAGATCGAAAAGATATTGGGGAGAGGTGATTAGACAGGATAAGGCGCAACTCCATATCATCGAGAACATGATCTTAGATATAAAGAAGTAAAGGTTGCGTATTAGGTAGAAGGTTAGTAAAGAGTAAAGGTTGCCTATTAGGTAGACTATTGTCTTGCCTTGTGATGGTTTTAGGTGTATTATAGAATTAGTCATGCTATTATGATTGTATTATTATTTTGCTACTTTTATTTTTTTTTGGAATTAATATTGCTTTTTATTTTAACAGTTACTACATATCTATTGTTGTCTGTTATTTAGGGCGGGTACCTTTGAGCTGAGGATCTTTCAGAGACAACCTCTCTATCTCCCTGAGATAATGGTAAGGTTTGTGTACACTTTATCCCACCCAAACTCTACTTTGTGGGATTTCACTGAATATGTTGTTATTGTTGTTGTTTTAGCTCCATAAGCCAAAAAGGGAGAATATCCAAACAAAATTCTCCTAAAATAAATACATTACTCATCTAATCAACAATCAGCCTAGGGTAACAAAACAAAAATACTAGTATTTTTTATAACAAGGTAACCCGCAGCCGTTACCTTTTGAGTGCGCACAGAGTAACTCCACCTCCTACTGGAATAACTCACAAACCACGTAGGAGAGGTAGTTGGTGCGACGAGCTCGATCCAGAAGGCAAACTCCTTGCTTTCGCTGGCAAGGGGTTTCAAACTTGAGACCTCCAACATGGAAGTCTCAAGCCCAAACCACTGGGCCACCCCGAAGGGTAAAAAAAAAATATTCGACATGGCATTACTAACGACTAGCTAAGCTGATTGAACATCAAACTAGATTCAGCCACTTTTTAGCTGATAATCAAACATCTCGATGGAGTAACTACAACAGATCATTTTCAAAAATCCAGAAATACACAAAAAAATCAAAGATATAAAGGTCTAAAAGCATGAACCCTAAAATAAAGGTCACAACCTTTGAGGTAGTACTCAACATCCAATCGTCCAAACTGATCATCATCAAACAGAACTTATATGACTAAACAAAGACCACATATAATCAATGCCTACTTGCAAGGAAATAGAAATTGTGATATACACCTGCAGTTTTATCAGAGGCATCATGGTATATAGGTTCTTCCTCGGGAACAGGGTGAAGCACATCTGTGGCTGATTCATTGCCACTAGTAGCATCTTTATCATCAGGAAATCTAACAACAACGACAGGGCAAACACAATGATGCACACAGTAATCACTCACACTACCGAGCATCCCTCCCTTTGGGCTACGCCTTGATGCCCCAAACCCTCTACTCCCCATTATGACAGCACTCAAACCCAACCTCTCAACTTCCAAACACAACCTTTCTTTCATATCATGATCCTTCACAATATGAATCTTGAATGGAATATTTGCCTCCACAAGTGGCTGTGCTAAATCATTAGATTTTGTAGTTGTGAAGTTATCAAAATCATCTTCCAGTTTCTTCTGCGATTCTTCATTCGCTGTGTCAACAGAAACATCTATAGCCCCCCAATCAGCTCCGTAGAGTACGGATGTTGGACGGACGTGAAGGAGAATAACGGCGTCACCTGGTCGGAGGTAATTTTGCACGGCCCATTTGACGGCATAAGCGCTTTCATCGCTAAGATCGACGGCGATAGCAACCTTCCGATTGGCTCCGGAAGTTGGCGTTCCCATATGGAAACGAGGAGATGCCGGTTGGTGCATGATCGCCGTCAATGGACGGTCCGATTCTGCTGGTGGCTTTTTTGGTGATGCCATGAGGTTAACACGAAATGGGTATTGGATATCTTTTGTGATCTCCGAATCTGATGCCACTGTGTGTGTGTGTTCTTGTATATTGTTGAGTTCTTGAGACCTTTGAGAAGAAGAAAGGTTGCAGGAATTAGCTGGAAATTGGAATACTGTGTACCGGATGTTCTTTGTATCTTTTTATTTTTATTTTTGGTAATACGAAATGGTCATAATATATTGACTTATTGCCTAATCCTATCCTATCCGATACAATACAATATACTTTGGATAATACTGTACATAATTAAAATACTATAGTGTATTTCTTTTTTGATTTCCTTAAGTGGTGAGCTATTGAAACTTTGATCTTGTTTTTGTCACCTTCAACTTTTTCGAAATTGACAAGCATCAAAATACAAAAGAAGGGAGCAAGACAATTTTAAGATAAGTTAAAAGTAAAGCATTGGAAACAATTCAAGGAATATAGTGTGTCATGATATATCACACTTGGAAAGCAGGGAATTGAAAGTAGTTCAAGGGAAACGGGATAATTGTTATGGGAGAGCTGATTTTTACACAAAATAAGAAAGAAATTATAGAAAAAATTAGATTACTTGAACAATCTAGAAGTACATGTAGATGTAGCTCTTGTTACAAAAGTTTTCTATCTTTGCTATTTGAGGTTCCGGAGATGTGAGTAGACTTTCTATAAAATGATTTAAATCTCAAGGTGTAATCATTTGATTGTTAGAAAAAAAATATCGTTTATCAATAAAATAAAAAAAATAAATAGTTCCCTTTATCTAATCTTAATTTTTGTAGAGTACGTTTTTTAATTCCTGAACTAGGATAGTGCTACAAGAATTTTATTGAGCTTTATGGTCACTTTAGACAATATTGACAAAAGATTGTTGCTTTTGAGTGGTGATTAAAAGCAAATTTAAAATTTTAATTCAAATCATTTGTTTATAGAACTTCAAAATAGAGGGATATTGAAATTCTACGAGATGATGCAATTAGAAACGTGAAGCGAATCCAAGTCGATTGAAATTTATAAAAGTTATCTATAAATGAGGAGGATACAAACACATGTGATCACGTTTGCATAATGGAACTTAATTGCGTGTTGGACCAGTGCACCGATTTGCTTTTGTGTTTTAGGATGCCAAATAACATATATAATTCTTTTTCAGACATATATATGTATATAAGGTAATTGCAGATAGCATAGGGTAGAGTTGATTCAATATGCCACAAGGTTAATTATCCGAGTTCACAAGTCAAAGAGGAAACGGGAACAACGGCTTAAGTAATTAGGCGTAGGCGCTTTCTAGATGTAGAATTTTTTAGCTCTTTTTATTTGATCTAATAATATAGATGTTCGAATCTCTTTGTGCGTAATTTATTTTGAAATTAACAAGTGCACATGTGCCCAAACTTTTTCGTGCGAATTTTCCCTCACATAATTAATTATAGGTGTTTAGTTAAAAATTCGTTAGAGGACATGTTTTACCAAATTCATGCAAATAAGTATGTCAACTTGTCTATCAATCCTCGAAGTAATGGGTGGGATTCAAACAATTGTGATTCTGATTTAATCACTTATTTGTTGATATATTTTAAAAATTACTAAATTCAAAATAATATAAATTATGATATTTGTTAAAATAAATTTGAGTTGTACCAAAAATATCTTAATGAACTCAACATTGTTTTTAACTCTTCTTGGAAGAGTTTAGCTTCATCCTTAATCAAAAGTCTCGGGTTTGGGCTCTGTGAATAGGAAAAATTCTGTTGAGAGCGTCACTCCTAAATAAGCCATGTTGTGTGCACTGAATTTAGTCGAAGCTCCATGAACTCCGAAGATCATGCGAAAAACTGAAAAAAAAAAAATCCCTTCTAAAATAGTAAGTCGATGATTTGAAACTTGCAAATAGTACCCACCAAAGTTTTCTTGAAATAGAAAAAAGAAAGACATACATGAATGAGGAAACGGATTCACCAAAATTCTGTCACCGCCAAGTCACGCTATAAATCCCTTACGAAACCCGACCCGGCTGGATAATCCACTTCAATCTTCATAGGGTTTTTCTTCTTCGTTCTCTCCCAATTAACGAAAATCTTCTTCCAAATTCAGCTGATTTACATTGGGGTTTTGAGAGATGCCGCAGAGACACTCGAAGAACAACAATGATCTCGCCTTCTTTACGTACGATGAGAAGCGAAAGTTAGGGTACGGAACACAGAAGGAGAGGTTGGGCAAAGACTCAATTAAGCCATTCGATGCTTGTTCCCTTTGCTTAAAACCCTTCATCGATCCGTTGTGCTGCCAGAAAGGACATGTCTTTTGCAAAGAATGCATTCTAGAATGCCTTTTGTCCCAGAAAAAGGATATCCAAAGGTACCTATTTTCTGTACTTTGTAAACTTTCTCAATTGATCTTTGGTAGATTTGAAAGAAAAAGATGTTATATATGAGTTGTGCAGCTTTTTTCAATGCTTAAGGTGCTTTTGGTATGAAATTATATTTTTTGGTGCTGAGATGTGGTTAGATTGGGAATCTCATTTACTTTGTTATGTGTCCGGGTCTGTAAAATTGTGCTTGTGAATTGTATTTCATTTCATATATGAAATAATAAATATAAAAAGGAAAACTATTTCAGCTAATATCTATGGTTCTTTCGCGGGGAGTGATGTGTGGAGGTTGGCTTTAAGTAAAATTTTCCGTGTAGATTAGTAACAGCAACTCCTTCTAATGTGGTAAGGCTCATTGTTTGGAAGGACACTGCAGTAAGTTGCCAAAATTTGCAACTTTGAGAGTACAATGGCCATAACTAGTGCTTTCATCTGTTTGACATCAAAACAGAGAATGTCATTGATTAAGAGACTCTTAGTTTTATGTCCTTACCCCTTAGTATAGCTCTATTTGGATTAGATTGAGATGTGTGATGTCTGCGGTTGTAGGCTAGTCTTATGATTCAGTGCATCTTGAAGAGAACCCATTGGATGTGTTTTTGTGTATGTTTTGATGAGGATACATGTCGCATAGATGAGGATGTTGAGATGGATGTGTGGTCACACCAGGAGTGATAAAATTAGGAACGAGACCATTCGGAGAAGCTAGAGGTGGCCGATAAGATGAGGGAAGCGAGACTGCGATGGTGGACATGTGCAAAGAAGGAGTATTGATGCTCCTGTTAGGAGGTGCGAGAGGTTGGTTTTGGGATCTACACGGAGGGGTAGAGGTAGACCAAAGAAGTATTGGGGGAGGTGATCAGACAAGATATGGCGAAACTTGATCTCACCGAGGACATCACCTTAGATAGAAAGGAGTGGAGGTCGCGAATTAGAGTAGCAGGCTAATTGGTTGGTAGGATTAGGTGGATGTCTGGCCTTGGGGTATAGTGGGGTAGCAGAAGTAGTCGTGTTTTATATCGTGTTTGTCATTATCTGTCGTATGTGTGTTAAATTTATCGTATTTACATATTGTTATGTGTTTTTCGTTATTAGTCGCCGTCTCTATTCCCTTTTCTTTCCTTTTTGTCGTATCTAGTTTATTCTGCTTATAGATTTTTGAGACGAGGGTTCCCAGGAAACAACTTCTCTGCTTCTATGAGGTAGTGGTAAGGTTTGTATACATCTTACCCTCCCCAGACCCCACTTGTGGGATTCCGATGGGTATGTTGTTGATGTTGTTGTTGTGATTGTGGCTTTGACCTTCGAAGATGCCATATCATCTGGTGAATTTTGGTTTAGAGGCTAATCTACCCCAGAACTTATGGACAAGATACCTGACGTGAAAACTATATTTGTAGTCCCATGGTTAACATAAAAATATTGGTGTTGGATTCTTGTTACAAGGCTAGAGTCTCCGGTACTTACAAATTGCTATAATTTGATAACATGGTTAGTTTTGCGAAGGGTGCTGTCATTTTTCAACTTTTTCTTTAATGCTATTCTTTACTATTACCAAAATACTAATATGCAAGCACAACAACTATGACTAAATCCCACAGCAGGGGAGTTGGCTTTTTGAATCCTCACGGTGCATGTCACACTGTTAAGCTCATCTCAGTCCAATACTAATATGCAAGTCAAAAAAAGAAAAACTAAAAGGATAACACTGAATTTTCATGAGCCACTTTACTGTTTGCCTTCTATTGTTGTAATGATAATATGCAAGTTAAAATTATTTCAATCTCCAACTCCAACTATTGTGTCACATAAAGTAGTGGATGAAAGGAATAAACTAGCTACTAAAAATGTCTTCATACTGACTTGTGGAATACTTGTTTGGAATCCCTTTTAAGTGAAAACAGCAGCCTTTCTGAGTATATAGTTACTTATTCTTAAGTTGTGATGCATGTCGTTAGTTGCTTCTATTAATAAAACAGTTAGCCGTATTTCACCCTGAAGGAATAACATTTGACTTATACATTTGTCAATTGTGCTTCAAGCCTGCATTTCTCTGAAAAAAAGAGAAAAGGGCAGTGAGGAGTGGAAGATACGGATGGGGATTTGGTAACCTTCTTGTTTATAATCTTAGAATTGTCCTGTGAGAAATTTTATTTGATAATCTGTTACTTTGTCTTGCAGAAAGTTAATTGCTCATACTGGCCAGCAGAAGCAAGAAAAAGAAGAGGAAGAGGAGAGGTTGATGCTGCAGAAAGCCAGGGAGCTTGATGCATTTGATCAACAAAATCATGGTCCAGTCCCACAGTACAACGATAAGAACTACAACAGAGACAAGAATGGATTCCACGGGGCCAACAGTGTGAAGGCCACTTCTTATGAGGAGGAAGCACTTAGAACCATGAAAGCATTTTGGCTGCCCTCTGCAACACCAGAGGCACCTGCTAAGGTGGAAGCCCCATCCACAAGCACAACTTGTCCAGAAGGGAAGGAAAAGATTAAGATGAAAAACCTTTTCCCTATTCACTTTACTGAAGATACCAGTGCACAGAAGAAAGACAAGTCTTTTGACAAGAGTTTCATATGTCCCAGTTGCAAGGTCACACTAACCAATACTTTGTCACTTGTAGCACTTAATACTTGTGGACATGTCTTCTGCAAGAAATGTGCAGAGAAATTTGTGGCTGTTGACAAGGTTTGCGTGGTCTGTGACAAACCATGTAAAGAGAGAAATCTGGTGAACTTGGAAAAGGGAGGAACGGGGTTTGCTGGCCATGGAGATAAACTTGAAGCAAAAGACTTCAAACACTTGGGTAGTGGAAGTGGGTTGGGCCTGGTGAGGCCTGCCATGAAGACATAACTTTTGCAGTATGCCAGTTTGCTCATTAGAAACAGTGGGGCTTTGTTATGATGTATTGTAATATGGTATTACATCTTCTACCTGCAAAATTGAGTAATTTTTTACGTCCTGTTTATTTCAACTACAGCTTTGCGAAAGCAACTTCTGTAATTCCCGTCCTTCCCAGTTCACTAGTGTTTTATTTCATTTGATGATTGAAAATCGTTCCTCGAGTGGTTGCTGCTGCTTTCGTTCGTTTTGCCATTTCTTTTTGGAGCTACAATACCCCCAATTCAACCTTGGAGCTGAATGGGACTTATCAGTTTCAAATAAACTGTACGTCAATGGGCGACGAGAATTTGACTTGTTCTTATGATAAACTGTTATCAACTCCAATTTAGAACATTTTTTGTTTCTTAACAGTAAACTAAGCTATAAGTTCCAAAATTTTGTATAATTGATTGATCGATGGAATGAAATGGTTCACTCCTGTTAGTTGCGCCTCTTTGGACCTTTAGTTGATTGCTTTATCTCAAGTACAAAATTCTTTTATTTTAAATTTGTTGAAACTAGTTCACACTTAACTCCATCAAATTTTGTCAACAACCTATTGTTTCGATAGAAAGAATCTACCTTTCAAATATTGAAAATAGATTAAATATACTTTCCGTTTGATTTTGAGCTCAAAAATACCTTTATCATTAGCGTATTGACTTACTTTTACTCCTAAAAAATTAACAGATACCATGTCACCTAAAATATCACATAAAAAAACAATTTCTTTTGGCTGCTTTGAAAAATCCAATCTAACACAATTATTTTTCCTTTGACACATCTTCCACCTCTCTCTCTCTCTTTTTAAGAATTACTACTTGTGAATATAAAAAAAATAACACACATTTCTCCTAGTCGGCCACAAATAATTAAATAAAATAGTATGGTCAATTTGGTTCATACATAGGGCGAGCATTTAAGTACTCTGGGGGAATAGTGGTCAAACTTAAGCTGTTGCAACTTTTTTATAGATATGAAAAGGCTAAGAGTTCATGTGCAATAGTTGAGGATGTTTCATCTGAATCTTATCCAAAACAGACAACTCATATGTCATTGTCCACTAGGCCACTTTGGTTCCTACCACTACTTTTACTTTGCTATATAATATCACAGGTAAATCAACTTGGACTTGATCAAGAATCATTTCCAATCTTTGAAAGGGTAAAAGGAGAAAAAACAATTAAATTATATTTCTGAAAGTTGTTTTTGGTTTCCTACTTTATTATATTGTAAGTGAACCATCTCCACAACTTGAATTCAACTTGTTTAAAATATCAAAATTGTTCCTCTTTTCGGGGTTTTATCACCGCGAGAAATATAATTCTTTTCGTTATACTCTTCTAATACTATTATTATTTGTACTCCACTCGTAGTGGTTCATGAATTTAATCAACTTAAGACCTTTTAATTTAACTTTATTCGAATATATAGTATCATTTAATCTAAGGAATCACACTCTTTTTATATATCTTATAAGAAATTTCTTTTTTAACCTTTAAATTTATTCTCAAAAAACTCCTTGCAATCTGTGAACTAATTACTCCCTACAATCTGTTTACTAATTACTCTTTCCCTCTCAAAATAACCATCGCCTTAGCAATACAAATTGTTTCTAAATAAGGTTAACTTCGTGAAAAAAATAAATCTCTCCCCAAATAAATCACTTTAGAAATTCAAGATAAAAATTAATACTTCCTCTGTCTCATTTTAAATGACATAATTTTCTTTTTAATTTGTTCCAAAAAAAATGTCACTTTATTCTAATAGGAATAAATTAACTTTCAAATTCTCTAATTATCCTTAATTGAAATGACTCTCAACAACACAAATATTTAAAAATTATTTTCGATCACAATTTTCAAACGTCTTTTTTTTTTCATAAATATCCTATGAAGTGCTCTTACACTTAATGTTCTTAGCAGTATTCAATTTTAGAAACACTAAATTAAGATGATTTAGACAAATTATACTTAATAAATTTCTTAACGAACATATTTTTACTATTTATTTTGAGGCAGAGGAAGTAACAAATAAAGAAAGTTATGGTACTCCTTTAATTTAATTTTAGTTATCATATCTGTTGACACCCAATTTTTACCCTCCACGGTGTCAAATTAATTATCAGGACTTTATTTTATTTTTAACAATTTTTTAAACAAATTTTCAAAAAAAAAAATAAAAAATTATATATTTTAAATCTGGCGCGTGAAGTGCACGCGCCCCCTATATTCTCACTGCACGCGCCCCCTATATTCTCTCACCCCGACTCATCTCCCTCATTTCCCCAAATCAAAACCACCAGAAAACCCTAA
>JAABOM020000049.1:18241557-18251971 GCA_011800125.2 Solanum clarkiae | reverse complement strand
TGCCTATTTGTTCAGGAATTGCCAAGTTGAGGGTCCTATTTGTGCACTATGAAAGTTTAAGTTCCAACTTATGAAATTGTGCCAACTTTAGGGTCCAATTTGGAGATTATCCCTTCTATGAATAAAGGTAAAATTCCATGAGTAAAATCATAAATTTCCACTATCTTCCCATCCTCGTTCAAACAAATCAAATACAAATCAACAATTATATCATTAGCTACAACTAAAACAATTATTGTACTACAAGTTAATACTTAATTAATTCATTATTCATAATATTCCTGATCCCACTTTCATGTATAGACAAAATTATAACTAATTTTATCTCAAAAAAGGATCCAGTAATGAAATGGAGTATATATTTTATAATCCAAAGAATAAGAACATTTAAATGATGAAAAATAATGATTGCGACCTCAATAATAATCTAATTAATTAGCACAACACCCACCAAGCCATATATATAATTTAAAAAATACAGCTAATAGCCGATGCAACATACGCTGGCTCACAATTCACACTTAATTAAGTCAATCCCTTTCAACTTATAATTAACCTAATTGATTCAAGTTGTCCAAATAATAATAACATTTGAAATGGTCCATATTTAAAGTTAACTGAGTATAAATTTATTAAATTTCACATCACATACAAAGTGTTGGAGCATCCTGAGTTTCTTACCAAAACATTCATATTTGACTAATTTTTTTTCTAGTAGAAAAAAGTGTATGACTCAATAAATAGAGGCTCATTCTATGAGGATTTGAGAGTTTTGAATAGGGAGATAAACAGTGAGTCGAGGTTATTTCTTTTAATATTTTGTACTTTCTTTTATATAGTGGATTGTTCATCTCCTTTTATAGATGTAGGTCGGTCATGGTTTTTTGAGTTTATTTTGCTAGCTTCCACATATCGTCTGATTCTTATCAATCCTAACACATAAAATTGAAATTCATAAGAAAATATTACAAGTAAGCATAATACTTGTAATATTTTTTAATAGTAACAAGTTCGTTCCCCGTCATTGCCTAATTAAGTTCACCTATTATAATTGACTTTATTGAATAAAAAAAAACTCATGATCATTAGAGTAAATCAATTCCCTTGTTAATCCAACAATTCACATGATGCATAATATCTGCAGTTTCACCCTGGTGCATTCTGTCATAGTGAGCCATATCTAGATGGAGACGCTAAGAAATGAATATAGTATTAAATTTGTTTCGCCTTTGATTTTATTATAAGAATGATTTCTTAAATTATTTTATCAAGAAAGTTAGATTATGGCATGTTTTTGAATAAGTAATAGGAAAAAAAAGGATAATTTGGGTGCACTAAATTTATGTTATGCATGGAGTCTGACAAAGAATCAAACTATAAAAGTCTATAGTGTGCAATTTTATTTTATATTTGTGCAAGAGACTGTTTTACACCTCAAACTTGAATATATGATAACATATTTTTATTTTCTCTCAAATTTTGAAACTTTATTTTTATATGTGCTCTCAAACACTTATCACGTAATTATATAAAGTATATCATATTTTTTAATTATATTTTATGAGACTATTGCATATAATTAAAAATGACATACTTTGAGTGTTTAACTTAATTAGTCAATGAATGTTTGAAAACACATATAAATTTTTCAAATTTAAATTTTAGTTTAAACTTAAAAGTGCTTATAGGAATATATACTTTTGTCATGAATTTAAATTTAAATTTCACTCGCCTCTTTTCTATAATATATAATTATGAATTATAGTTTGAACAAAATATAACTATTTTTTACTTTATTATAATACTTTCTTTGTCTAACTTTACTTGGTCCCTATTGACTTGACATATAGATTAAGAAATAGTAAATGATAGGGATAATTTTACCAAATCACCCTTTAAATATAATTATTATAATATGTTGAAAAATGCAATGAGAAAATAAATATAATTAATGACAAGAGTAAATTAGAAATTAAGTGTAAAATTATCTCTTAATATTATAAATTAAATAAATATTAATGGACATTTTAAAATAGTACAGAGGTGAAGTAAAAATAATGGAGGAAATACAAGCATGTGCCTTTTTAAAAAAAAATCAGCGTAAACTTCCTATTTTTTTTTTTTTTTAAAAAGAGAAGTCCTATGATGCGTTAATAAATAATGTATTTTTTTCTTGGTTTAATAATACTAATGTTAGTACAATAATTTTGACCGTTAATTGGGCAAGTAAAAATCCTTCCAAAGCTATATCCACGTGGCACCAGCTGTACAGTCATCCATAAGGGCCCACCATCATTATTTCTCGCGCCAACCAAAATACCTTTTTTTTTTCGCAATAATAGAGTCGCCACCAATTATCAAGCCACCATATCCTCCTCTAAAAATAAATACTCCGCAATATTCCTCATTACCAAATTTATATATAATCTCTCTCAATTCCAACAATTTTAATCATTTATCCATATTTGTTCCGTTCAAGTCGGCCCAAATACTTGGCCTCAATCCACAATAAAACTGTTGATTCATTATATAAATTTTTTATAGGGAGAGAGTTGAAGGAACAATTTTGGAAGAGAGCAGCCAGATAATGGAGAAGAGAGAAATGGCGGCGGAGAAAGCAAGAGGGGAGGAGGAAGAGGGAGAGGAGCAGAGGTTGTTGCCGGAAGGGGTGACGGTGGTGGATTTTGATTTGTTGTGTTCCACGGTGGCGATGCAGGCACAAAAGGGTCAGTGGGTGAAGTTGAATTTGAATGGCGATGAAGAAAATGCTCTGGGTTATGATAATGGTGGAGGTGTTTTGAGGATGTGGGAAGGAGAGCTTTTCTGTGATTGTCTCCAGGACCGTCGAATTGCTGTGCAGTCCTTTTGGTAAAGCTTTTCTTTTTTTCCCCATTATTTTCCTGTGTGGGTTTTGGATTTTAGACATTTTGGTTGTGCTATTGCTTAAAATTTCCTTACTTTTCTTGTCTGTTAGTGTTTCCTGGTCCTCCATTTGTATTTTGGTTTTGCTAATGAAACATCAAAAGCTCTCAAAAACATGAAAAAATTGGTGGGCTTCTGAGGCTGATCGCCTTTCCTCCCGCCGGCGGCGGGTGAAAAGGCGCTATAGCCTTTCAGTTTCAAGTTGAGATAGAGGGTGGTTGATTGTTTGATTTTGTTTTTATAGTTTCTAATTGTGGTTTCTTTTTTGAAAATCCAGGATTGGCTTTCTCTTATTGTCATTTCCTTTTGTGTGATTGTTAGTCTTATAAGGGAATTGGTGAAATTAGTTTTCATCTGATAGGGAACCATTGTAATTCCCTCATTTAATTGAGGAAAACTTAATAGTCAGCCAAATTTGACTTATAGTTGAACTTTATTCTTTCCTACTAGAAAGTTGATTGCTTTACTTGCGATTTGAACATTTGCTCTTGTTCTTAATTCATCATCAATTAAGTGGTTTGAATTCTTATTCATGTATTGCAGCTGCCCCTGGTACAGATTCGGAAAGAATATGAAACGCGCTGGCTTTGGTTCCTGCTTTCTTCAGGTCAATACTTTTCACATTTAATCAATGTTGTTGACCTACCCACTCCCTCAAGTTCTTGGTGATCCCTCATGGTCAAAGTCTTCTTTAAATCTATTTCTATTATAGTGATTTCAATTATGTAATACTAGTTAATTTATCTTAAATTTGTTAATCTACCGGGTCAACAGAGATTAGCTAGGACCAGAAGGACTTTAATGATTGTTTATTATACATATTAATGTGGAAAAAGATATATTGCAATCTTAGTTTCATTACACAATGTCTGGTATAAATATTTTAATTTACCTGTTTTGGAAATGTTGGCGACATTATATTGGAACTGAAGAAAATTTTACTGCTCAGTACTTTAACATTGATTTTCAGCTTTCCGTAAAATATCCGTGGACTGAAACATATTTATACTGGTCTGCAGGGCTCCATTTATTTGGTCCTCACTCTTCTTGCTCTCGTAAGCATGGTAGCATTCACTGTCACGAAGAAGCACTGTTTTCTCTACATTGGTGGTGCTTTTATAATCTCAGTAGGATTATATGTGGGTTATCATCGCACGAAAATGAGAAACAAGTTCAATATCAGAGTGAGTACTTTGATCTCTTTTTTCAATTTTACTGCTACTTTTCAGTTCTTCCTGTTTGCATCATATTCCTGGAGTTGCGCAAGCTATATAAAATGGGGATTGGTTGACTTATTGTGAAGGTTATTTGTAGTAGATTACCATCAAAAATTGGGTTTAGAGGAAGTGGAAGTAGGTATATATGAGAATACTAGAAGCAGGAACAGTTGAAGGGTTAATATAGTTAGAGTCTTTTGTTGGGTCACTAGATGTTCTTGAAGAGTATGCCAATACATGATATTTGGTCCTCTGAAGAACAATCTAGGTGATCTACCTTGCCTAGAAAAGGTGTTCAATGTGTGGTAGGTATAGCTTGTTATCTTTTCCAGTTTTAGTAATGGTTTCTCTTGTGTTTTGAGCTACTGAAATGCTGATGACTGGTACCATATTTGGAAGGACAATAGTATTTTACTTGCATCTATTATTGTTTTTCTTTAACTGTTGTCATAACAATTGCTCTTTTTTTACTTCTCCAGGGCCATAGTTCTTTGGATGATAACAATAGTATTTCACTTGCATCTATTATTGTTTTTCTTTAACGGTTGTGATAACAATTGCTCTTTTTGTACTTCTTCAGGGTGATAGTTCTTTGGATGATTGCATCTTCCATTTGACCTGTCCATGCTGCACCTTATCTCAGGTTCGTTCAATTATACAACCTGCATTAAAGAACAACAAAGTATGAGTTTATTTGCATGGTCGTGTGAAGTTGCTTTTTGTATTTTCCTCACCCCTCAGTCCCCAGAGGAAGCTGAATAGATTGACTCGGAAAACACAATCTAAGTCAATCAGGATCTGTAGTTTTGTGAAATTTGTTGGCATATTTTGCTTTATATTTTGGTTTTGATGTTTTGTTGTTTTATTGACCAGGAAGCTAGAACATTAGAGATGAACAATGTCCAGGATGGCATTTGGCATGGTAGAGGTGATACCATATGCATAGGAAGTTATTCTGAACTTGGCAGGACTCCGGAACTTAGTCCACCTGCCATTGTGTCAACAAAGTCCTGAACCATAAGCTCTGCAGAGATAGCTTAGGACTCGAAAAGAATGACAATATGCGTAGCAGTTAATTCTAGAGTAGAGCATCCTTCGCATGGTTCTCTCCCTTGAAAACCCAAGCTTACAAGCACGGTCCTGAATTAGCAACATTCTTTTCCCGCGGAAGAATTTCACTGAACTTGCTGATCTACACAAGGGGAGAATCTCAAATAGGTTATCGCATGCAATGCTAAGGCACAGAATGCCGGCTGTTTTTTGGAAGCAAGGCATTTTCCAGCGTCAAAGTGGCAAATGCTCCAGAAAGTTGTGCTCCAATTTTAAAAATGTATTGCAAATAGGAAACTTGCAAGCAATGTTGTATATTATATCTATATGTAATAATAACCAAATGCTTCCAAAAAGAAATTAGGGAGGCAGTTGCGTATTAATCACATAGTTTAAGTTCATCTTTTTTTAGGAAGAGCACAAAGTTTCGTATGTACACATTCCGTCGAGTCATAGAGAGAAGAGATTCTACTTGTCTAGTGAACTAAGATCATGGAGATAGGATATTTCTTCTTGATCATACTTACTAGATCTGTCATTTGTTAATGTTGTGGTTCAATTTACCATGTATAATATGCTCTTTTGATCTTTATTTTCTTCACCTTTCTCGAATGATTTTTATGTTCAAAGAATATTAAGGATTTTTTTCGGGACTCGAACTTGAGACTTCTGATTAAGAGATCGGTCATCCTCATCTCACCCTCTTATTTTCAAAACATGTAGATTGAAACTGAGAAAAAATTATTAGAAAATAGAGAAAATAATAATAGAGAATTTCCTTGAAAAAGAAAAACTATAAAAGATAAACGAATATTAATGGAGATTATAGCTCGATTGTAAGCTGCGCTTTGGAAGTGGTACTTTACTCACTCAGTAGATTTCAGTGAAGAACCAATAAGCTTCATGAGTTTCCCGCTGTTGGCACGCTCCAACGGTCCAGCATCACCGCCACCGCCGGCGATTCCCCAGCCGCCGTCTCTATCTCAGAGGGTCCACATCCCGTCACATATATACAAACATCCAACAGCAATCCTCCTCGAGCTCTGCTATTCCATGAAAGAGCTTTACCAAATTCTCCCTCACATTATCAAAAACGGTCTCTATAAAGAACACCTTTTTGAAACAAAATTAGTTGGCTTATTCACCAAATATGGTAGCCTTAATGATGCCACCAAAGTCTTTGACTTTGCTAAACTCAAAGTTGACCCCATGTATCATACGATGCTCAAAGGCCATTCCCATCACTCTACTCTGGATTCTTCTTTGGCTTTTTACTCTCGTTTGAGATATGATAATATAACTCCGGTAATATACAATTTTAGCTATTTGTTAAAAGCTTGTGCAGATAATTCTGATGTTGTTAAGGGTAAACAGGTACATGCACAGTTGATTCTTCATGGATTTTCAGATAGTTTGTTTGCGATGACTAGTGTTGTGAATCTTTACGCAAAATGCGGGATGGTGGGTGATGCATATAAGATGTTTGATAGAATGCCGGAGAAGGATTTGGTTTGTTGGAATACCGTTATTTCAGGATATGCACAAAATGGGATGCCAAAGAGAGCGTTGGAGTTGGTTTTGAGGATGCAGGAGGAAGGGTGTAATAGGCCTGATTCGGTTACAGTTGTGTCCATTTTGCCTGCTTGTGCTGCTATTGGGTCTTTGAAAATGGGAAAATCGATTCATGGATATATTTTTAGAAATGGTCTTGAGTCACTTGTGAATGTCTTGACTGCTCTGGTCGATATGTATGCTAAATGTGGGTCAGTGGGTACTGCTAGGTTGGTTTTTGATAAGATGGATTCTAAGACGGTTGTATCCTTGAATGCTATGATAGATGGATATGCACGGAATGGATATTATGATGAAGCTCTTATAATCTTTCAGCAAATGTTGGATGAAGGATTTAAACCTACGAATGTGACTATTATGAGCACTTTACATGCGTGTGCTGAATCAAGGAATATTGAGCTTGGACAACATGTTCACAAATTGGTCAACCAACTAGGTCTTGGTTCTAATGTTGCAGTTGTTAACTCGTTGATTTCAATGTATTGCAAGTGCCAAAGAGTGGATATTGCGGCGGAATTGTTTGAAAACATGAAAGAAAGAACACTAGTCTCATGGAACGCTATGATATTGGGCTATGCACAAAATGGGCGTGTGATGGACGCATTAACTCATTTTTGTAAAATGCATCTGCAGAACATCAAACCTGACTCATTTACAATGGTAAGTGTCGTTACTGCACTTGCTGAGTTATCAGTATTGCGCCAAGCTAAGTGGATACATGGATTTGCTGTAAGAACTTGTTTGAACAGGAATATTTTTGTAGCCACTGCACTTGTTGACATGTATGCAAAATGTGGAGCAGTTCGCACAGCAAGAAAGCTATTTGACAAGATGGACGATAGGCATGTTACAACATGGAATACCATGATAGATGGATATGGCACACATGGATTTGGAAAGGAAGCTGTTGAATTATTTGAGGAAATGCGGAAGAGGCATGTAGAGCCTAACGACATAACATTTCTCTGTGTCATCTCAGCTTGCAGCCACTCTGGCTTTGTTGAGAAGGGGCGTGATTATTTCAGAATCATGAAGGAAGAATACAACTTGGAGCCTTCAATGGACCACTACGGGGCTATGGTTGACCTAATTGGTCGATCTGGTCAGCTGAGTGAGGCTTGGAACTTCATCGATAATATGCCTATCAAACCAGGACTCAATGTCTATGGTGCAATTTTGGGAGCTTGCAAGATTCACAAAAATGTAGACCTGGGGGAGAAGGCAGCAGACAAACTATTTGAGCTAGATCCTGATGATGGTGGATATCATGTGCTTCTTGCTAATATGTACGCCACGACTTCAATGTGGCATAAAGTTGCTAAAGTCAGAACTATGATGGAGAGAAAAGGTATTCAAAAGACACCTGGATGCAGTCTAGTTGATTTAAGAAACGAGGTCCACACATTCTACTCAGGAAGCACTAGCCATCCTCAGTCAGAGAAGATCTATGCTTACCTTGAGAAATTGTTTGATAGGATTAAAGCTGCAGGATATGTACCTGATATTGATTCAATTCACGATGTGGAAGATGATGTTCAGGAGCAATTGCTAAAGAGCCATAGTGAGAAGCTTGCTATTGCATTTGGGCTTTTAAATACAAGTGCTGGTACAACTATTCACATCAGGAAAAATCTTCGGGTTTGTAGTGACTGCCATATTGCAACAAAGTACATCTCGCTTGTCATGAAACGAGAAATTATTGTACGTGATATGCATCGGTTCCACCATTTTAAGGATGGAGTCTGTTCATGTGGAGATTACTGGTGATCTGAATGATTGATAACTCTTCCAAGTTGTTACCTAATGTTAATTTTGTAACACATTTTATTGATCTGAAATAAGAGAACACAGATGGACCATATCTGGAACAAAGGTGGAAAATCACGACTGAGGTGGAACTGTTTTATCTAACTGGTTCAAAGCCGGATCAGCACCTTCAGAGGTATTAAATTGAGGAATAATCATCATATCTGACAACAATTTGTTCAGGTATTTCCTTCCCACCCATAATATTTTCTGCTTTAAATTTCTAGGATTTCCTGGTCTGGTGAATATTTGCGATTTGTCCTTCACTCTTTGAGACCCAATATTGAGCACAGCAAGTTAACTAAGCAATAAGGAGCGGATATTTAATCTGGAAACCTGTGGAGCTTATTATGTATGTGCTTTTAGATCTTCTAATAGTATTCTTATTTGTATAGCTGTCATCTAGCAGATGTAATTTTTCAGAAGCTAAAATGAAAAAACAGTGACATTGCTTCTGTGAATAATGCTGTGACATTCAAGTATTTTGAAAAGATGCTGACGATCAAATCCTTCATTTTTGTGCAGTTCCACTTCTTTTTATTATTTTTCGTCATTCTTTAAATTTGATAAGTTTGAATGCTGTAAATTGCGACATTTGATAGTAGTGGATTAATACTTAACCTGCAGTAATATCATAACTTGAATTATGCTGCCATGGGTAGACATTAACATCCATATCATTACCTTGACCAAAAACAAAATATTGACCTCCTTGAATCTGAGCTCTAAGGTTTGTACAGAAAATGTGCACTCTCAAAAAGGAACTACAAAGTTCAAAAATCTAGTTTTAAAGGGCCTTTACAACCAGTAAACATTTGAGGAGTAAATGTACATATTAGATGCATATTTTTTTGTCTTTTGAGTATTATGTCTCACAGAATGCATAATGTCCTCCTAATCTATCCTTCTGATCCCCTTAAAACGGAATCTGCGCTGCATGATATTACAATTCTACATTAACATGAGAAGTTATATGTTTCTTTTTTTCCTAGACATATCTGTAAGTAAATTAAGTGTCAGATTTTCTTATTTTCAGATTATCAACACTTGCGACCTACCTGGAAGAACTGACAACAAAAAGTATTATACTTGGTTCAAGAAACACCTGATTAACACAATGATACTATTGCACTCTTGGCAACAAGTGGAATATCACTTTTGAACACCATCTCACTTCCCAATATTGGAAGTTAAAAATGAAGATCCAGTAAACTTCAAGTAGAATCTCTTGGTTTTGCTGGACGTCCTGAAGAATTCAACTGGTACCTTCTCTCTGTGGTAGTCTGCTTTCCGATCTAGAGTTCCCCAAATCAGTGTTTTACGAGGCGTAGAAGGTAACCCTTAACAGAAGAAAGGTTCAATGAGGAAGATTGGCAAGTCCAATTGATATTTAGCAGTATGCTATCTGAAGGGCTCTTAATTGCACATATCATATAGTGACTTAATATTTCAGATATCCGAGTGGTACAAAATAAGGGGTAGAGAAGAGCCATAAGTATCTGCAATCCTTTAAGCTTCTACCAGTGCCTGGTAGCTGAGGGTGTCATATTTTGTATTGGTCGCACAGACAGGTTTAGAAATGGTTGATTATTAGTTTCAGAAAATAAGATGCCCTGGGACCTCTTTTTATGTGTAGAGAGTGATTTTGTAGCCTCTGTAAAGGCAATGTTATGTCACTGTAGACGCGAATCATTTGGGTAGCGGCTCTTAGGTTTTGACCCATAGGCATGCATAATTTTGATTTTGGATTTAGATTTGTTCAAAAAAATCGAAGAAATAATCCAATCGAATAGATAAATTATATACATATATTTTATTATTATACATACATAGTATATTATTTATAA
>JAABOM020000049.1:18221888-18233442 GCA_011800125.2 Solanum clarkiae | reverse complement strand
TTAAAATTCCCAGCATGAACTTAATTTCCGATATTGCATCATAATTCCAATGCACCAATTTTCCAAGGTCTAACAAATAAAACATTACTCAGTTATTCTTTGATACAATTAGAGTATATTTACAATATCAGTAGAGCAAATATACTCTAATAGTATCAAGAAGGAACATGCAATACTTTAATGAAGAAGACTGTTCAATTATACATAGATACCATCGAAGTATACATATATTTCAATGGTATCAAGGATGAAGAAGCATGGTTCAGCAAAGGGATGGACAAGTAAACAGTTTGGATCGCAGGTATAGGTCAATATATTTGATTGGGTACAATTTGGCTAAATACTTTGCTTGGGTGTTCAATTTGTGTAGTTTTATCAAAATTCAATGTACTGAGAAATTCTCTCTTTATTTTTCAAATTAGTAAATTAAAGTAGAAGTGAACGGAGTAGTTACTTCACTATTTTTTTAAGGAATTTATTCTTTTACGATTTTAGCATTTTAATTATCTTGATAAACCAAAACCTATTTACTCAGTTAATTCAAATTCATATGGATAAATCAACTAATGAGATAAAGCATTTCTTTCCAAAATATTTCTTATTCCAAAATTCAAGCAAGAGACCTGCTTAAGGGAGATTTTTTTTTCTTGTTACAAAAACAACTCAGATATATTGCTCCATCCGAAAATATTTCCTATTTCAATAGTCGAAATCAAGATTTTTAGTTAAAGAATGAAGATCTCAGTTATAGCACCACCACTCCTAAATCTCATATATTTAATGTTAAAAATTATTGGGGACATAACATGATTTACACTATTAAACTTAAGAATTTGATCATTTTTTTCTGGATCATTGATACCCACTATAAAACTCAACCATTTTGTAACCAATAATTTATTCAATCTACTCAGGTTAGTGGTTTTATGTGAAAAAAGATGATCAATGATTGACCCTTCCAAGCTTTTATACTTTTGACTTCTAATTTCTTTTACTTAAAAGTTTTTGATGCCTTAATGCAAAATGGTATTAAAATAGATCATCCAAGAAAAATATCTCAATGAAAATGAAGCAACAAAAATTATATTTTTATTGGTGCAAATCAATTTTCATACTGCTATATGCTCGCTGTTATAGACAAAACATTAGTGTTATTTTTACTCGTCGTTTAAATTTATCGAAAAAAATTATTTCATACTTGTACGAAAGCTTTTTGTGCATAAATTCTTTTACAACTTGCTTTTAACTAGTCAAAATACTCACAGATTGGAAGATAGATAATCAATTACAGCTTATTTACGATTCACAAAACTTTACTTCAAATAAAACAAAATGCTTGACACTTGCAAAAAGTAGCACACCAATATGCTTCTCAATCAAACCTTTTAATTATTGGGAGACCCGACCCGCTTTTCCATCACCTACGGGTCCCTGCATTTCATCGCTAACTGGACCTCCATGACCCGAAACAACTCCTGAACTCCTAACTCCATAGTACATTGGCTGATTCATTCCTTCCGGCCTCAATCCACTGTATACTTGGCCTATACTTGAAACTGGTGGATACCCGACGGGTAATTGATTCGGAGGGACTGGAAAGGGGTGGATATATGGAGCCCGTAATGGAATGGATTGAACCGGGATATTTCCGGGTTGGACCGAACCCGGGACGTAGTAAACGGGTATTGTTTGCACCGGTGGTGCTGGGTAATGCCATAGTGGACTGCTTGGATAACTTGGCTGTTGCTGTTGAAACGTCTTTTCGCCAGTCTCAGTCGCACTCGCAACCGGCGTTTCCCTGGATTCAGTTGTCGGGTTTGGCTTATCGAGCTTTGTTTTAACAGGTGGAAGATCCGGCATCACTATCATAGCTGCTGTAGGTGTCACTGATGATGATGATATGGAGCAATATGGGGAAGAAACAATGGGTGGGGCGGGTGAACCCGGCTCCAAAAGGATCTTGTTCTTCACGAATTTAGATTCACGGGGCGGATCATCAGAATTGTCAAGCCCGAACAAGTAATCCGGAACTTCAGAAACAATGGACGATACTTCGGATCGCCCACGCTCCAGACCCGTTCCCACGCCACCATTGAGAGCGTCAACAAACCATTGCTCTCGCTTAGATGAGCCGTCAAGGATGGAGCTGATAGTGCTGGCTCTGGAACCAGAATCATTAGAGAAAAGGAAGAGTCGAAGCCGAGCTGATTTCTGATTCTGCGTGAGCCGATCGTACTCTTCCATCATATTCTCCAAATCTTCATCGGTTGTGACGGTTATCAAAGCGTCGAGCTCTTCGTTAGGGAGCTGGTACTTGATGTTGATGTTTGGATATCCAACGAGTTTGGAGAGTTTGCCGAGGAGAGCTGCGAAGGTAGTGTGGCGGTTCACTGCAACAATTCGAGTGTCGCCGCCGACGTAGCGGAGTTGATTGTCATGTGGCCTGAGCATAATTTTGCCACCGAAGCTGCACATGAAACGGGCACGTGGCTGTGGAGCGGTAGTCTCATCGTACATGTGGAGATGGTGCTGCTCCGAGCTAGGCGTTGAGGCAACAGAATCGCCGTTGCCAGAGTCGAACTCCGGCGGCGCGTGAAAAGAACCACTCATCGCTGCGAATGCAATTGAAAGAGACTGTTAGTCTGTTTGTTACGTACTGTTACTGGCTCTGTTACATTGAAGGTGTAATTGTAGCCTTAACAGAAATTGTGATGAAAAAGGAAAATCGAAATTGTGAAGAATTTGTACTCAGCGAAAATTCTCTCATGTTCTAGAAGTATCGAATGCAATTACAATATTAAAACAATCTAATGCACTGTAATGTTTCTTTATGGAAGGATCTAAAATATCTTTCAATAATTAAAAATGATACAAAAATATCTTTTACTTACTTATTACTTATTGAATTTAAAATATTCCTATTATCTATCTTTGATTTCAAGAAAATTCTTTTTCTTAACGAAATATTTTTGGTAAGAAAATGAGATATTATAAATATATCTTTAAAGAAAAAGAAAATACTATGAATGAAGGGTATTTTTTAATCCAAAAATATTTCGTTACAGAAAAGGGCTTTTTAGACTCCAAAAATATATTACAAGAGTATTTTAATTTCAATAAATAAATAGAGGGTATTTTTATACCATTTTCAATAGTTCAAGAAAATTTCAAATAATTTTTCCGTTGTTCCTATGTGTTGTTGGCTAGTTGTCATATTTGTTATGTTCTTCCCTTATTTTTTTATTTGCTTTAACATATTTTTTCACCGAAGTTTTATCATAGATAATCATAAAAGTTCATATATATTCTCAGATCCACTCGTGAATTTATAAGAGTATGTTATTATAATATTACATGTGATATTAAAATTAATTAATGGGTTGAAAATTTTATGCATTCTAATTAGAGTAAACTTCTAATCCAAATATTTTCACAAAGTTGAATAATGAGTCACCGTCCTCAACAATGTCCCATCAGATTAGACTTTTTATAAAGGGGAATGAAAACCAATCTCATTATAGTAATAATGTTAACACCTATTCTAATACGCCACTATACAAATCAAAATTAGGTGTTAGCTGAAAGGTTCGTATTGATGATATCAGCCATTGTCAACTTGCCATAATTAACATGGACGGCTAATAAATTACGCTTAACTGCTTGTTTAAACAATTAACAGAAGACAAAATTAGAAAGATCCCTATTAAACCCAGCACGTCACCGGATTAAATTTAGTCCATTTTACACGAGGGTAGGCTAATTAATTCCCAAATAAAACTTTCATCAGAAGATAATCATATGATTAAGCTGGGAGCACATATGTTCCTTCTATCTCATTAATTTTACATAGTTTTATCTTTTTGTCTGAAGCTTAGATAGCTTTTTTATCCTTTCATTATAATTGTATCTTAATATTTTAAAAACTTGTAATAAGAAAATTAATAGCCTAGTTTATGGTACTCTTTGTTTAATTTTTGAACAAGTAAATATACATATTTTTTTTTATAAATAAAGAATTGATGTTTTATTTTAATTCAACCTTCATTGTTTTATTTATCTCGCCATTATATAACCGTTTCAAAGCACATATTACTATTCTTACCATTTATAGTACATATATACTACTATAAAAAGCTAAAATTACTTCTAACAATATTAGTAGTTATTACTACTAGTTTAGGCATGCTGATAACAAATCATGCTCTCATTTAGGATCAGTTGATATTACTCCTAGGGTGGAAAGAAAGATAAGAAAGCACAAGTAAAAATTATTTACATCGCACGATATGCATATAATTTAAATTCTTTTTTCCCCCTTTAGCACTCACATTCAGGTGGGCTAAGTCCATTAAAAGTTTCCTATAAAAAAAATTCATTTTTAAGACTCAAACTTGAACCTGAAGATCGAGGTGATTTAGTCGAATAATTAAAACCTAACAAATCTAGTGCTTTACTATGCAATCTGCACTTGAAGATATTGTGATTTAAAAAGTGATGGGTAAATATAGATGGAATCAGAAAGGATAAGGTTTAAAGGAAGGAGAATCGATGGATGTAACTAGAAAAAAAAAATGAGCTGGTCATCATCATCAGTCATGTCTTGTAGTTCCCAGGTTTCCTGGGCCACGTTACAAATAATGTATGTTTTCTTCTGTTGCCAAAGATAGACAAACTTTTGGAATATATGCTCATTTATTTCTATACTATTCTTAGACCAAATTGACAGAAACAAGAATTCAATTGTGACATTAGGCTTAATTGTTCTCGACTTCCAATTTAATAATCTCAAAAGAATGAGGATCTAAGGACTATATCAAATAGAACTCATTTAATCATGAGTTTAATTCACAAGTATATTCGATCAAAATTCAAATAGTCACGATAGATAGATGAACTGTTATAGCTAATGTAACTATACTAGATCACATGTGTAGTAAAAGTCATATAATCGACTCTAATTTGCTTTGTTGAGTTGAAAAAGATCGATGGAGAAGAAATGAAACAGAGCATTTAATCAGAATGATAGTGACTTACATGAAGATGGAGAATTCAAACTCTTTGATGTCTCAGGACCAGAAGAATATTAATTAATTATGTTGCAATTTTGGCCTGCAAAAGAAGGGAGAGTGGGAAATGTTTGTCAAAAAGAAATGAAATGGTGTGAGTTAGGATGAAGGTATAGTGGAGCTAATAAAAAGGGAGAACGAGACCTTTTAGGGGTGGGGAGTGGGGTCATTAGTTCATGTCTTTAGTCTACCTCTTTCTTTCAAAGACGTGACTTCCATATCTTTTTTCTCTCTTTGGTGGGGAATGGGGATTATATTCCCAAATTGTAAGTAGGAAAATGGTTTATGTCCACTTGTTGTTGCTAACTTATGCAAACCAATCCACTTTTGAGTCTACCTAAAACAATTTGGTCATTATCTTGGCCATTTAGCCATGTTTTATTGTAAAAATATGGGGAAAAAAATAATATTTGACAATTGAAATTCTATTTGACATAGTCAGAGTTATTTTTAAGTAATTGAAGGGAAAAAGTTCAAAATTATTGAAACAAATTAGTTATCACATTAAATTTTAAAGAAAGTTTTCGGGGGGAAAGACAAGATGCTAAAATATATTCCATATTCGAGTAATTTGCGATTTGCACCCCTAATATATGCCCTCTTTTGTAACTTGCACCTTATTCTATCATTTTTTGTCATTTGTACCTTAATCTCCTTATTTCCTTGCAAAACCACAAAAATTCATTTTTTTTCAACAATTTTCAAAGGGTAAAAAAGGAAAAAACAATTAATATTTCTGTAAAAAGTATTTTATTCACAAAAAAATTGGGTGTATTTTCCCCCCCTTTTCTACGCATTAAGCCCTAGTTTCTACGCTCTAGTTTTTGCCAAAAAAAAAAAAAAAAAAACTTCATCATAATACCTCTTCTTCTATCTTCGCAACATGTAAAGCTATTTAAAGAAAGCTTAAATTGATTCTGAAAATGAAACCCAATTGCATATTTATTTCTGATGAGCCGAGAAAATGAAGCAGGAGAGGGAGATGATGATATTATATTGTGAAGTAATTGGATTTTTTCTACTATTTCACTCTTTAGGGAGCTAAGAGGAAGAAAGAGAAGTTAAAAAAAAAAAAAACTTGTACCTGTATATATTTTATCATTCAAATCTTGTTGATTTATTCTTTTAAATTATTTTTTATATTTGATTTCATTTTCTACCCTTTGAAAAGTATTAAAAAAATGAGTTTTTGTGATTTTGCAATGAAATAAAATGATTAAGGTGCAAATCACAAAAAAATGATAAAATAAAGTGCAAGTCACAAAAGAGGACATACATTAGGGGTGCAAATCATAAATTATTCTTCGTACTTCAATATTAGTTATCATGTTTAGCTTCTCAAAAGTCAATTTAAATAATTTTCAAAGTAAAATTAAATTAAGTTTATTCAATATTTTAAAATATATGATCCACATATTTTAAAACTATATAAAAAGAAAAGGTTAGAAATTTTTCTCACATCGAATATAATTTTAAAAAAAAATACTTGATGTAATTTGGCTCATAAAAGGAAACATGATGCACTAGTATTTTGGAATGGATGAAGCAACTTAAATTGTAGTGTCACTAGTCAAATTCCACCAAACCAAAATAATGGGAGTAACACAGTTATCAACAAGCTATTGAACTGAAAAGTTTATGTTGTAATTCATGTAATAATTTCTTAACCACCTCTAGGAATTCAAGACTATAGGCGTTGTTGATCGGGATTGAACTTTCAATTTTCGTGTTGAAAAAAAACTCTTGAACCAATAAATTAATTTATTATTGTGAAAATAAATTCCTTAGCTAATATCTAATATATTCTTTAAAAATTATACAAGTAATTTATCAAATTTAGTTGAATAACAACGAATTCTCGTCACCAAAAATAATAGCACATAAATTCGCCCCCGCCAACAAGCCAAATTGGGGACAAAATATACTCAGTTCATGATCAATAGATACAATAAAATTGAAATAGGTTTTAAAGGTATCATTTAATTAATTTCCAAATTCTAATTCGATGTGATTTTCATATCCCTAAGATTTTAAAATAGATTTTTCATTTTGTTGCTCAATGTCGGTTCATAAAATTTTGTAAAATAATAAATAAAAACACTAATAAGTAAACACTTTATATTAAGGTCAATAGTCCAACTCTCAAAGGATAATTTTCAACAAATTTTTTTTATTATACTACAGAGTTTATGGATGTGGTCTATTTGGCGGTTTTAGTCGGTGCAACTAGTCCAGTTTCTCATTTCTAAAATAACAAAAAAAATCTTATGTATTAGAAAATAATTACATGGTTATATAAATTTTAATTAAGTTACATTACTTATTAATTTCTTTAAATAATGAGTCCCTCAGTATATTGGTTGATCCTGCAATGGGATTAGATTCCAGACAATTGAGATGTCCTTAACCAATAATTAATAAATAAACCAATAACTAACATATTCAATCTTGATTATTTAAATACATAAGATAAAAAAAATTATGGTTATATTTTCCAAATAAACAAACATATACTAGTTAATTAGCTATATAGCTATAGTTTGAATTGATTATGACTTGCAGCAACCATCTAACTGTAATTACAGTTTGAGTTTTATATAATTCGCGTGATTTATACGAAGATTGTGCACGATTATACAAAAGTTATGCGTAAATCAAATTGTATAGCGAGATATGCAAACACTGTGAATTGTATAGCGAATTATATAAATATTGTGCATGAATTGTATATTGAAACATACAAATGCTATACAAAAACTGCAAATTGTATAGCAAACTATACAAATGTATACAAATACTATGTGAATCATACAAATATTGTTATAACTATAACTATAAAATATAATTACCCAAAATATTGAAATGAAACATAATTAAAGTATTTTCAAGTGGCTATATGCAAAATTTCTCAACAATTATTAACTAATAAATGGAAGGCCTGATAATTGATTTTTTTTTTTTTAAATGTCAAGACCCCAAAGCAAGTTAGATAGGAAATATTATATGCTGAAACTCAAAATTTCTTAAAGACGAAAAGAAACAGTCATAATTTGAGTGCTTTTTTTGTGATGTGTAATTTATATATGAATTAATATTGTTTGAAGCAAGTTGGTAATAGCAATTATGTATACTTCCCTTTCAGTATATGATGGTCGGTAAGTAGAACCTTTTTAAGATAAAGACATTATTATACATTAATATGTCTTATTTTATAACAGTGGATGATGAAGAGCATCTCTTCACAAAAGCAACCCTATCCCTCTTGCTTTTTTCATATTAGAAGTGGACAACTCTATTATTCATGTCCTAAATTTAGAAAATAAATATCTTCAATAAATTAAAGCCGATGAAAAATAAATTGCAATCATAAGTAAAATATGAATAAGCATAATTTTATAGATGAATAATGTGAATACAAATTTATTATTCATTTCTCCTGAGATTTCTTTATAATTCAAGGGTTGTTAGTGGTGTATTTCTCGAATGTTGATTTTGACCTCCTTGAGCTATATTTTAATTTCTTTTTGAATATCCTCAGAATTTATAGATATTTGAGATGTCTTTTCAAAAGAATATAATATATGTCTTTTCAAAAGAATATAATATCTTATATATTTTAACTTCTTTGTGAATATCCCCAGAATTTATAGATATTTGGAATGTCTTTTCAAAAGAATATAATATTCTATATAGACATAAATTGGGATTTAGGTGAAATAGCCTTCAAAAAACTTAATTGGAATTGAACACATCACATAGAGTACCATAAAATTTCAGTGTCTATAATAAAATGAGAAAAAATTTTGGATTGGAGGTTGGTGGGTGTGGGTTGCGTTGGGTTGGCTGACCAAAGGAATGTGAAAAGAAATGTCATTTATTTGGATTGTTTTAAAGTACTAGTAATTAAATATCATATGTTTCAAAATATTTCTCCCACGATGAATGATCGTCATAATTTTAAAGGGGTGACTTAAAAAAATTTAGCACCATTTAGTTTAACTTTTTCCAGAAATGGAATATTATAATAATATGTTCTGCTTAGGGCTGGCAAAATGGTTTTAATAAAAAACAATGCCTTAAATATGATAGTTTCTCTTATTTACCTAACATAATAAATATATTACATGTTGTATTAAACTTCAAATTATTTCCCTAAATGCCCAAGATTTTGGAGTTTAATTTTAGGAACTTGATTTTTTCTCTCCATCAGTGAGCTCTACGGTTTTGGGGACTGATTTTATGAAGCTAATTTGTTCTCTCCACGGCATTTTTTAAGCTCTATTTTTATCCAAATTGATTTTATGCTGCAGTTTATATTGTATTTGAATACCTAGTGGACTAATAAAAACATAATTTAGCAAGGGAAAACTTATCTTTAACGATGCTAACACCATGTTAAATTCGGGACAGTTTCAAATATTATATATAATAAAGTAATTAGTTTATAATAAATATAGCTGGCCATATTTTTTTATTTAGATAGAAAATAAAAACAATAAAAATTATGCATTGGTCATACAATATAGCTCGTTAAAAGTTATAAAAAAAATGTACATTGACTATATAATATAACTTATTTATATATATAATATATACGCTCACTATACATTATGATACGCTTAAAAAGTTGGGTACAACTTAACTATATATGAGTATTACACTACCCCTTGTTTGGATGGTTGTTACTCCTTTATTGTATTGTAGCGTTAATTTAAGTACAATATTTGCTTTGATTTTTACTTAAATTTCATTGTATCATATCGTTTAATTCTATCATTAGGTAACAATAAAAAGACTCACTTTATGTAATGATCGATTTGGTGTGGTTGCATCTTTACTTTAATATCTTCTTCTCATTTTTCACATTATTTATTTAATAATTCTACTTTATCATTTACCCTATCCTTTCATGAAATCCACCACATACCTTTTCAATTTCTTGTACATTTATCATTCAAATTATGGATGTATAATATTATGTAATAATTAAAACAACACAATCTATCCAAATAATATAGTCATTGGAACAATACAATACAATACAATACAATACAATACAGTACGAAACAGTACGAAATGAAACAATACATAACAATTATCCAAACAAAGTATAACATTACATGAAGTAGGGCTATTCAATTCCGGCCAACGCAGATCACCTCTAAAAAGTTTAAAATCTTCAATATGAAATCTTCTTAATGTTGTAAGTCATTTGATATATAATTTGCTCAAAATGATAAAATGATTTATGTTTACAGCTGATCGAATTTTTAAAATAAAAAGAAACTTGAAGAAGAAAAACTGGAAGAAGAAATTGGCTGAAGCAGAAGACGATGACAAGAACCAAGATAGCAGAAGAAAGTGCCATTGTTTTGATGAGAATTAAATTGACCAAGAATCTTTTGATGTAATTATCCCCTTCCATTTCACAATAAATTGTTGGGCTTTCACAGGAAATTTTGAAAAGGCCCCATTTCTCAAGTGATTATCGAATGGGCTCGTATATAAGAAGCTGGGCTGGGCTGGGCTGGTATAGGGTAGAGCCCAGTTTATATCACTGTCAAGTTTCAAGTTTCATATTTTCCCGCAAGCGTTGGATGCCAAACTAAAAATAAAGATTACTTAAATAGCCGACCATTTGAAAAATAGTCAATATGTATAGTTACTAGGAAAAAATACACAAAATAAACCTAATTTTAAATTATTTACCCTTAATGGTCTAAACTATTTACCTTTCTACCCACTTACTCCTTTTTATTTCGTGTGGTGACGTAAGTATAAATACTATGACATACTTTGACGGTATATATATACCACAGTGGTATCATATAGAATGAGCTCAGTCATTTACGATATTCTCGTGGTATATTGATACCCAATTAATATATAGGATTTTTTTTAAAGAAACAAATAAAAAAATTATTAAACTTTAAATTAGTAGAAAATATATTCGTTATATACTCTGTCGGTATATTTATACAATATCAGTATCATATAGGATTGAACTTAATCATCTGGGATACCCTGTTGGTATATGTATACCCTATAGGTATATCGTACACGCAGGTGCTGACGTCAGTGTGCAAATTTTAATATTAGAGAGACAAAATTTTAATAGTATAGGGGTACAAAATGTAAAAAGGTATATGAATATAAATAGTTTGATTTAAAGGGGTACAAACTTAGTTTTCCCTAGTTAATATGTAATATATGTCTTTTGGGTAATTGATATTTGATAGTAATAATTTTTGTGGCTCCACCAAATGTGTAATTTCCTTGGCAAAAAGGTTGTTGCTTTTGTATGTTTAGGGATTGTTTGGTTTATTAAGACCTAATTATGCATGGTGAAATTATAATATCAGAATTGTTTGTGTGGTGAATAAAAATAAGGGATTTGTATGTGACAATCAATCTCGGATGAAGCCAAAGATTGACTATTTTTTGGCCTTGGAGTATGATGGAATAAAGCAAAATGGCTCTTTAACTAT
>JAABOM020000049.1:18177700-18221788 GCA_011800125.2 Solanum clarkiae | reverse complement strand
GACATTACCTTCGTCGGGGCAGCGAACCGGAGACGACGAGCTTGACGAAGCTATAACGACACCACCAAAGGGGTTCGGTTTATCCCTTTTCGACTGAGAATCTTCAAGATCCTTTCCAATTAGACTAACTTTTGGGGAAATCGATTAGGGGTTTTGGAACAATTTTTGGTTTTTCTTGGATTCAAAATTGCCCTTTTTTTTTTCAGGTTTTCTTCGTCTTCCTCCACTGCCTTTGCTCGAAGACTAAGGGGAATTATATAGGGGTGATTAGGGTTTGAAATGGGCGGAAATCAGAAGTGAATTCAAAATTCGAAATCGGGTAGGATCAGTTCTCAAATGTCAATAAAGCAATACACGTGGGAGACAAGATCGTTGGGAGACTGGGGGTTGTCGGGAGACGTTGAAAAAAGGAGTGCGACGTTTGTCGAATTTGGTTTCTTCTGGTTTTGTGTTTGAAGAAGAAAAAGGGGAAACCAGGGAAAGGAAAAAAGAAGAAGAAGGGAGATGGAGAGGGCCGCGAAGAAGGAGATCGCTGCGGCGCCGGTGAAGGAGAGGGGACGATGGCGGCTAAAGGGGATTTAGGGTTTGGGGGAAATGATTTGGGGGAAAATGGGGAAGAAGGTCGGGGGTAAGAGGATATTAGGGGCGCGTGCACCGCTTTTAAAAAATTAATTTTTTTTGAAATTTGTTTATAAATTTGTTAAAAATAAAAATAAAGCCCCCGTGAATAATTTGACACCGTGGAGGGTAAAAATTGGTTGTCAACAGCTGTATTTAATAACTATTGATTTCATGTGATTAGTTTTTTTTTTTTTTTAAAAAATTCATTAATTTGTAGATTGTTATCGTGCTGTTTTGTTTAAAAAAAAATCATCAGATCTAAATACTTGAGACACATTAGCTTACTGGTATGAATTGTATGTACTAAATTTTTTTGAACTGTATGTAACACATGCATACAACAGTACACAAAATGTTTAAAAATTTTGCAGGGCAAATCTATGTGGAGTGGGGCGGGGCGGGTTGATAACGAAAAGATTCATTATGCAGGACGAGACGATTTAAAAAATTTACGACACCCCACACACGTCCCATTGCCATCCCTAAATAGATTTAAAGTAACTCGCAAAATAATATCTAAAAAAGTTATACTATTATTATACTAGAAAAGAGTCAAAGGACAATAGATTTTTTTTTTTTAAAAAAAATGGACTTTCAAATATGAAGTACGTTAATTAAAAAAAAAAATACAACTAGAGGACAAATATGATCCAAAATTATAATACTTAGCAAAGATAAGATATGACCAAAAAATATAAATAAATAGATAAATATTTAACTTTCCAAATTATAGGAGCAAATATGAACATCAAAAATGCTCAAGGGACTATGTTAAATCTATCCAAAATTAAGGGCCACTTTTACAATTTTCTTAAAGTTGAGCAACAAAAATAAGTTGGCGCAGAGTGTGAACCCTACTCCAAGCTCGTCTCTCACTCATCTCTGTGCTCGAGGTCATCGCAGGCTTGGTATGTAATCAATAGGGTGCATTTTACCTAATTTCTACAAGTTTTATTCTTCTTTGCTCTAAAGCATAAATGTTGCATCTTACCAGTCACTCTGTTGTTATACATACATGCCTTTTTTAGTTGTTCTGTTTTTGTACGTTGAACCTGAGGTGAAAACTACGGTGATTATCTGTAAGTTTGCTGTATAATCTGTAAGGCATTTTTGTTGCAACTGATGGAAGAACCTCATGAGAAAATTATCCAATTTTATATTTGACGAAAAAAAAAAAAAGGATGTAGGCTGGTTTTCAAACTCATTTTGCTCTTGAAAATTTGAGGTTTTTGGAACTTGAAGTTGAGTTTGAACATGCATTTTACTCGGAAAAAGTGTGAAGTTTCCTGAGTGGGAGTGAGATTTCTCCTGAAAACTGGAAAATAATCAAATTTCATGGCTAAACAGATGTTTGAAGATGAATTTTCGAAATTAAAATCCAAAATATATGGTGTAAGGCTATCTTTATTAGGAAGTAGGAAACATGGCCAACAATGAGGAAAATTCTCAAGTTAAGCACACCTTAAAATGTCTTGGTATCTGAACTAAAGGTGTTGCCTAAGCAAAAGTGCTAAGCATATTTGCCACCTAATTGAGGGCTTACGTGTGCCTCATGCGAGTCTTTTACAACACTGCTTTTATCTGCGGTCTTTTATTAGTGTTGAGTATTGACATATTTTATATGTTTGACTCTTATTTCTAGCAGCTATGTGGTACTAATCTTATGAGGGCACAACAAATTGTATATTTTCTTTGCATTTCACATATGAAGTTCAGCATGCTTTTCTTGTGTTCTCTTCCCTACTATTCTTACACAATATTGTCATGATAAGCTTAATGTTTAATGACATATGCTATCTGTCTATCCTCTGAAAATTTAGTGACCAGGTCATAGACAAAAGACTTAGCATATTTAGTTCAATTAGTCAATGAGGGCGTCTTCTTGATAGTTCAGCAGATGTTGCTCGTACTAGCAATTCATCTGAACCATTGCAGCTATTATCTGTTGTAAATATACAGTTTTGGTAGCTAGCAATACTGACTCATAAGGTTGTACATTATATTTTAAGAAACTATTGGTCTGAGCGAGTAAGATTCAAGATTCTTCTGTGTAGTTTTTTCCTTTAATTTAGTCCAAATGTCTTTCTAGTTATAGTTGAGAAAGATGGAGATATGAGAGCTGGTAGGTAAATGTACTCTGACTGTTGTTTTGGAGAGTTGTGTTTATAGTGAGTTGCATAGCATTGATGTCACAGTGTGCATCAGACTTTGTAGATAACTTCATTTACTTCTTGAATGAATCCCTTATCCCCACTGCTTAAACGTTATGCACTTTTATGTTTTATTCGCTAAGAGAATGAGCAACAATTTTTTTTCGTTATACATGAAAAGGTATTATACTTGTTGTTCATCTTTAAAGCTGGAAAAGTTAATAGAAACATAAATTTCTTTCCTTCTGGTGAAACTTTCCCTAGTTGGCTAGTCATAGTTTGTCTTGGGTTGCTACTTGGGTTTGGGAAAGTTGATTTCAGTGTTTGACTATTTTTTCTAACCAAATTTGCAGGTCTTTTTTGTCATTGGAATAGGAGATCAAGAAATTGTTGATATTGGAAGTCTTCAAGGTATTGGTTTCCTCATGGTTGGAACAGAAAATATAACTAATGATTATGTTGAAGGTCAGCATTGTATTAACTACAAATTTTTTTTCTAGTCTATGATATACGAATTTAGTTCCCTCAATTTACTTGCTTCTTTTGTTTGTTTTTCTCCTCCTCTCTTTTTTTATTTGATAGTCCCTTCACGCCCATTGTGTTCAAATGTTGTGAAGTTGTTAGAGGTGGAACAGAGAAGGAATGAAATAAATGAGAAGAAATTCGACTTGGAATTAGAAGCACTCGAGGTCGTATCTAGACTAGAGAAGCATATCTTCTTTCTTTTCGCATGTACAGGAGGAATGAGTATCTACCTCACCACCAAAAAACCATCTGCTGCTGCCTTTGCCATCTCTATTCTATTGATGTGTTTATTTTTGGCTGGTTCGCTCCTTCACATCATCATGGCAAAATCAAGGATTACAACAATGAACATTGTCATCATGTCTTTGATGGAAGGATATAAAAATGTAAGAGAAGAGGCAGGAACTCTAATGGAATTGGAACGAAAGAGGAAAGGAAGGCTAGCAGCTAATGTTGTGGATAACAGTGAAGGTCCTGTCATGAACATGGATTCTTTTATTGCCAGAACTATGACTATTTATGATGATTCCACGGATTTTTCTGACTTTGAGAAAGTTTACTATAAGATGATCTACATGTCTTGGGGGATTTGTGGAGGTATCTACATTCCTGTTGTGCTGATCATATCATTTTTTAACTATTACTATGGTGAGTACTTTTTTTAAAAAAAGTATTTCCTATGATTCTTTTACCTAATGTACAGCAATAGTTCCACACTTATACTAAACGAATTCAAAGTCTATTGCGTGATTAAAGGAAAAAAAATTTGAAATCTATTTTGGTGCATGCTAAAGCATGATCTTTTAAAAATATAAGTCTTTTATATGCTAACCATCTTTTGATTTATCAATTACAGGAGCGGATTCCTCGTCTCCTGAGAAGCTGTCTTTTGATGTATGAGATGTTCAAGTTCTGCATCAGTTCTAGTCGTAGTGGCAGCAGATCAGCATTTCATTAGACCAGCTGTAAATACTTTTGTCATGGTAGTGATCCTTACTTTTGGCTGAAAAATGGAAAACATTATCATATTACAGATTGTTATTATACTTTTGCCTGCTGCTGTTGTAAGTAAATGCCTCCAACTACCGAAAACCATACACATTAAAATCACTACGTAATACGTTCACTTATGCTAATCTAATTTGCAATGTCTTTCTTAGTTCATTTTCTTTGCTGTGTTGTATAGCTCGTCTCGTTAAAAAAAAAGTTTCAGTGATTAGCTGCACAGTTCGCGATCCTATGCAAAGGCTTTGTCACTAATATTCTTTTTGGTGGAACTCTTGTGGGTTCTACTGTAGTTCCTCATCTCAGGTCATTTATATGTAGGAAATTTTACCTGGCATAGTAAACATGTGCTAGATGTTTACTATGTTATTTATAACTATACTTTTAGAAATTACATTTTATAACTATACTTGGATTCTCACTAGCATCTTCCCGAGAGCCTCTATGCGTGTGGACCACAAAGAGGATCATTTGATGCCGCCGTTCAAATTTTTCTCCCAATCTAAGTAAGTTTTGAAAATTAATATGGGGAATTTTGGTATACCTTCTGTAAGACTTGAGGATTCCTAAATTAGGAAAGACACATTTTTAAATTTTCATGACTTGGAGGCTAACATCAAAGACTTCAAAACTTATTTTGGTGGTGTAGTCATGATAGAAGGAAGGATATTTCATCAATTTTTAAGATTTATGGTATATTTACCCAATTGGAAACACGAGGATATTTTGCCACTAGATAAACTCCTAATTACAGAAAAAAATAACTGTTTACTGAGAGAAATTATTTATAAAAAAAATAGCTTACTTTTAAAAAAAAAAAAAAACTTAAAATAGCCAACTGGCCTTGTTCTTAATCAAATATAGCTGCTTGGCTATTTGATTTGCAAAAAAAATGACTAAGTTACCATATTTGGTGACTGACTATTATAATATAGTTTTAATACATATTATATTGAATTATTTACAAAATTTATATAATACAAGTTTATTGATGAATAATACATTTATACTCCATAATACACATTGCATTATTTTCTTACCAAACAAATGCAATATATTTTTATACACTTATAATAAATTTATATCACATGCATATTCACTTTTGCTATAAGTGCAGACTTATCATAGTATTACTATAAATGATAATAAACAAAAATATTGTTAAAATCAGTAATTATTTTGTTAAAAAATACTCAGGTCAAGTAATTTTTCCTTACTTGAGTGGCAGGTTGAGTCCATCCTTGTTATCCGTTAAATAAGCTCAATTCGGGCCCAATATATGACTGCCCTTTGAATGAGAAACAAGAAGTCCAATCAGTCTTTGAGCACAAAATGAGCTGAAAGTGGTCATATAGTTATATCCATTTGCTCAGGCCCCTACAAAATTCCAATCAAAGTGTTAAACATGATGCCATGCTTCAGATGAACTGTTTGGGATCTGATAGGAAGATACAATGTTTGGAAGTGCAAAATTCTTTTTCAAACAGTTTCTCTAGTTCTGAAGTATCGCATCAACTTTTGCGATTGATTGAGTTGGATGCCTGCAGTATCTAAGTCTGCCGCAACAGTTGTTGATCACTTGATCTGTCTGTGGGGTGGCTCGACAGTGTAAGAAAAAAAGTAAGTGTCTTAGCCTCTAAATTTTAGGGGCCTTAAATTTTATATTAGTTGTAATAGCTTATAGAATTTTTTTAGAAAAAAATACCAAATAAGTTTTATTTACAGTAAAGATTATTTATTTCACATAAAAAGAAAGAATTACTAGAATAAGTTTGACACATCTAGAGTATGGTTATATGATCAACTAATTATTTTTTTTTTAAATTTAAGACATCCATTCGATTTTCGTCTTAGACCACTAATATGCTTGAGCTGCCACTATCCTTCTGCAGCTGCCTTAAAACAATACTGATTGTGGTGACATTGTATAATTGATGCATGTATCGATATTATATAAATAATTATATAATAAATTAATATCAATATTTATTTGTCTATCGTACATTTCACCTCAGTTAATAGAAGAATAAATTAAAAAAATGACATAAATATTTAGTTTTCCATGAAAGAATATAGTGTTCAATAAAAAGAATTTATTATTATTATAAATAATAAATATTTCCTTCATATGATATATCTACGTAAGTTTCCCGAGTAATGCCTTTTTCACGTAACTACAGGGAGTAATTTCTTTTAGAAATTAAGGCCCCATATTTATTCATAACGGTGATAGTTTAAGAAATTAATTAATTTAGCAATAGTTTGTAGGTGTTTTTTTTTTTTTTCAGAGCGCAGGTATAATTAGGAAGATATATTGTATACATGCAGATATATTTATTATGTGCACAGATACAATGTATTTTGATTACATACATGGATATAATATTTTTCGCTATAGAGATATTGTATACATATAAATATACTTATTATGCACACGAATACAATATATTTCACTGGTATTATGGAGGAAAATATACTATATTTCACTATTATTATGCGCATCAATATAATATATTCCTGCACATTTTAAAATAAAAGATAATATTATGTCTCATATAATTAAGCAAAATCTCACTATTTTGTATCATAAATCTGGGAACAGATGGTGTTTACATAATTTCTTTTTTAAGTAACTATACACTGAAATCCTCGATGTATTCATTGATCAAAATATATGGAAAACATTTTTTATGGAAGAAAATAAGTTTCTTAAAAGATTAGGACTGTAATTTTCCTAGTAGAAATAATAAGAAAAATAAATTTTATAAATGATATTCAATATTAATTATACATCGTCATCACCTTCCAACACACCTCATCTTCACCTCATCTCATCCCCACCACCCACATCCTTCCATAACATTTATCTCTTTTTAAAATGTAATATATTTTGCTTCGTATCCGACACAAAAAAATAATAATAATTAACCCATTATTTTTGCTTGAAAAACATTTTCCCTGATTGTTCAGATTTTTTTCAATATCTAAGCCAACTTTGTTAAAAGTCAAGACTGTTGTATTTCCATTAAAGAGAACTATTTCCCCATGTGTGGTGGCGTTAAATTTGAAGATTTCCTCCTAATAAATAAATCAACAATATAATAGCACTAATGGTGTTAATTTACTAGCAAAGTTTGTTCGTAGTACTACGTATGTATCTTACCCAAACTTCGAGTAGTATAAATGTTGAATTGGCAAAAAGGCGAAATGATTTTATTAGGGCGGAGTAAATTTTTTTAAAATAATTTAAAAATTAGATGAGGGGTTTGCTTCTTTATCCTTCTTTACTTAGATATCTGACTTTTATGTTGAGCAAAATTCAAACTCGTGACATGCATCTAATCTACACATCACTAAAGTCTTGAGACTAGTGAAGTAAGTTAAACTTTAATTTGATGAATAAATATGCTATATACTAATGCAATTACAAGATACGAAGAGTTGGCATTGCTGAAGGGATTGTTTCAGCAACTATGAAGCGAAACTTTTCCTACTCTTTGCTGGCTGATTTTATTGATAATGTAACTGTTTTCATAAAAATTAATGAACTGAGCTACTTTCCTTTAAAAGAATTTGTCTCTTCTTTATTAAACAAATATAGATTTTATTGAGTTTCACCAATCAATCAATCAATAACAACAATAATAATTTGAAGGTGAGATATCTCATTTGTCTGTACTTAATGAAGATGTTAATCTTAATTATTCATATATCAATTGTTAAATTTATTTTTTTTCAATGTATGATTCTTAATCATTAAGTGTGTTTATTTTACTTATTTTATAATCACTCAATGAGTTTGAATAAGTTTGAACGAATAAAATCAATAAAAGTTTAATATTATTAAAATATCTATTTAATATAAAGATATTAGTTCAACACTCTTCTGTATATTTTCAACCACAACTACAACATAATCATTTACTATCCACAACCATTACTATCTCCAATCACCAAAATCATCAATCATCATCACCATCAGACATCATTTGCAACCATCATCATCAATTAAATTCAATAATTATTACTAATAATTATTAGCATTAGTCAACATTATATATCACTAACCGCAAATATTATTCACCATCATCATTAGTTATCAATATCATTCCACTATCAATTATCAACCGCCACTTACAACAAACTACAACTATTCGTTTCTGCCAATAACCACTATACCATAAGATACTATATGCACAACCATCATCATTAATCAACACTATGTCAAATCGACATACACAATCACCATCGTAAGTCATCACCATCGCTCATTTTCATAGAAAAATTCTAAAACATTTTATTGATATACACATATAATAACAAATTAACTTAGTATTTTATTTAAATTTTATATTTATTATATTTTAAAAAAAGATAAATTTTATACATTCAAATGTTGAGAAAACAAACAATCCTAACTATTTAATTAAGATCTTAATGCAATATTTTAATATTCAGATGTGTATTTAGATTTAGACCTTTAAATCTTAGCACACATATTAATATTCACATGTAAATAGAGATTTACACGTTTTAATCTAAATAATAACAAATAAAATGTTAATTTCATAAGAATATTCCAAGTTTATTAGTTATATTGTCTCTCAAAATGATTTTTTAAAGATGTTGCAGCTATTGTAGCTGCTTCTTTGTCATATAATGTGTTTACAAATTAAAAAATTTCATGGTTGAGCACCTAAATTCTCACTTAATTGATGAAAGTTCAATTTCGCATCTTGAAATTTTTTTATCTCATTTTCTTGTTAAGAAAATATTCACCGGTGTAGATATTAATATTTGTCGAGCTTTTATTGGATGGTGGGTCGGGATCAAGAGAGGTAAATTTGGATACATTATACTTTACTTTTTCAGGAATCATATCATGTCAATTTTCGTAATTAATTCTTGAATATTTCAATTTAATCTACACGAAATTGGTATTAAAAATCAGTGGCAGATTTAGCCTTTGTGCTGCGGGTTCAACCTAATCTGAGTAATTCCGATACAAAATTTAAATATATATGTAAAAAAGAAGTCTCAATGAATATTAAATCTGAACCTATAATTTCAAAAGTGCAAAGAGTTCAATACTAATGATACGTACTTTTAAAATTTGAATTCATCAAAACTTAAATCATGAATATGCCGCTTATGCAAACTCGACTGTAGATTGATGAAGCCTCATAAGGTTGATTTTTTGTTTTTGGATTGGTGAAAGGTTTCACAAAACTTCTCAAACATTTCTTATATCAATATTCTTTATATATAGTTTGTTTGCATGAAAATATATCTTTCATGCTGACGCAAATTCTGAGGTAGCTACCATTCCAAACATGCGCAGTTGGGTAACCTTACGATTAGGGATGACAATTGGGTGAGCTGGGTCAAGTTTGAATGGGGTATAATGAGTCAAGATAATAAACGAGTAAAGACCTAATCCGACCCAAAATATACTTGGGTCAAAATGGGTTGAAAACGAATTGAGTAATGGGTTATAGAGAGGGTCAAGACCTAACACAAACCAACTTTTACTTACTTTATTTGTTCTTTTTCATTATTTTAGTACTCAATTAAATTATATTTTCTTAATTTTGACTATATAAGACATATCAAATTAAAAAAAAAAGTGTTTTAAAAATATTTTGACAAGATATTTCTCGAGCCAATTCAGGTTGAATATCAACACAATTTTAAATGAGTTGGGTTGAGATAAATTGAGCTAATAAATGAACGTGTTATTAACCAACCCAAACTTCAACGGGTTGGACGGGTTGAGTTTGATTTTGCTACCCCTGCATACAGTTCCGGATCAAGCTCTATTTGGCTGAGCTTCACCATAGAACTCAAGCAACCATGGGCTATATGCATGATATTTGAGTCAATTTTGCTGTTTGGATGTCAGGCTAGTGGCTGTTGAATGTAAGGGGTGGGTACATATTAATCAAAGTACAATTATCATTTATTTATTTGTTTGTTTATTTTCTAAATAAAACAAATATAGAAAGAAGCTGTTGCCTGTTTTTCATGAAATTTCATAGATATATATCATCAATTGTGCAGCCAATTCCATTGAAGCAAAATGCAACCAATTTTGAATGTCTAGTTTCATTCATCATCTCAATTTCCATGTAAGATTTCAATTTTAGAAATGACAAGCTAGAGCTTTTTCTAAAGGACAATTGATTGATTTTCATTTGATGAACATACTAGTATACAACTAGCACTGTTCGGTTGATGTCTCTGTCTTAATAATACATATATATTTTTTTGAAAAGTTAAGGTTAGCTATCTTCTGATATTCTTGAATTAACCAACAGAAAAACTCATGGATAAAAAATATAGCTCTCTTTTTAATAAATTAATTTAAATTCTGTTAAATGTTACTAATTTCAACTAAAATTTTTTTAAAATAGTTACTGCTGCAGCCTCAGTTATAGATAAATAACAGATTCAGAAACTTTTGAGGGTGGGAAATGTTAACAAGAATAGACAAAAAGTGAAAAATACAAAAGAATGTAAACATTTTTTGCTGCTGACGTGAACAGCGTCTATTTGAAAAATGAACAAAATCACCTCCAAATTTATTGTTTCCTGGTCTGTCATTACTAGATACACACAAAATCTTGAAATTTAGTACTATTACTTGAACAGGTTGGTCATGACAAAAATCCAACATTGCCATTATTTGTTAAATCATTCTTTGAACATATCAACTGCTATCTGATATCAAATTTACTAACTTTCCTAAGTTCCCAACCAATCTTATTAATGCAGCCTCTGCCAAAACAGAAAAAAAGAAAATCACTTAGGAGATCAATCTGATCAATGCAGCAACATATACAAGCATAAAATTGGTTTCTTTTGTTCAACCCGTTTAAACAACAACTACGCCCCAATCTCAAATAATTGGAAAACATAAATGCACCAGGAAAACGCGACCGAACGCGTAATCTCATTCATCAATAAAAAAACAAAACAAAAAATCAGTCACAGACAAACAGAGTACTCTGAATTTAGCCATCTAAACATCAAAATGCTACTAGATTTTTCTGATTAATCCATTTTGCTAAGGTATATGGTCTCAATTTGGGAGTTCGTGATTGCGTGGGACTCATCAGATGCACGCATCTGTCTATACAGTACAAAACTACAGAAACCAAGGGGTCATTACTGGTTTGCAGTATCAAATAGATTCCACTTGTGATTCAATCGAAGCATCCAAGACAATTTAGGAGTCTTATTTCTTTGCATCACAACACACACAAAGTACATTTATCGATCAATTTCTCATCACACTCACACACACTCAAAAGTCACGCACTAAACCCTAGTCACAGAGAAATCCCTAAACACCAACATCATTTTCTTTACTCTGTTGTTCCAAGATTGGATTTTTCCAAGAAAGTTTCGGATTTTCTTGGAAAATAAAGACACCCAATGGAGGAAAACGGGGATCTGCCGGACGATCTCCGGTGTAACAGAACTGACGGCCGACAATGGCGGTGCAAGAGGCGGGTAGTGGAAGGGAAAAAGCTTTGTGAAATTCATTATGTTCAAGGTCGTCACAGGCAGTTGAAGCAGAAGGTACCTGAATCGCTGAAAATAGTGAGAAATTCGAAAAACAAGAATCGACCCAACATTCAGAATGCAAAAGGGTCTCTTGAAATTGGGGTTTCAAAGAGTGAAAGGGCTTTGAGAATTCTGAGGAGAAGGAAACCCCTCAAGCATAAACCCTGTGTTTCAGAGGCATTAGATGAAGCTTTGAGGAGAATGGAACTGAAACGAGGCGATTTACCGTTAGAATTGATTCGGGTTTTCTTGAAACGGCAATTAGAGAAGAAAAATGAGAAGGAATCAAAGAATAATAATGCTGAGTTGATGAGAGAATTACCAAATGCTTTAATGACTATTCCTATTATACCTGCAGAGAATTTCAACAATGCAGGTTCTGTTTTGGATGTAAAATTAGGCTTGGATTCGAGCTCTAACCCCTTTTCATTTAGGCGTTTCCGATCAAAAAATATTGAACCCTTTCCAATTATTACAATGCAGGTTATTTCTTTTTCGTCTGAGCTTTTGTTTTAGTTCAAAACTGATGTCTTTCAAATTGTTATAGTTGTGTTTACATGAAACTGTTGTAATGATTGTGGATGCCTTTTTGGTGATTAGGCCGTGCCATTTGCTAGGAGCAGGAAGAATTTAACTAAAGTAAAGAGAAGGTTGTGTCATTGGTGTAGGAGAAGTAGCTACCGGGTTCTGATCAAGTGTTCGAGTTGTAAAAAGCAGTACTTCTGTGTGGATTGTATTAAAGAAAGGTTTGTCGTTTGCTTTCTTTGGATTCTGGTTGTAAAAAACAGTACTTCTGTGTGGATTGTATTAGAAGAAGGTTTGTCGTTTTGTTCCTTTGGATTTTGAACAAATAACTTTTATTTATGTATGTTTTCCTGTTTTCGTGCTACACATATGCAAAAGTAGTTATAGTTAAACCATTTTGATTGTTAAATACATATCGGACAAATTTCAGCTAGATTATCTGATGACTTTAACCTTTTGTCCGGGAGCTTATAACTAACTTTAAGTGGGTAATATAATTGCTCTTGTTTGTCTCTGATTCTGTTTTTTCCAAATTAGGACAACATTTAGCTTGGATGTTTACGACTTTAACTTGTTGGCAATGGATCTTAGAACTATGAGTTAGTCGAGAAATGCAATGTACGGTTTAGGACGTCTTGAGAAAGCGTTGGAAAAGGTCAACTTTTTAAAGAGGGGGCGGGGGTAGTATTGTGAGATGTAAATTTTGCTGATGATTCTCTCCTTGTAACCAAATGGGTGTTGGTAAAAGATCGTAATTGACTGGGTGCATGTATGTGCAGAAGGGTGGAAATGTAAGAATAAGTTAACAGTCACTTATTATTTTCAAGGATGGGATAGTTGAGTCATGCGTGTTGTGGTTTCATGTAGATGTTTTTTTGAGAGAAAATTTAGTATGATGTAATGTTACTTGAAGTCTGGATATAAGGGGAATCCTCAGACATCATTATCCTAATCAATCCTATGATAACAAATCTTTATGAAAGTAGATCATAACAGAACAATTACTTGTGAATTGCAGTGTCATATTTCTGGCATTTTAAAAAAGCACAAAATTTATGCGTTCCTGCTCCACATCCTTGAAACACTTCGCTCGTTCAAGTAGACACATGAAATTATTAGCTTTTTGGTGTTGAAGGAAAGAGTTTGAGGTGTATTCCCCAAGTCCTCACCATGAGTTGGCACATGGAATTCATTTGACCAATACAAGGAAACCATAAATCTCCCTGATTCAGTAGTATGCACTGCAAGCAGCTAAACCTTACAGAACATGCCTCTTGTTTATATGTGAAATACAAATGCAATCTTTGTGTAGAAAGATGCTTGGGTAACCCATTTGCATGATTTCACATATACCCCTTACTGTCATTATCTTGCTTTTTGCAATAAATCTTTCTGAGTGGTCTAAATGTGATCAAACAAATAAAGTTTTCTTTGTGGTGGAGTTGCTTCATTGAAAACTGGAACGACTTGTTTAGTGAAAGTTCTGATGTTTGATCTGTTTAGGTATTTGGAACAGCAAGAAATTAGGGGGAAATGTCCTGTTTGCCGTAGAGCTTGTAGCTGTAGGATCTGCAAAAGGAGTGAATTGGAACCCAGCAGTCATAAGGTATGACAATATTGAAACTGCATCTGAGCAATCATGTGTACTTATCCAATTCTCATCCGTTTGTTCATGAACAAAATTGTACCAGGAATTGTATAAGCATAAAAAGAAGGTTCCAAAAGTCCAGCTACTTTATTATCTGGTCCACCTGCTTCTTCCGGTACTGGGAAAAATCAATGAGGAGCAGAGAATTGAATTAGAAATAGAAGAAAAGATATCAGGTACTTCTATTGACTTGGCACTCTGGGCGTTGTTTGATTTTGAGCATCTACTCACCTTTTACATATTATAGGAAAGGGGGAATCTGACATTCAGATTCAGCAGGCTTCAGCAGGAGACAGAAAATTATATCACTGGTAAGTTGACTGATCCTGAGTCCTGAAAGTTTTGTTAGTAAGGATGTTAGACCTGCTTCCTGGCTTATCCATGCTATTTTAATTCTGAGCAGTAGTAACTGCAACACCTCCATCCTAGATTACCACAGAATCTGCTCTAAGTGTTCATATAGCCTTTGCTTATATTGCTGTCGGGAGTCCCGTCATGGAAGCTTAATTGAAGATTGTAAGTCTGAAGCTTCCAATGAAGAACAAGCTTGTTCTTCTAACTTTGAGCAACAATCAAGGATGAATCATACTAGCACCTCAAGGCAAAGTTTCTCAGGGATACATTGCCCATCTTCCAAGTCACGCTTCAAGTATCACGCTCGTGCTGATGGAAGTATGCCATGTCCCCCTGCAGAATATGGTGGTTGTAGTGATAGCTTCCTGGATTTAAGATGTGTATTTCCCTATACTTGGATCAAGGAGCTGGAAATCAGTGCTGAAGCAATATTGAGCAGCAGCTACAACATTCGGGAAACAGATCACGATTTTTCATCTTGCTCACTATGCAGGGAAAGTGATCATGAAGATGTTGTTGTTAATTCACCCATCAAAGTGGCTGATAAACGAAAGTCAAGGGATAAGTTTCTGTATTGTCCATCTATAAAGAATCTCCGGGAGGAAAGCCTTGAACACTTTCAGAAACACTGGTGTGAAGGTCATCCTATTATAGTACGCAATGTGCTTCGGAATTCTTCTGATTTGTCTTGGGATCCTGTTGTTATGTTCTGCACTTACCTTGAGAAGAAGTCAGAATGTTCCCCAGATAAAGAAACAGCTAAGGCACAAAATCACTCGGACTGGTGTGAGGTAAGTATTTTAATATTCTGTTCTTTAGCTCTGATCAAATACTGGAGTCTGGGTGATTGACACGAAGTTTCTTCTATCATCACCCTTGACAAGAATTTAACCTTTAACAAAATTTAAGAATGTGATTGATAACTTATGTTTATATGGTTCAAATTGAAATAAGTTAGATAGAAAGGCAATTCTCTACCATAATTACAAAATTTTGCACTCTCTCCACAACGGGAAGAACGTTTCGTATAAGGCTAAAGTCATCCAACCTTTTTTATTTTTCCAAAATAATGGATGTGTCCGAGATAGCTTGTGTGCTCTTTTACTGTTCCACCTGTTGCCTGATATCTCCTACCAGTATAGGTACTGGGTAACTTTGCCCTCCAAGGCTTAGACAGATGGGAAGAAATCAACTATTGTTGATTTCTAACCATAATAATCTTCATGATTTTCATTTTTCACCAATTTCTTACCTCTTAATTACAAAATCAGAAGGATGTGTGGACTAAAGTTCATGTAAAGGAGAACTGCACTTTTCCTGTTGCTCACTTCAGCAGTGCGGGAGACTGGGGAATGGGTCAAATAAAATCCCCTGGGGCCGGTTACTAATTTTGATTATGAAAAAGCTGGAGACTTGAGCGGAAGCTGCACAATCTTATTTTCTAGATATTCTTGTATCTTAAGCATGTTTTCTCTTGGCTGATATGAACTAAGGTAGATGGCTATGGACTTCTTTCTTTGGTTGGGGCAGTAAGAACTACTCTGTTTCATTTATATGGAAGTCTTTGACAGGACATGAATTTTGATAAAGAAAGAAAGCTCTGACACATAAGATAAGTATATGCAACACACTAAATTACCCAAAGAATCTTACAGTTTTAAGCATACCATGCCAATTCCTTAAGAGTGTGTCATTGAAGGCAAAGCAGACGTGTCAAGGTTGCAGAGTTTTACAAAGATAAAAGGTGTTGATCTTTTTGGAATAGATCAAAAAGGAAATAGTGTCATGTTAAATGTGCATGGTCGGGGTTGGGCGGGGTAAATTAGAATTTGATGGATCCATCATCTGTAATTTAAAAAAAAAAGATGGATCTATCATCTTATTCGTTGTGTCCTGCATTCTCACCACCTGTAGAAATAGAAAAGAGAAAAATAAAACTCCTGTTTTAAGTTGTTTTTTTGGTTTTGACTTGGCACAGAGTTTAAGTAAGGAAGACTTTTCAATCTTGTGGTCTTGAAGTAAGATGTGTGGAATGTACCAAAATGCCCTTTAATCATGTCGTCTTAAACATGTCATATAATAAGTTAAAATCAAAGAGTGGCCAAAGAAGGAAGACTAAAAATAGAATAACACTAACAAATTGAAATAGAGAGAGTACTTAACAACTAAAACTTTCGGAAGAGGACGAACAAATGTTCTCGGATATTAAACTTAATGCTCACACTATGTAATTAACAGATGCGAAAAAAATGAAAAATGAATAGCTGCAATTATGCTACAACATCCTTTTCATCATCTTCTTAATCTGATTTGTTTTAGTTGTACTAGTCCTTTATAAGAAATCATTTTAACTGATGTTGATTTTCTACTTTTTCTAATGTATATGAAGTAGCCTCTGATATTTTACATGTTTATGCTAAAACAATACCATGGCCTGATTATCTGCGGTTTGTAGGTTGAAATAGCTAGAAAGAAGATATTTATGGGATCACTTGAATGGCAAACACATGCAACAATGCAGCGTGAAATGGTAAAATTCAGAGCATGGCTTTCTTCCCATCTATTCGAAGAGCAGTTTCCTGCTCACCATGCTGAGATCTTGCGGGCTTTACCACTTCAAGAGTATATGAATCCCAAATCTGGTCTTCTTAATCTAGCAGTTAAATTGCCAGAAACTGATTTAGGACCTTCAATCTATATTTCCTATGGTGGGCCTGAAGAACTATCTCAAGCAGAATTTACCACTAACCTATGTTGCGAATCATATGATGTGGTACGCCTAATTTTCTGCCAATATCTCTATTTTTGGTTGATTTTCTTATCTTGACTGCAAGCAACTGAACATCGGGACCATCCGATGTTGTATATCTTCTCTCTGACTGCTAATTGGAAACATGAAACAGATTCTACGTCTGTGAAAGTAATCCTACAAGATTCAGTGATATAGCATGTCAAGTTCATAAAAACATTTGGTGATCCAATCATCCAGCCCCGTTTTATACATGCAGCATGATAAGAGGGAAATTCTAGTAGACTATAACTATCCATGTCTTATGGCATCCCATAGGGTTCTAAATCTGATTTTCTGTCTAAAGTAAAGAATGATCTAGCATGTGAGATGATGATTGAAATATTGATTCATATCATTTGTATTTTGCTCAGGTTAATATTCTTGCCAGTGCTACTGATGTTCTTGTTTCCAAGGAACAAGTAAGAAAAATAAAATGTTTAATGAAAAATAAGAAGCCACAAGATCACAAGGAATCTACCAGCTATTCCAGTGATCAGAAAGGAAAATCATCTCTGCATAGTGGAGACACAGAAGAATCCGGTCTGCAGGATGCAACTGGAGAGCAGTTGCCTGATGCTATTGCTGAAGTACCTTTTTGTTCTGGTGACTCACGGAAAGGTCAAAGGTATGAAGACCAAGATGGCAATATCTCCAGTAATAATGAAAGTGACTCTGAATCTGAGTCTGATGTCTCACTGTTCTGCTCTGGATCTGTTGAAAGATATGAAGATTCAGATAGTGATCGTCTGTTTGAAGATGTTTATGGTGCAAATAAAGCAGCAAAAACCTCAGGTGCTCAATGGGACGTCTTCTGCAGACAAGATGTCCCAAAGCTTCTAGAGTACCTTAAAAGGCATTCTACTGAGTTCACCTCCATGCGTGGTTATTCCAGACAAGTACAGCTCTTTGTGCCAAGAGTTTTGTGGTAGAAGGTAGAGAATGACAATTAACTTAACCTCCATCTTTTGGCACGTGCAGGTTGTTCACCCAATTCTTGATCAAAATTTCTTCTTTGATGCATACCACAAATTGAGGCTTAAGGAGGAATTTGGTATATTTGCTTCGTCTTGTTTTTTCTTTATCATTTGGATTAAATAAGTTCTAATTTTAAATGTTACTACTTTTTAGATGTTAAACCTTGGACTTTTGAACAACATATTGGAGAAGCTATTATCATCCCCGCTGGCTGTCCATATCAAGTCAAACAACTTAAGGTATCCTTTATAATGATTACATTCATACTTCTTCACACAATCTGATGAGAAAACCTGCAGATCGTCATCTTTCTTCTGTTCTTGTAGTAGCGTAGTTTGAAAGAATAAGCAATTTCACCTGTGTGATCAGACAACCAAGACTTGTAGCCTGATTTCCTCATTGCTCATGTAGATGTTTACTATATTGGATATTTTGAACAAAGAATTAAGAACTCTTTTTCTGGTCATTCCTAGATTAATTCATAGTAAATGTCTAGCAAAGAATATCTGGATCAATCAAATAGATCCCACCATATTCAAATGCTGGTTTGTTTAAGGTGACATCTTCCCCGCTGTAACTTCTTCAAAGGAAGTAGATTTTCCATTTCATTAATTTTCAGTATTATTAACTGAAGCTTATTGATGGCAGTGTTGTTAAAGGTTCGGATGAGGAACGCTTATGCCCCTGAAACTAGGTGCAAAGCGGCTGGCACTTCCCTTGCTTAGGTGGCACTTCAGTGCAGACACCAAGGCAATACGGTGTGCGCCTCTTCACCCACAGCCTCCTTCTTGACTAAGTCTACACTAAACAATAATATTTGATATGTTAAATACTACTAAGCGCTATAAGTGATAAACCCCCTTAAACAATCTACTATCATCGTTCTGTGTTCTGATTAACATTCTGTGAACTGTTCCATAGTTTCATTAGCTCTCCTAATATTGATGGCATGTCTGCATATTGTTTGTTCAACGGATTCTAGTGTCATCTATATTTGTCAGTTATCTGGGGACTTTTGTTTCTTTTAGCGCATAATAACTGACAAAAGATCCTATTCACCCTCCACAGTCATGCATCAACATTGTTGTGGACTTCATCTCACCTGAAAATGTTGCTGAATGTATCAACATAACTGATGAAATTCGTCTACTTCCTGAGCACCACAAAGCCAGGGGGAAAATGCTGGAGGCAAGTTTCACAATACTCCTTGTTTTTGTTGCTAGAATTAGGTTCAAACTGCTATAATACAGAAATCTGAGCATCGCATATGGTTCGACGAATTTTAGAATGTTAATGCTTGTCTAGACTTGTGTTAGCGTAAAACATGAAAAGTTAATACAAAGAAAACTGTGTAAAATGTTTCTATTATTTTGTTCTGGATCTAGGCTTCACATCAAGTTTATTGTCTGTTAGTCCAATATGGATATTTACGCGTATGCTGTCTTCTTACCATCCAGTAGTATTAACTGTTATAATTTGACCAGCAGGTGAAGAAAATGGTTCTATGTGGGATGAACAAGGCAATTGCAGAAATTCGCGACCTGGCCCATACCAAGCAGTCCTCTTGAAAGATGGCATCTTTGTCAAAACTGATTTGATAGGTTTAAAGTCTTATTTGCTTAAGATCTTCGAACTTATGTGTGTATATATTAGAATCTGTAGGTGAACTCGATAGATCTGCCCAGAGACGGATTTTAACTCATAAAAAGTCTATGAAAGCAATACATATACTCTTCAATAGTCTCTGTACATGCTTTATTAGGTGCCCTTTTTATGCCTCTCTCAATGTTCCATTGTCCTAACTCGGGATCCTCTGCATTGAACGAGTCGTGAGATGAGACAGTACATGTATGTATTCTAGTATAATTGCACCCACATAGTTGTATATACTTGATACTTATGATACTAGCTAGCTAACACACAGAGTCTAGAAATTACATTGCTATGTATTCACATACATACAGAGACCCGACTTAAACATGATATAGATATAGCAATGAGTAGGCAGGCAGGCTTGCAAGCTAACGTTCCTTCTGTGAAATAAAATAAAGAGCAGCCACAGGAAGACCAAGTCCATTATCACTTGCAAACTGACGAGTCTTAAAATTGGAACGCGCTGGTGGTGGTTTATGGGGTACTTGCTCCGCCTCTCTCTGCCTAAACAGCGTGAACACGTATCGATGTATCCCTGCTGGTGGCTGAGGTCCCATATATTCAATCACCTCCCTACCTGCAGAAATCCCTTCATATCAACAAATAACCTATGCGTGGAGTGGTTGACAGAGACTCAAAATAATTTACATTATGACAATGTAATAGTAACATGCATTAATATAACAATTAAATGGCAGCAGAACTATACGTATCTGCACTTCAATATATGGCGTTCACTTGTGATGTCAAGAAAATAAATAAACAAAATGTAATACTTCCTCCGTTTCAATTTATTTGTCATCGATTAATTGATGTTACCTCGAGAGGCATCGGCTCCCTCTGGAATATCCGTGACAATCCTGCAAAGAAACAGTAGCACATCATATAGAAACTGGTACTTGAAATTAAATTGAGACATATGCATGGCTAGTTGAAGCAGAACATAAAGTACGACCAATGGAGCCATTCTCTAAAAGTTGGTTGAGTGGGACTAGGAGCATCTGGATCAGCCATTACCTGTAAAATACACGGACCCAATAATAATAAGATTCTTGATATAGTAATAAAAGAACAATAGTTATACGCGCATAGTTATCTAGAACAAAATACTACTGAAGTAATTGAAATAGTTAAAAAGAATAATTAATCTTACAAGGGTGTAAAGATTATTAGACTCAGGAGAACCCTTTATATGAACTCTTGGCTTTTGTGCAGCTGCAGCCGGTTTAATTTCAACTCCATTATTCGTTATTTGTTTGGAAGCATATTCGACGGTAAACTCAGCTGCCGGAACAAACATGTCGACAACATCTCCGATCACCTTTCCGGCCACTAGAGGATCCACTGACTCCATACTTGCCATTTATTCTCAATTATACGATAACTATAAATTTTGTGCAAGTAGTCAATTTTTATATATTCTCCCAGTAAATTTAGTGAAATGGATAGGAGAGGACACGTACACAGAATTGGACATGTCATGTTAATGCTGACGTGGCTGAGGGACACCTGTTGTGATTATAAGTCCTCGATCGAAATGGTTCATGAATAGGGTCGAGCTAATCTATTTGGAATGGGCTTTGGAATTTCATGAATGGGTTCATTATTTTGGTAGCTTTAAAATATCAAGTTTAATTCATGATCAAATTACTATATGGGATGTGGGTCGTGCCAGCTCGGCGCAGCCCAGTTTTTAATTTTCGCATATAGCCATTAAAACGTATTTTCATTATATTTTATAATTATAATTTGAGTGATCATATTTTGTAATCATAATTATAATAGCATTTGTATAAATCATATAATATTTGTATATATTTATATAATTCGTACAATATTTGTATATATTTGTATAATTCGCTATACTATAGTTCGTGCACATTTTTTGTATAATTCGCTATACAATTCACAAGATTTGTATATTTCCTTATATAATTTGATTCACGCATAATTTTATATAATTGCATATAATATTTGTATAAATTTCTCAAATTATACAAAACTCAAATTATAATTATAATTACATATTTATCGTGAGCCATAGTTAATTCCAACTATAGTTAGTATATATTTTAACCGTACTGCGCCTGAATAAAAGAGGCCATACAAATTGGGTACTTTACGAAGTGGCCCAAAGATGTACCGTGGGCTCAACCCAATGCTAGGATTAGCTCATGCTTTTTGTTGGGCCTAAGATAGAAATTTTCTTAATATTGGCACCAACACTTTAACTGATCATGCCTTTTCAAAAGAGGAATTTTCATATATAGCCACTTAAAAATACTTTTATTATGTTTCATAGCTATATTTTGTGCATCCATTTTGTAACTATAGTTATAATAGCGTTTGTATTATTTGTTATACAATTCGCAGCTTTTGTATGACGTTTGTATATTTTGCTATACAATTCGTGCACAATATTTATATAATTACAATTCACAATGTTTGTACATTTCACTATGCAATTAGAGTCGTGCACAACTTTTCTATAATCACGTACGGGCGTTTGTATAAATCGCTCGAATTATACACAACTCAAACTGTATCGCACACGACATTTGTATAAATCATGCGAATTATATAAAACATTACAGCTATGTATTTGCCGCGAGCCATAATTAATTCAAACTATAGCTATGTTAATTAATTAACTAGTATATATTTGTTTATCCGCATAATTTTTCCCTTTAAAAAATATAAGGGGTTGGGGGAAATGGGATAAAAGATTACAAGGTGGAGAATTAAATCTTTAATAATACAATAAAAATTCAAATAGTTAACCAACTGAGCTATTAAGATTCTTCCTTTAAATAATCATGCTACTTGGTAAACAGCAGGAGGAGCTTGCTGTTAGTTTTATATTTTTTTTAACGAGATTTCATTTTTACACATCTAAAATATGAAAGGATCATTTTCTTCTATTCTATCAATTTATAACTGAGAAATCATTATAGTTTAACATTCACCAATAATACATTAATGATAGTTAATTAGTATAAAAGAGTTATAACAAAGATGAGCATAATTTCATTAAAACATAAAAGGAGATTCGTGTTATGACGTGAAATCTGAAAGGAAGTTTCCAAAATATTCCCAAAACAAAAATGAAAGACACATATTTTGTGAAAAAAAAAAAAAAAGTTGTCGTGACTGTTTCCTGTTTCATGTTTTGTCTTTGAACATATCTATCAAGCTTAGCTATTCCGACTAAACTTCCACTAATTAATAGACGACATATGTCATTTTCTAGATAATAACGCTATATTTTTGGTTATGTACACTGAACATAAAATGTTTTTTCAACCAAGAGAAGATTTTGGTGATGATGTATGGCCAATTCATAGCTGCTTATGTCGGGGCGGAGCTATATTTATTTAAGTGTGGTCAGATGAACGCTCTTCGTTAGAAATATTTTTTGAATATGTAAGTTAAATATAGATATTTTAATATATTCAATTGTTGAATACTCTTGATACAAAAATCACCCACTGATGTTCTAAAAGTAGGAATACTCTTAACGAAAATACTGACTTCGTCATTATTAATGTATGGATAACATAACGTCATCAAATGTAAAAATTAATTGATACTATTCTGTATTCATGTTTATCTCTAATCTATGCGTCATAGTCTTAGAGTCAATTGTTGTATTTAGGCCATGATATAAGCAAAATCAAAATGCATCCACAAAATCAAGTACATATAGCTTTAGATCAATTTAAATAATATATCTGGTTAGCCTCCCCAATCTGTTCTTCTTTAGGAGACCACAGAGGATAAATGTTTAAAAATATTAAATTTAGTCAATTTGATTTATTTATTGTTGTCTGGTCTTCAAACACACTGAGTCTGAGCATGATTATAGATCATGATGATGATAAATTCCCATATAGAGGAAAATTTTCAAAATATAGAAGATAAATTACGAAATACCAGTAAAAAGTCGATAACTTAATGTTTCACGTTAATTGTATTCTTCTCACACTTCAACACATCTCATTTTTAACCTCATCTCCGTCACCCCACACCCCTACCTTTCGTCTTCACCTCCCATATTATTTACTTATGGCATGTATAAACATTTTTAAAATAAAATTTTTTATGTATGTGTCAGACATGTGCGTGCACACACACAAAAAATTAATTAAATTAAGATACGTATTTATTTTTCTAAAAATAATTTTATCTCATTTTCCATCATACAGAACACAACCCTTTGTCGTTTCTTTTGAATTTGTGTTGCACTTTCGAAATATTTTCCATATAAAGTCATTCACTATATGCCAGTAATAAGCCATAAATGTTGCTATCATGCCTCACCTTTGTTATTCGACCTTTTGATAACATTACTTTCTTGTTTTGGATTCCAATATTATTTTTTGTTGTTATCATCATTTTCTTCATTATTTTTATATAGTTTTTTTAATGTTATATTTTACTTTTTTATTGATGTTGATATATTTTACTTGCGTCGAGGATCTACCATATACATTCACAAGGTAAAGGTCAAGATAAAAGTAAGGTTACATATATATATACACCACTTTCTTCGAACTTCACCTGTAAAATACATTTACTAGGTTACTGTTGTTGTATAAAATGTTCCTTCACTTATCTATAGAAATAAATTTGGTAGTCAAATTTAAAAAATAAAACAAAAAATATCTTTATGAATATGTTAGTGTGTGAAAAGAGGCGTGTGAGATGTAATTCACAAATCCTTGATTTTAATCGAACTTGAAAATGATCCACGAAAGGTTTTGCTTTTCATCTTTGACTATAACATAAAAATAAATAAATAAATAAAATGTTTTGTCTATGTGCGGCAAAATAGGTGAGTGAAAAAAACGCAAACCATTTTCATGATTTTATCTCCTAGTTGGAAACATTGAATAGGTGTCATATCCTTTTTTCTTTTAATCATGCTTTGCCTCAAGTAATCAAATAAAAAATCATCTATAATAAGAATCAGTCGTAGAGATGGGCATAAATATCAGAAACTTATAAAATTGAATCAAATTAATTGAGTCTTTTGATTTCGATTCTATGATTTTTTAATTTGGTGTAAGTGTTTCTTTTCAGAAGTTTGATTTTTCGGTTTGGTGTTTAGTGTTCGGTGTAAGGGTCTCGAAACTTCGGTGAATCGAAGAATCAAACTTTTATTAAATAAAATTTTAAAAAATTATATATATGTATTACTATTAAACTCCAATAAAATAAAATTATATATATAAAAATCAATTAGCAATTAAATTATTCATGAAACAAGTCAAAGTAGCAACAAATTGTCCTTTCAGGGACATCTGATAAAGTTGGAATGATACAGAGAAAAGTGGCAACAAATTTGTAATTCATATAGTTAACTTGAGATTTTTTATTTTTCAAGAGAAATTCAAACATATTTTTGTTGATTTATGTCATGTAAAGGAATTCGTTTTCGTGCTTGTTTTCTTCAAGCAATATATAGTTGGAGATGCACGTCCTTGACAAAGATAAATATAATTTTTTAAGCACAATAAGTGTTTCGTAGGGGCACGTCATCACTTAACATGATTTTAAGTATTTAATTGTCTTATATTTTGATTTTAACCTCATTTTGTTTTTCCTTAATTTGTACCAAAAAATCATTTTAAAAATATCGAATAATAAAACTAAACCAAATTTAAAAAAAACTGAACCGAACTAATTTATTTTGATTCAATATATGATGCATGCTTTTTCAAAATCGAAAAAGAAGAATAGAACTAAAATTTATTAAAATCAAATCGAAGAACCGAATATCCACCTCTAATCAACGGTACAAATCTTAGAAATTTGTTGTACTTTCAAGTTACCTGAAAAAAGAATATCATAAGTAACCTTTTATAGAAAGGATTATTTATAATCTTATACATTAGACAATGATCTGTCGTAATTAATTAAATGTGATTTGAAATATATTTCTCTAATATTAGTTAAAATACTTGGAAGGAAAAGAGAAAAGGAAGGCACAAATGTTTTTTTTAACTACGTAATTGAATTCAAAACAACAAAGGGTGTTTTTGATTTCTAAGGACGGTCGATAGAAATAAAAGAGAAAATAATAAGAGTATGACTCTTTCGTATGGTCGGTTTATCCTCTTTACCGGACATTAATTAACATTTTGACACGTTTACTCTTTGATTATAATTATTCTTATAAATCATTGCTATTATATAGTTTTTAAAAATGTTTATATTAGTAAACATTTTGACACGTTTACTTTTTGTATGAACTACGAATGCTAAAGGGTCAATACACATCTTCATTACGTAATGACTTATATATTGGATTTTCAACTTTCTTTTGACAATAGCCTTCTTTAATACATGTGTTTTAGAGACTTTATTGTAGTGACTAAACAAAAAGGGATGGTATTTTCTTTGTGCAACATAAATTATGTGTTGAAACAATCATTTGCTTAGTCCAAATGCTTGCAAGTATAGAGATGATATGAAATGCTCCATTCTTTAAATTATGATAACATATTTGTTTATTTTTGTTTTTATTAATTTTTTATCTTAATATTCCACATTTTATATTTAAAACCATAATATTCAAGGGTAATGTAGTGCATTATACACACACTTTTGCTTTAAGATTAAAAAAAAAATCATGTAATAAGAAAAAGATACATATAATGAAATGAAAACTATCATAAATAAAAGGCGTGCATCTTTAGTAAGCTGTAATTTGAGGTTTTTAACTATTCTCTTTATTTCATTTTACTTGGTTCCTATATCAAAAATAGATATTCAATTTTACTTTTCTGTTTTAACAAATCAATAGAATTTAGTTACTTATAATCGGTACTATCCTTAATATCAAATAACCACATAGAACAGTACGTGATGGTAAAATTTAGAGATCAAAGCATCATTAATATGATTAATTTAGTAAAATAAACCTATAATTAAATTTTTTTTTAAAAATGTGTCAGGTCAATAGAGTTGATTAAGTAATATAAAACAAAGGGGGCAATATTGGCATACGTACTGTTGACGGAAGGCTTACATGGAAAAATGGTGGGATATTATCTTATAATTAATTAAATAAGGAATGAAAATGACTTAAAGAAAATAATGTATCTTCAGACATGAGTAGAAGGAAAATTGAGACACTTTAATTAATTCATGCTGTGACGATTCGTTGTCGTATTTAATTATGTGGTTTCTGCCTTTTTTTTACATATATGATATATAGTTGACTATCTACAGTGTATTCCACGCATAAATTTGAGGTCATACTTTGATAGCTAATAGAGCCTTTAATTGTATAAGATCTTCCTCTTTTCCTAATTTTCTTGTTATTTCATGTATCTTAGTTTGATCGAGTATAAATTTTTATCTCCAAAATTTTTTTGTGTGAATTCAGATTTAATGGAGCTTCAATGTGGTATTGAACGCCAGGTGAAAAATCAAAAAAAGATAACTAAAAATTATTGGAGAAACATATACACCAACAAAAAAGATTACAAGAAGAAATTGTTGGAATTACATATAAGTAAGTGAGATAGTAACCCCTTTCCTTGTATTTTGTAATTAAACTTTCAGGTATAAATTCGAGTTTGGTCGAGTTAGAAATCAAAATACATAGATTACAATAATATAGGGACCAACACTATCTCCATATAAACCAATAACTGGTATTTTGGAGCCCAATCGTGATTCATGAGATTCATATTTGTGAAGAGCCATTACAATTTGATGTGGACTTCTCAATTGTTGTGTTGTCACTATTAAAATGTGTAGAGTGATTGATAGATTTTCACTAGAAGCCATAATCTCAATTTAGAAATCTAGTAACGGAGAATATATTGTGTTTTATCTTTAACGTGAGTTTATTCGAGGTAAATTCAAATTAGTCAGAATCAATTTATCTCTAGACATCTTTTCCTCTTGTACGCACAAACAACCAAGAAAACGCTTTTCTATAGAAGCGTAGAAGATATGTGGAATGAATGAGTAATGAAAGAAGTAGTGAAACAAAACATCCTTTCCACAGTAAAGTTTGCAAATATTTTTTGATTCCCCCAAAGTGATAAAAAAACAAAAAGGCAAGGGGGTTTTGGAAGAGACGTGTGGGACACAAAATTATTACTTAGCAAAATTGAAACTTGTGGACCTGATCAGCTTGTGGCATAATGCTGAGCATATATATGTCATGGTCTTGCATGTTTATGATTTGCCATAAAGGCAACGTGTACCACATCTCATCAATGATTTCAGCATGTCTTTGAAACGAATGGTAGAATTTTTTTTTATATAAAATAGACTTGTTATATCTAAATGATTTTGCATTGGGTCAGGACAAAGTCTGGGCTTGTGCTAAAGAGTGTGAGGATGGTCTGGGGCTGATTCTGAGATGATACTTCCTCCGTCTCATTTTATATGGTATCTTTTAACTTGGCACAAGGAAGACTTTTGAAACTTGTGGTCCAAAATCATTCTAATGAGAGTAAGGTGACATTCTTTTTGAGACGGACTAAAAAGAAAAAGATGCCACATAAAATGAAACAAAGAGAGTAATATTTGTCTAGAATACTCTAAATTATACCTAAATGCTACATATTGGGACAATGTTTTTTCTTTACTAACCCCCCACCACCACCACCACCACCACCACACAAAAATCACTTATTTTAAGTGGAACACATTTACCTTGAAGTCGATTTTTCTGTAAGTCAATAACTCCATGATTAGGCAAAGGAATTTTCCTGGATACACTTATTTGGTAACGAAATTCTATCATCTTTAATTTTGAAGAAGGGAATCTAAATTTAATTAAGATTTTTATCTAAATAAAATGGATAGTAATTAAGAATTTCCGGGTGTGCTGTGCTAAATGAGTTAATTACCTGTTGCTTATTGAAAGTGCGTTACTGTCAAACCTGTTGTTAGTGGAAAAATACATTTTATTATTAAAATAATAATATTAATTTGTATCATGAGTTAGTGGTAGAATGTGACAATAAGTTCCTATGTAACTCTTGTAACCTCTAATTCTTTGTTTGCCCATTATTCTACCTTATTATTCCTTGTACTCATGTAACCACTAAGTCATGTTCTACTTCATTATGTCTTGTAACTCATGTAACATTCAAAGCATAATTCTTCCAGTCATTCGCCTACATTATTATCCATTTTATTCTTATTCAAGACAACGAAGAATTCCTCGTCTATAAATAGTGGTGATCTTTCTTTGTTTTTGGAGAAGAATAAGTATACAAGAAAAATGAGAAGTGTGATAACTATTGTAGTGTGATATGAAGTTAGTGAAATATACAATAGTGAAAGAGAGAGATGAGACTAATGAAAGATATTCTAAGATCCGTTTGGCTTAACTTAAAAAAAGTAACTTTTAAAAAGCACTTTAGAAACACTTTTTAAAGTGCTGAAATTTATTTGAAAAATAAATAATTATTTGTTTGGATAAAAGTGATGTAGTTGAAAAAAAGTTGTTGATGTGTTTGGCACATAAGTGTTGTTAAGCACCTTTTTAATTGAAATGTCTGAAATACCCTTCAAACTGTTAACATTATAAAAATCAATTACTTTAAGATTTTTCTATCTATAAAAATAAAATAAAGTAAAAAAAAAACTTATATTTTAGTTCAATATCAATATAAACTTATTATTTAAGTAAATTTTATATACACAATTTAAGATGAAATTTTTGCGGTACCCAATTCTTTAAACAAGAAGAAAAGTTAGACTAGTAACAACTTTGTAATAAAAACTAATGAAAAGATAAAAGAAATAGTGAAACTTACGTTAATGGCAGCGGAGGAAGAGAACTCAAGCTTTTTCAAGAGAGAGCACGGCGAGAAGAGTGTTTGGTTGTGGTTTGAATTGAAATAATGAGAAGGGAGAGTAGTTAGGGTTACTTTAGTTAAGGATATTTTTGGGAATACGAAAAAATATTTAGGTAAAAAGGTAATTTTTTTGGTCAAATTATAACAACTTTTAAGCTAAAAAATAAAAAGTTGAGGGGTGTGTTTTTAACTTTTAATTTATTTTAAGCAATTTTTAACTTTTTTTAATCTATTTTGAAATTTGTCAAACACTTTTATAAGCTAAAAAGAACTTAAAAGCAGGTTTAACTAGCTTTTAAGCTAAGCCAAACGGGCCCTAAGTCTTTAACTATTATATGTTGAAGGAAGGTTTTCTTTTTGTTGAGCGTTAGACTCTTCAACTAATTCAAAGTTGTTTGAATCATACAATGCCGTTGGGCTTTTGTATCCTGAAAGAGCCAAGACAAGTGTATTACTGTTGGATCAGTGTAGATTATGCCGCAATGGGCTTGAATCTCCTAAAAGAACAAGATCTCCGCGCCATAACCTGAATAAATTTTTATTTAATTTTGTCATTTTATTTTCAACTGTAACTTATTATATCTGTGGTATATTATATTACACCAAGAGCTGTCAAATCTTATTGAGAAATGCTAATATTTCACAAGACTTTAGGAGTCTGCCAACTGATTATTAATTAAAAAAGGACAAAACACAAGTCAATATAATAAAGTCCTTAATATTTTTTAAAATGACAAAATGTTTCCAAAATAATGGTCCACAATATTTATTTGCCGGAAAACATGAAAAACTGGGGTGTCTTTTCAATCGAGAGGGTAAAGTATTTTTAATTGTGTATTGCAACTAATAAACATATATTATTTCAAATTATGTAGGACAATTTTCCAAGAGCAATGTCTTTTCTTTTGATTTTTATTGTGCACTGAATTAAAGACTATTTTCCATGAGTGTTTTCCACTTCGTTGTGCTTTTTGTCAATGACCTGCTATAAATATGAATGCTGGAATAGTACGTAATATGCTTTTAAGTAACAAGGAATGTAGTGAATAAAAGACTTTTGAGCAATTTAGTCTTGATTAAAGTTTTGTCAACTCAAATTAATGAAATGAATTAGTATGTCCTAAATTGTCAAGCACAAAATAGTACAGGAAAAAATAAAATTCAGAGCAAAATACTACAATATCCTTATTTTCTTCGGAAATAGTATATCTAATTTGACTTACCCGTATGGTTATTAAGAGAAAATATATTTAAATATTGCTCTAATTGATCACTTTTGGTATTTGACTTTTGTGACTCAACCATGGAAGTTTAACATTTTTATGAATGTGGAAGGTTTTATTTATTTTAGGTATTTGTTTATTTTGAGTTTTTTTTTGGAAACAATCTCTCTATCTATATGAGGTAGTGATAAGTTCTACGTACATTTTACCCTTTTCAGACCCTTTTGAGGTATTTGTTTATTTTTTTTTGTGTATGTTTGGTGATGTTAAATAAAGTAATGTTTTGGGTGAATTGATCACTATTTTTATTAAATTACTAATTAGTGCGCCTTTCAAGAAATTTACATGTAATGACTTAATAATAAATAACCTTATTTTGTAAATATATCTTAATCCATTAGTATTAGAGCTTAAACTCCCGTCAGTATCGAAATGGATCAAGAAAATAAATAATATCTGAACATAATGGTCATTATCGTAGTAATGCAAGTGTGAAAAGGGAATTGTGAGATGTAATCTAAGCTTGTTTTAAAATTAAAATGTTTTTTTATAATGTTTGAGTAAATTTAAAAGTGTTTATAAATATTTGATTTTAAGTTAAATGCTAAAAGTAAATTAAAAGTCATGAATTAAGTTTATAAGTCAAAACTTAAAAGTCTATTCAAATAGACTTTTTATTCCATGCCATCTAAACAATATAATTTATAAGAATTAAATAGTACTTCCTTCTTTATAAATAAGTGTGGTTTTAAACTCATTTTACATACACTATGAAAAGAAAACTATCCTAATTGGTCGTTCATCCAATTGATTAAATTAAAGATAATTGATGGATGTATAATACATGTATGTTTTGTGTATAATCAGTGTATAATCTATGTAGAGGAACTAACAAAAGTAAATAATAAATTTGTTTGATTATTTATGTGAAGATCCCTTAAAAAATTAATATATGTAAGGTATAATTTACTAAATTGTCCTTGTTTATTACTCCTTTTGTCACTTTTATTTATACACTATTCTATAATAAATTTTTACTTTTGAAAAACAATTTTTTCTCCATGTTTTAACCTTACTAGTAATTATTTATTTTTCAAACTATTTTTCAAAATCTAATACTATTGAACATCGATAAGTAGGATTAGTGTGGTCAAATAGTCATGTCGATTATTATTTCTTAAAGAATGTGTCAAATCTAAATGTAACGAGTAAAGTAAACTAAAGAAGTAATTTTTTTTTTTTTGAGGATTGAGCCTATTTAAGGAGAAGTACCTCTTTAGTACTCCTTCTCATCCATATTAAATAAATTATTGAGACCTTTTTCATATTGTTGAAACTCCTTTTTTTCATATTTATCCTTTTTTTTTATAATAAGTTTTTTTTTAGTTTCTTTACATTTTCTAGAAGAATAGTTTGAAAATAATCAAAAGGGTAATCATGAAAAGTAGTCTTTAATTTATGTTCTTAAGTTTTTTTTTTAAGGGGTCACTTAATATGAACTAGAGGGAGTGTAGAGGTATATTTGGAAAAAACTACTTTGTTTGTCCCAATTCATATTACATAATCAGAATTTTGAGAGTCAATCAAATTTTTCTTTGATCGAATTTTTTTTATGTCTTTTAAATATTCTAAGTTGTTAATAATCTTAATTTATAGTACTTTTATATAGTTCTCAGATACATATTTTTTTTTTCAAAAAAAAAAACTTAAAGCTTCTAAGTTTAAATTCACGATGAAAATTTGGTAGTTTGAATATCACAATTTCAACTAGGTCACGTAAACTAAAATAAAGAAAATACTAATTTTATCTTCAATCCTTAATGCGACACTTATTTTTGACAATATCTTTTTTTGCTAAAGTAATCCTAATTTTGGGACGGAAGATTATATGACTTGTTTGAGTTAATGGTGATTAAAAAAAACGCTCTCCATAATTATTCATCGAGATCTCTTAATTCCTCACCCACTAAAAAACGAAGAAAACATAAAATTTGAAGGTCATATTGTAAGAAAAATGCAAGTCAAGATCGGGAAAAATCATCCAAAATGCCGAAAAAGGAAAAAAGAATTTCCACGAAAAGATAAACATATATAGATTGTTATTCCTTTTTGACACGATGTCCTTGCTTCAATCATGTTTTTATTGTTTTATTTTCTCAAGTAGTGCACTATCACACCTAACTGGCTAAAAGCTAGCCATGAAGAAAAAGAATAGAAGAAACCAAATTGGCCAGAAATTTGTGAAACATATACTCCTATTGGAAAGAAAAAAGAAGAAATGTATGGAAATGCAAATGCAAATTAAGACAGAAATGCACTTTGACACTTTCTGAAAATTCAAAATACAAATTAAGTGCTTTTTTTTCTTTGGACGGTCGACTTTTTGTATGGTCATTGGTCGGTACGTACTAAAATGACTGGCTGTCGTATCCTTTATCCTTTTATACTAATTGAACTGTACATTGACACCTTTAATTTTGGTCTTTTACGTTATTGAACTAATGACATTCTCGATCTTTTCGTTTTTTACTATGCCTTCACTCACTTTCATTATTTGATGCGGTGTTTAAACTTCAATTTTGAAAGAGGGTTGAGTGTAACTTCGGTAAATCTTCAAATATTTAATTTATAATATAATAAAATTTTAAAAATACGTTAATAATCAAAAACTATTATAAAAGAAAGTCATAGAAAATAAGACTTTTAACATGATTTTACAGATATGAATAATATAATGATATAATTAGTTATATGAGATGCAAATCAATTTTTTAAATATTAAAAGAATCACAATTTCTTAAAATATATTACTATCATATCATGTAGTTTTACTTCCAATAAAAGAAAATATATTAATAAATTTTGTTGGTATTATAATAAAACATTACTCCAACGTGAATAAAAATAAGATTAATTTTATATTAAATAGCAAAATAGTAAAATATAATAATTTTGAAAAACGACACAAAAATATGAAGGACGATGATTTGTAAAGATATAAAATTTGGCTATGTGTTTCGGTGTTTAGATTCATCTATTAGATAGTTAAAAAATTGGGCGTGTTCAATTACTGAAATATTTTATTAAAAATTGATGTGTTCAATTTAAATAAAATATCGTAACAAGTTTAAGAAGTTAATTATGTATTAAGCCTTCTAAAAATCCTATTGTTTACATACGTGTGTTTGACGTAGGGCTTACATGCCTGGAGAAAACTTTGTTTGACCTAAGACAAGGACGTACAAATATTCGAAAATCGTACGAGTAGAAGGTAAATATAGACCACTTATGTGGTGAATGACAATTAATTGTCGTGTAAGGTTACAGATGCTCAATTAATTCTTTCACCTATATGTACATAGTTGACTATATTAATAGATAATGTGAACCCATTGCAATCAATTTAATAGTAGCTTATAATATAGACTTTGCTATAAGTTTAACTTCTTTGACATTTCATTTCAAACAATTTACAAGTCAACTGCAAAAAGAAAGTAAACCCCACATCTTTAAATAATTTTGTAAATATTCTTGGATTGATGAGGATATATAGGTGAAATAACTAGATGGTTTATTTGTTATTACATGAATATATTTCTTAGTAAAATAAATAATTGAGAGATGTTCAAAAGAAAAAAAAAGAGAGAACAAAATGTTTGATTAGGTAAGTAAGAAAAAGGATGCACTTTAATTTAAAAAATAGAAACTTAAATAAGTGGCATTGTTGAATATAATATGTCAAGATGTCTATGTCGACTTAAATCAATAATTGATTGGAGTCCAATTATGAGTTAAATAGTTAACATCATTGTTTTTGTCGACTTGTGAATTGTTGTGTTGTCGGAAGTGACTTTTCGTTTATGCAACAGAAATTAAACATGGCTTAATTCTTGATTAATTACTCTGATCCTATATCTTGTCCTTTTTAATCTTCTATGAGTAGGTAATGCGCGCCATTTTACAAATTAGACTCTCTCATTAGCTAATCAATCATATCAGATTTTCAAAAATTTCTTACAAGAAATGACAACGTAATTATTGTATTTGAACTAGCGAAATATTTTGATGAACAGTACCTTAGATATTTTTCATAAATAAACTATCCATCCAAGTTTTAAAAAAGGCAATTCGTGCATATACAAAATATTTCGCGTTCACGCAGAGTTATAACTAAATAATTTGAGAGATATAATATATGCAGGCTATTCTAATATAAATATCAGTTAACTGATTCTATTGTTTCAAATTATAATATGAGTAAACTAAACAGAGATAACTTTATCTTTACTCGAACACACAAAATTATGACTATTAGACTATAAAGGGAAAACAAGATCATGTCCACACTATATACGACCAAGGAAACCCTTTATTGATCTATTGCTAGATTCCTAAAACATAAAGGACGAAGCCAACCTTTTTATGTGCAATGATGAATGGAAGAGAGCATCCTTTCCAAAAATGAAGGATTTCACACAGGTTTGACTTCACAAAATAGTCGTAAATGACCCAAAATTATTGTGAGAAACGTATACAATAAAAACAAGTAGCTGTCCATCTGGTAAAGAAAAGCACATCATATAGTTTTAAAAAAGGTGTTCTTTTTGCTAGTCTGTATTTGTAAGAAAATACATCTTGCCTCTCCTAAATTGTACATGTATGAATTCTCAAGGAGTTAATAATATCATAAATCAGTTTACCCATTGTTTTAAGGTTTTGAATTGTTCAAACTATTTCAGCCACGTATGATACTGGAGCCGTCAATATAAGCTAGATTCATTGGGTCATTTTGATCCAATTCATGATTTAGTAATGTTGGATTAAGATTTTTGAAACTCATTTGGAAAATGAGCTTTTTAGTCCGACCCAAAATAAACGTGCTGATTTTTGAGACTTTCGCAATATGGATTGAACCATCTCGTTGGCCAAATTAAAAATAAAAATAAAATAGAATATTAAAATAATAAGAGTTCAAATTCAAAGTTTATTAATATTAAAATTTAGATATAAATTATGTTTTTATAATATGTAATATCGTGATGTTGCTATTTTAATACTTTTAAATTATAATCTAACTTAAAAATTTGTAAAAAAAAATACATTCTTAAAAATATAGACTGACCTAGCAAGATCCGCAACTCAAGTATTAATGGGCCAAACTAATTGTTTTGTGGCTCACAAAAAAATAAAATAATCTAATCTGATAATCAAATTCTAAAGTCTGTATGGACTAGTCCAAATAGAGTACTATCTTTTTTGTTCTTTTTGAGTTTGTTAATAGTATCAATAGATCTTCTGGATACAAGAGAGTCCATTGCTAATACCGGATCAACCAATTACCCACGCAACCTTTTTGTGGGCCCCGTTTGTATCGTTGAGTCCACGTGTACTAGTGCTCACGTGACCCACATTAATCAAAAAGAACAAAAAAGATAGCACAAGAGCCATGCCAATATTTTCAATAAAGCTTGTAATTATTTGGATCTATCTTTTTCCATAATGTTTTTCTTTTTCTTTTTCTATGGAAAAAAAGTGGTCCCATATAATGTAACCTTTTGTACATTGCCACGTACATCTCTCAATGGTCAAAGCTTCAATTTAAGCTACCATTTTTTAATACTCACAATCCATGCAATTATAGATAACTTTATTTGATTTAAACGTGAAATGACAACTAGTAGATGACACGTGTCCCCCTTTTTTAATCTCCGGCCACCATAGTCGGCAGCGTTGTCGCCGGCGTGTTGACTGTTGGGATCTATGAAACCATATTGACGTCTAATTATTAGATTTTAAAAAGATTAAATAGTTAGATTTTGTATTTCCATTATTAGAAGGCTATCTACCATTTGAGGTGTCACACTTTTCCCACTGAGATAACATAATTTATTTGAAAATTGGAGCATTAAAAGAGAGGCTATTAATTTATTAATCTCTTAAAAAATTAATTAAAGAGTAAATAAGGAAAGTCTTTGATATGATTGTGACTTTGGTTATGAGCTGTCTATCCATGCCAATTATTTAACTACTTTCTCTAATATTTTTTTGAGGACTCTTGTCTCATGAGTCATGACACTACGTATATAGTGTATAAGTTAATACAATCTTTATTTTATAATTTTTTGAAGATATATTAATTGACGGATGAATTAATGGTTATGGAAACTAAAGTCTTTGATACAATAATTGAGATGAATGAATATATATCATCTATGTCTATCAATCCAAATATACTAAAATTTAGCTATCTTGTTTCAATTAGTTATACATAATAATAAGAGATACAACCAAATAACGTAATCTAAATTATTGTTGTATACAGAACTTCTAATTTAGAGAAGAAAACAATGAATTGTTGTTTCTCGTGATAAAATAAGGTCAACAAAATAGAAATTAAACACTAACTAAAAGAGGTAACTTTTTTTTTTGGTTTTTCTTCAGGAAACAACAAATATGTCCAAAAGCTCAGAGGTAAAAAAATAAAGTAAAACACCTCTTCCAAACTGTTTTTTAAAAAAAGGTAAAAATTACATAAATTCATTAGTAGAATCCCAAATATTGGGAATATTATCAAAGTTCAACATGTTACTGCAGTAGCTATCTCTTTCATCTTCAGTAGTTGTGCAGCTGCTATTGTTGAAGTAAGTTGAATTTGAATTCAATGGCGTAGGACTTGATGAAGGTGTCGATAAATTCGACAAAACAGCTGATTGGAAGCTGAAGTTGTTGTTATCGTTGGATTGAAATGTTGAACCATCGGACGGTAAAGGATCATAGTATCCATAATTTTGTAAAGGAAAATAATCATCCGTTAAATTTGAAGGAACCCCATTGCTTAATTGCCACTCATCATTAACTTGGCAATTATTTTGTGAGTTACTATAGTTTTCAAGATTTGATGAGAAGTCCTCCATTTTTGTTGTTGGTGGCTGCATGAGTTGAGCTTCATGACTAGAAAATGGAACACATGGGATTGTATTTAAAGTTGTGCAAGTTGGAAAATCTTGAATAGGGGCTTGAATTTGGTTATTCTGGACCATTTGTGGCAATTGGCTTTGGCAAATTTGATTTTCTTGAAGATTATTTGGGATCAAGAAATTATTTGTGCTTCGGCGTTGGGATGATAAAAGTGAAGTAGCTAATTTCAAGACTTCAGGATTTACCAAAGGTTGCACATGACCTAACAATCTTGAAAGATTCATTTGATGATGAGGTGAATTATTGTAAAATGAATGGTTCAAAATGGACGAAAGATCAAGAAGATCAAGGCGTGGATTATGTGTCACCGGATCAATTCCCATTCGCAAAAGCCTTTTCCTGATGTGTGTATTCCAGTAGTTTTTAATTTCATTGTCAGTTCTACCAGGCAAACGTGCAGCAATAGCAGACCACCTAGAAAAAAAAAGCACAAGATAACTTAGAATCAATCTCTAGGAACATGACAAAAGAGTTAGATATGTAAAATCTATAAACTCAAAAAAGTCCAAAACCCATAGAGAAAATGAGTACGTTAGTATATTATGGCCCCAATAAAAAGTACATACATCTTTTTCAAAGATTTGTCGATTAATTAAAAATAGAACTCACTTGTTTCCTAAAATACTGTGGAGTTGAATGATTGTCTCCTCTTCTTCAAAAGAGAACCTTCCCCTTTTAATATCTGGCCTTAGATAGTTAGTCCAACGAAGCCTACAACTCTTTCCACATCTTTGAAGCCCTACACAATAACCAAAAGAAACAACTTTAAAGCACATGAAAAAGTATATTATAAAAAAGGATTAGTAATTTAGAGTATAAGAAGAAAAATATAAATGTACCAGCATTCTTTGGAAGAGTCCTCCAATTACCATAACCATGTTTTTGAATGTAATCAATGAGCTTTTGATCTTCTTCTGGAGTCCATGGACCTTTTTTAAGTCCATTTTTGTCACAACAAGGAGCTCTACCCATATTGGTGATTATGAATAGTAGTAGTTTAAGTCACTTGGGGTTATTTTTGTGTGCAAGAGAAAGTGATTTGCAAGTCTTTTTTAGTTGAGAAGAAGAAATGAAATTAGATGTCCCTATTGATGAAAATATTAATGAGTGGGGTTATATATATACAGTGGGAGGGGAGGAAGGTCAAACGGATACGGTGGCCGTCCTCTGTTTATCACTATGGCAACGTGTCCCTTCTCTTTTCAGCACAAAGTGTGAATTCAACCATCTCTATACACCCCCCACCCCATAAGCCCCAAAATAAAATCAAACTACCCCTTTATTTTTTAAAAGTTGTATTCAGATTTCTTATATTAAAATGTAAATAATCCTGGTAAGTACATGTTTTGGTCACATATATTCTTGCATGGCTTCATTTCAAAGCCGGCTCATATTGCTCGTTGGCTACATATATGTATTCTCTTTCAACTTTCATATGGTAAAACTCACTAAATTACTACTCCTTCCGTCTATTTTATATGACACTCTTTGACTTGACATGATATGTTAAAAAAAAATTAAATTTATTGTCTAAAATCATTATTGAATATTTGTGTGTAACTGAGAATCAGGCTACAAAGAGAATTCTATAGTTAAATTGTTCTGAGTAAAGTAATATTCTTTTTAGAACATACCAAAAAAAAATCACATAAAATGAAATGAAGAATATATTTATAATAGAGTAATTAAGTTTAGAATTTGTTTCACCACTTCCCTCAAACAATACAAATCAAATACTAAGTAAACACATTTATCGTTCTCATAGCTAGGGCCAGATGTTGTACGTTATTAAATATAGTTTATATCTTGAATAATACTCATTATTTAACTAATCTATATATATGATTTATTTTAAATTACAAATTTAATTATTATTTTTTTCATATCTAGTTTATTCTATTTATGAATTTTTTAGACGAGGGTTTTCGGGAAACAATCTCTCTATTACTATGAGGTAGTAAGGTCTGCATACATCTTACCCTTATTAGATCCTACTTGTGTGATTCCACTTGGTATGTTATTGTTGTTGTTTGTACAAATTTAATTAATTTTTTTACTTAAACATTGTGCTATTAGTCAAACAATATTTCCATATATTGATCAATTAAAACAGGGAATATTTGACTTTATCTTAAACTTTATCGAGACAATGGGGTGATTAGTAAGAAGTGAATCAATCATAGATGTTTTCAAGACTCATCATCATAAGAACTGTTACTGAACTAGAATTGAAGAGAAGACAATGCAGTACTTATTATGGTCAAACATGGAAACAAAATTAAGTACAGAAAGTGACATGTTGTGAATATTGGAAGAGATATAAGTGGTGTGCAGCAACAACATTAATTTTACCAATTAGTCTTTAATTTACTTTGTGTCATACAAATATAGCTGTCCACACCTCTAAATTTAAAATTTCTTCAAATAAGTGCCTATTTTTTCACACAAAAAATAGACAAAGAACTTGATTTGTCCTCGTGCTTCATCATAAATTCGATAAGATGAATAACTTATTCACAACTCTCCTGCACAATATTATATTGAGTGAAATTTTAAGAGTGAGTTGAAATTTACAAAGAGTAGAAAGTATCCAAATTTTATTTTTATCTTGTGGGATAGAGAAATTATTTCCTGCCACCAAAAAAAGAGAGAAATTATTTTCAACAAATTCTTATCTTAAAAAAAAAATATATACTTAGGCTTTCCCTCCCACATTAAAACTATTTGCATTATATTATCTTAGTCTTCTACTTTAATAGAATTATACTCTTTTAAATTGTTTCTTTTCCTCCTTTCTTTACCAGAATAAATGTATATACGTACTCTCTTTACCCCACATTAACAGTTGATATATTTCATTTGAAAAATTAATTCGACACGTTTAAATTAATATATAGGATTCACATTAATCCGTTATTTCCAAAATGGAGAAATATATATATTTAAAGCCCATACACAAATATATATATATATATATATATATATATATATATATATCAAGTTAATTGTTTCCTTTTTGGAACAAAATTGGATGATGATTTATTTAAGATCGACGGAGGATAAAAATAGTAAACATAAAAAGTCAATTTATCTTTCCCGTCACATGGAAATTAATTAAGTCGATTTTGAAATGAAGCAAATGCTATTGGATTTCAAGCTTTTTGACTTTTTATACTTGAAAAGAGACTTAAGAATCCAAAGTCGTATGGATTTTGAGTGCATTCCCAAATATCAATAATTAGCTATCCTATATGTAGTTTTACATTCTTAGGTACACTACAATCTCGCTTTAAAAGGAAACGCTCCCTTTTATTATATAGGATTCATATGCATGACGCAAATCATAGCAAATATTAAACATCAGATGAAAAATAAATAAAAATGATAGTTATAGGATTATTAATTTTAAATGTCATTTCTCAGGCTCCCAATCAAGTCTTCCTTTCTAATATATATTATCGTTTATAAATATGCATGAATTCTTAAAATATGGATCATCTCATCTAAAAGTCCGACTTTCTATGAGTCTAATAAAATATTTTCTATTTTACCTTCTTGATTGGTAGCTATAGACAGACTTTGAGATATGAATATAAATAAATTACGTTAGTTTAGTAATTAACCATTTCTCATTTTTAAATTTTATATATTTGACAAGTGATCAATAGCTTAAAGCTAATAATATCGGCTCAAAAAGTGGCTCGAGGATTTATTAGACAAACTTAACCAATATGTGAAATTAATAAACTACTTCAGTAATCTTCTGAATTTCTGATAAAAGTACAAAAGTGGAAAAATAAATTAAAAAATCATGGCTTTCTAGGCTAGTATTACAATATCTACAACCCAATTCCATTAATCAACACCACGTCATTTTTAAAAATTATTTATAAATGAATGTGATGCTACATACTATTTTATATCTTTTTAATTAATAATTGTTTTTTTTTCAAAAAAAAACTATTCCTAATACGTGTCCTCCTGTGATACCTGCAGCCTCTTAATAGTTAGGACCACAGGCCAAGAAATCAAGATTATGACAAATCAATCACATATTTACGTTTTCTGATGTGAGAATTCTTGGATTTAAAAATTTCGATATTTTCTTCTTGTTGACGGTATATTTTAAAAGCATCTAGAGTTTATCACTCAATTTTAATTTGCTCTGATCATATCTTGCTTTTAAGTATAATAATGTTTGAGTTAATTAATTTTTTTGTATCTTAACTAATTTTATACAAGTGCAGAGCTATCTTTGTCCTTGATATTTTTTTTGGTTGAAAAATTACTAGCGATTGTGAAGATTGTCAAGGATCGTATGACCTACCCTTGCTAACAATATATGCATTTTTTGATGAAAATTTTGATTTCGCTACTAATTCTATGAATATTAATTACTTTTTACAAGTAAAATTGTTTATAAAAATAAGAACACGTTGAAAAAATAATAATAAATATTTTAATCTCTACTAAAATTTAAGCTTGAGATCTCATGAGTCTCGACTCATTTTATTGACTATTAAATCACGGCTATCAGGTGCAGCCTAACTATTATCATTGCAAGAGAAATCGATAAACCATTAGTGGTAACATATTTTGAAGTGTATTATGTAAGTCCAGTTATTATTATAGGAGATTAGTGTAATCAACTCCATATAAACGATATTTTTACACCATTAAATTAGAAGATATTTTTTAAAAAATCGAAATCTATTAAAGAGAAGAAAAAGGATAGAAGAGATTTGGCAAAAGCTGTAAGATTGAGACACGTGGAGATAGGGACACGTGGTGTGCTGTAAAGGATTTTAGATTTAATTAGTAGTATTTTTAATTTGAATCACAAGAAGTCGGGCGCCTACTATATATGATGAGGATATTAATATTAATTTTTATACGTGGAAAGTTATTATTTATTCATGTGAAATGGGAAAGTCATAATAAATATACAACTCATGTGCAAAAGTGTATAGTTTCTCCTCTTTTATCTGTCTGACATAGCACATAACCCCTAAACCTCACACACACCAAAAGGTTTTAAAAAATCCCCCTTCTAGCTCCTCCTTGCTTGTGTCCCCTTCTCACTCCTTAGGGATTATATATAAATTGATTCTTAGTATTAAAAATATTTGAGTTTGGATCTACTCATACCGTATCAATACTTTGTATCTCATTTTGATTAGTTATGTGAGAATTATAACAATAAGTATTGTTATTTTATCTTTTTCGCGACTAACGATTCTGAGAAGGAATTGATTTTAATAAGCTATTCGCAATAATCAGATACGCAAAACATTTATTTTGAAACTATTTCCAGAAAATGTACATTTCTCCCTGTTTCTCGACAGAATAACCTCCTTCCGGCTTTTTTCTTTTGATATCTCTAAACTAACATCCTTCTTTGACAAAATAAATATTGTAGAAGAGGTTGGAAAGGAAGGACTTCGCTAATAATAATCTTTTTGTGCGCGAGGGAGGTCATCATGCACAAATTATTGTCTAAATTAAATATTTGTTATGTAAAGTTAGATATATTATCCTTTTCTTATGTGGCCAATCAAACATTTTGTTATTATATGAGAAATTTTATGTTGTGATTAGTAATAATAATACACTAATTTACCCAACGGTCCCTTAGTAAGACCATCTTGATAATATATATGATCACTGTATTTTGCATTGATATTTTCTAATTTAAATATATATTACTATATCTTAAGCAGAGACACTGAATGGTGTATTAATTAATTATTCAGATTGGAAGTGTTCAACCCAATACTTGAGCTAATATCTTCTTTGTAGATTATTTAAGAGTGCTGATTGTGCATAATAGTACAATTAGTACTTAATTAAGGAACACATAATCTGTCAAATCCTTAAATTGGTAACCCACTCGTCCAGATTATAAAGTAATTATATACTACTTTTGACATTTAAATTTAACAGATGGTTACATCCTAATTACTTCTTATTAAGTTAATCATTATTTACGACTCGTGTCTTGAAAATTGTAACAGAACTTTCAGTTTCAACAAATCAATATATATATTTCTATTATATAGAAAAGTCAATTCATGGACGATCAATGGCATATTTGTAATTATGCTTATAATTCAAGGGCAAATGATTAATAGCAATTTAAAATATCTATTGATTTTCTCACTCGAAATTTCTTTTCTAAAAAAAACACTTACACACAACTTAATTCTAAAAATATCATTACAAATATATAATTATGTTT
>JAABOM020000049.1:18147579-18170648 GCA_011800125.2 Solanum clarkiae | reverse complement strand
AGCCATTTTGCTTTATTCCATCGTACTCCAAGGCCAAAAAATAGTCAATCTTTGGCTCCATCCGAGATTGATGGAAAAGTGTTGTTCAAATGTGATAGCATAATACATATATTGCTTGTTTATGAAATTGTAATGGAAACCTTAAAAGGCTCGTTTCTGCAAATAACTTAGGACCATGGACTATAAACCAAAATTAGTATGTCTTTCTCATAATCTCAAGAAAATTTTCGATATCATAAACTCCACAAGTAATCTCAAGAAAGTCTGAACTAGTTACTCTTTTATTACAAGAACTTTGGCTCAAACTCACGCTAGTTGGGGTTGGCTATATGAATCCTTACTTTCCATGGTGTTCCATATGACTGGTCTCAATCCAATATTTATAACATGAGTTTCTCTACTACCAGAAGTCTTTTATTACATAATTCAATATATATGACATGAGTTTCTCTACTACCAGAAGTCTTTTATTTTTACTCATAAATCTCTAACAAGTTTAATAGAATCCTAGCTATTATTAGACCTACAGTACACATACAATTTAACTCTTATTGTTTATATATAATTAACCAGGGTAAAATTTGTGCTAGCACCATAAAACATATTAACTACAGGAGATTCCACTAAAGGATCACAAGCCTACATCATTAATGACATGAGGCACAAGCTCACTTGACTGCAGTTACTATAATGTGTGAGATTAAAAACTTACCTTCACAACTTTTCTGGTTGTTGCACGAAGAAGAAAAACTGATGCTCTACCAGAAGCCACCATCATATATTTGCACAAACTGCGGAGCAGAATAAAATTGCATTAAAAGAATGTGTATAAAACATCAAAGAAATGCGAGGACATAAGTAGTTTCTAACCCTAAAAAAAAATCCGAAGAAAATGTGGTAAATTCACAGTTGAACAATTCATCCAATGGAGTCTAATTTAGTGTATCACAGAAGAACATACAGAATGTGACCGTTGTGATTGTGTCCGGAGGTAATGTAAAATAGTGTCCTCCAATCTCTAATGGAAGTAATTCATGAGCCTCTGTCGAAAATGAATTAGATGATGATAATTCCACATACAGCCAATAACAATATATTGCTGAAAGACAAATTTTCCTTCAGAGAAAAAGGGTGTGGTGGTGCTTCCAATCAAACAGAAAACAGACAAATATAATCATCTTAGCTGGATTTCAATAATAGAAATAATGTGTGGTCACAGAGGCCAACTAACGAACTGTTTATAAGCTTGTTCAAGTATAACAAGAATCTGCTTATGTAACCAATATCCTGGGCAAATTATATCAAGTATGACGGACAACTTATGTAACCAACATCCTGGGTAAATTGTATCAGGTATGACGGACCTTGCTAAAATAGTTTCAGATATGATGGATTGACATTGAAGAATAGCAGACACCAAAATATCGCATTGTTCAGTCAGAAATTGTCAAAAGGCAATAGACTCCCCCTCATCCAAAATATTAGTCTAAGTAAACACGAGCCTTGAAGAGAGCCCATTGTACACAATGAAATAAGTATCTAGAAGATGCCTACTAGCACTAATATCTCTGTAGCTGCAACAATTTTATGGAGAAAGAAAGCTTAACAGTTACAGGCACAAATAAGAAATCCTGAAACCAAGTAAAAAAGGGTTTTTTATCCCTACTAAGTTCCTGAAACAGAAAAATACAAAGATCAAAGGATAAAATCAGGTGGTGGAGAACATTGCCCAGATGTTACCCTTCACATCTGGTTAATGATCATGAATAAATACGATTCCTTGTACAAAGGTACAACTATTAAGATCTTCACTGCATTTGTATATATAATATCCGCAATAATAGAGTGTTGAATTATGCTCAGATTATATCATCAGCTTAAATCATATCAGAAATCACAAATATGTTTCCAACATGTAAAGATATGCCAGCCACATGTAAAACCAGTTTTATCACAGGTTGGGATACTTTAAGTGTGCTTGTAACCAGCAGTCAATTAAAAATGCTTTAATAAGTTCATTCAGCTAGAGTAATTTTTTTCCTCAACTCCACATTTATCTAACCCTTATGTTTTAATAAAGATTATTATCACAATTTTTATTTAATTGCCTGCACATAACTCAAAATGCGTCCACATTTTTGGAGGCCTAACTAATTTGAAAACATTACTTAGAAGTCAACTGTAGGAAAGAGAGAATCGCTCATCACACATCTAAGCAAAAATTCTTGGTAAAATAATGCCTGAGAATTATCTTTGACAAGAAGACTATCACCTTCCACAGCATGCAGGAACAAGATGGATGTCTCTTTTTCCTATTTTTTCAGAGTTTGTTTTTGCATTAAATGAGGATGATAGAGGAAAAGATTCCCACTTTTGACTTTCTGGAGTACAAAAACGTGCCTCCTTAAGTACTTTGCAACAATCGACAGAGCATCTTGTCCAACTTTGAGACAACTCGATGGTTAACATGTCTGACAACCTTTGTTTCCACGTTCCACAACCCACATGAGAAACCATGATCATCCCTGATCTGGAGAAAATCTTTCCAGTTTCTTGGAACCCCGTGACACAATTAACAAAATAGTCTTCATCCCAGTTAGGGCACCCCATAACTCCCAAGACAATCTGTCCTTCAACCACAAGAGCCAAAGCCACCTAACAACAAAGCCTGGCCAAATAAATAGAAGAAATGGCAAGAGGTATGATCTCAATAAGTTCGTAAATCCTAATAGGACATGCTATGAAAGAAAGCTATGTAATAATGTATATAATGTCGGAGACGCTATAGTTACCAAGACTTCTTGTTTGGAGAAACATTAATTACTTTAACCTGAAACATGTTGTCAGGAAACATAAAAGAATGATACCAAAGAGGATGAGGGGACATAAAAAGAGAAGTCTGACTCTGATATGAGTCACAACGCTTTCCTTTTGATGAGTAGGGAGAAATCGCTGAAAGCAATGCAACTATACCACCCATACTATAGAGTAATTTAATTGAAAATTAGTAAGCTACTGGAAATAGTTGAACTTTTGCAGAGTGCATCAAAACCTTAAGGCAGATAGGATAATACTAGTAAATAATCTGTATCTTCCAGGATTTTCCCTCTTAAGTAAAAAGTAGCCTTTGTGGGAATGAACTAGGAAAATCAGTACCTAATTCTTAAACACCACAGTAATAAAAAAGAACCTAATTTTCAGTTATAATCCATTAATACCATGTTGGGTAGTTATTTCCAATCACTGGATATGTTGTTGTTGCTGTTGTAGTTATTTCCAATCGATTCAATAAGTGCTATGACCAGACAGTTAGCTACAGGGTTCACCCGATGTGGAGTTAGGGTCGGGTACCAATTACGTTCCCCCAAAGTCTTGGAGCATGACAGATTGCTAGCAAGAAAGAGTGTGGTTTGGGCATTAGAAACCTGAGGCACTTAACAACATTTTAATGATGAAATGGTTGCGCTGATTTAGTTCAGAACAACATGTCTTATGGAAATACGTAAGTTATGAAAAATGTCTCTGAAGGAGATTGATATTCAAAGGTGGTGCCTGCTCCTTATGGGATGGGAATTTGGAAAAATATTAGAGTTTTATGGTTGAGTTCTTTGAGTCCTATTGGTTTCAAAGTGGATGATGACAGGAAGATTGTTTTTCAAAGTAGTACATAAATTGGCTACGGTCCATTAAACGAGCAGTTCCCTACTTTATTCAGACTAACTTTGTTGTCTGACTCGGTGACACCACTTCGTTCAGTAATACAAGGCAAGACGGATGGAACTTCAATTTCAGAAAACATCTGAATTATTGGGAGATGGGCAGACTTGCTGAATTTTTTAAATCCCTAGAATCCTTTCAAGCTGTATTACCCATCTCTAACAGCTGGTGGTCAACAGGATAATTCATGGCCATGGAGGCAAATTTGGAAAATGAAAGCTCCCTGTAAAGAGGCATGGTTCTCATGGCTGGTAGCCAGAAACCTGTTTGACACATGAAAACCTTCACAAAAGAGGCTTTTGTTTGTATCTCCAAGGGTTACTTATGGAATTAGAAGCCAAAGTGTATTTAGCAGCTGTGTTTGCATTGCTCTATTACCAATCAATTACGCTTATGACTTGCTACCTTTGGCCATTTTGATCGCAAACAACCTCACATGTTAAGCTGTTCTTTTTACTGAAATTCCTCTAAGATGGTTAGCTTCAGCACAAATAGTCAGAATACCTAGACTAATGACAATCTTTCCTCCTTTCTTTTATGTTGTTTGAGAAGAAGAAAAGAGCAAACAAAAGACGGCAAGAAAACAAAGAAAAATATGTGACAAATATAGATTAAAGACATACCACATAGAGAGCTTCAACACCTTTAACAAACCCTCGTGTCCCATCAATGGGATCTAGCACCTGTATCAGGTCCATGAAATATTATGAGATAAAGCACAACCTCGTGATAGTAAGATGCAAACACAAATTCATTAGTATGGAAACGAACTGTCAAATTTCCTTTTAAGCATAAAAACAATCATCCAAAGTATAGACACCATCAGACTAGAAAAACACTGACAACATCAAATCATTTGAACTATAGGCCGTAAGCCGTTCCACTTTAGGTGTACAAATATTAGCAAAGAATCGTAGTCAGTTGTGCATGAATAATACAAGGCAATGAGAATTAATAAAGGAGGAGTGTACATCATGAAATAAGGATTTCGGAGGTCACGTAAACCTTCTGTTGCCTTCATTAGGATAGTATGATGCTTGTCCTTCCTAGTGATAGAAGCAATAATACATCTATTTTCCTTTCAATAACTCTCAAGTGTTTCAAAGATACCACCAACTCAACGTACATGGAAAAACCACAAAAGGTGTATCCCCAAAGTGGAATTGAGAATCTGTTGTTCCCTTTCCCGGAAATTCCTTCTTAATAATGTAAAGCTTTAAAGAGCTAATAGAGTTCATCCACGAAAATTAGTGTATACTACTCAGGAGTCATCAACTTACCCAGTATGAGGCTGGGTTAGGCCCAAAATTACAAGCATCCTTGCCCCCTCGGTCAATTGCTTTCAAGACACTATCTTCTGTTACTTCATCTCTAAAAGTTGCTTTATTTGCGACCACATCAACCACTGCTCCTACTAGATTAGTTGACCGCAAGAATGACGAGTCCTCTTCAGCCACCAAAGGAATGGACGGGAAGAGTCTGCTCATCTCTATTAAAATAAGAAAATGATAAAGTAAAAGAAACGATTCAATTCTGTGCTAAGAGGATAAATCAAGAGTGTCAAAGGGAAACAAAACAATGTCAGTCATGATTGACCATTCTTAAATTATTTGATAATTGATTAGGTATTTTCATGTAACAAGAAAAATTGCATGTCGTGAGGAGAAATCAATTGAAATGATGGAAGCTGACTTTTGAAATAATACACCCCTGCCATCTTCAGCCTACAATATCAATGCATACTACCTTATTGACATTTGACTCTATGAGGCAGAAAGCAACTTAAGAACACATAAATAAGTTGAAAAACATTCTAACTAGAGGAAAAAATATGTGGTGAGACAAATTAGATCTCCAACATGTGCGTTGTCTTTTCTCCTTCCTATTTTATAAAATATTGTTAAAAACTGATCTCACTTTTAGCCAAGTAACAAAGGAAGATGATAGAGAATTCAAGAAAAGAAAAATGAATCACCCAAGCTGACCAAAGCCTGCACCCCGAAGTCCGCAATAGTGACTGGGGTTTGGTCATTTTTCTCAAGAATCCTATCATCATCAGAGAACAACGACCTCTTCACCTAAAAACCATGAAAAAAGAAGTTGAACTTTTATTTGATAAATGGTAACAGAACTTGACAAGCTGCTGATTTCTCCACCCTAAGAAGAAGGCTAGTTTGATATATATTAGTACTTCATTTTTCATTGAAGCTTTGTTTGGCTCTCAAAAGCACACTAATGTCATCCCTTCAGAGAAAAGCTAATATCTTTTGTCTCCAAAACCTATGATCTTAAACATTGAGTACACTGTAGAACACAATATCAAAAATTCCATGTACTAAATCAAAATATACAGATTGTAGAGTAGCAGAGGAAGTTCCTAATTACAAATGCAATAAGCATCAAACATCTTTCCACATACAAGTACTATGGAATTATAATAATATTAGCACAAATCGCATCAATTAAAAGAAAAACTAGTTTTTTTACTGGAAAAACACTAAATGGACTAATAGCAATTAACCAAATGCACCTCAAAATAATTAATTAACACAAATCAAACAGCTAGGCCTTATTCCAAAGCTAGTTGAAGTCGACTGTATGCATCCTTTCTAACAATATCCCTCTACTCAGACCTATTCCTTTCCAATACTAAGTAGTTGATATAGGTAGTGAGCTAAATAAAAGAAATTTACATCAACGCAGAGACGGCAAGCTCGCTCGACAACATCAACAGCAGCTTCGAGTTCCCTATAATACTTGGCTTTTCTCTCCGGGAACGGAAGACTCAAACTCGACCTGCAAACGCAGAAAGTGCACAAATTTAGTATCGGTTAATGGAAGTGAACTTTTAGCAGCGGTCGGATAGGAATCAGATGTCAGAGACCTCACAGAGGCGAAGCATGGGCCAAGTTCCGTACGGAAGGGACATCGGAGATGAATTTTAGGAAATCGGACGGCAACGGAGCACCGGAAGAGATCCATCGAGGTACACTAATTACTGCGAAAGGTACATGGTTTGTAATGCAACCGGATGGAGTTCCGACGGTTGAAATTAGCAGAGGCTCTCACGTGCTGGGAGTTCGTTGAGTTCCCCGCACGTGCTCAGTCCAATTTATATCTATTTCCTTCTTAGCTTACACACAATAGAGATGAAGGAAGAACCCGGATAATAATATATTTTATCGCTTCAATTTATTTTTTAATGCTATTTAAAATTTATAACTATTTTATAATATATTTATCTATTTAATTTTTTTTTAATAGAGTGGAAATTATTTGAGACCCACCTTTTGTTTGAATTGAAGTAAAGGAAAGTCATTTTCTCCTCTTCCAAACAACATAAATTATTCTTTATGAACAACGGATTTTTAATGAAGGTATTTCTTTTTATTGTCAAAAATTTTGTTGTCTCTTCTTTAACTTGTATTATTCTTCCTAGTAATATAATTTTTAACAAATGTTGTGATTTACTTATTTTTTGTTTCTGCAGTTGTTCGTGATTTTTATGAACGTTTTATTGCCAATTTTAATTGTTCATAATTTTTATGAGTATTTTTTTCTTCAATTTCAGTTGTTCATGATTCCTATGTGTTTTCTTCTCTGACTTCAATTAAACTTATGTCTACAGCAAAGGTGAAAGTGAATGCAACAAAAAAGTTTGAAAAAAAAGAGTTTGATGATTATTTTTATGCTTGGATGAACTGCATGATGATTTATTTTTGATTGTTTTGAGCTATTAGCAATATGATAATGGTTTGGTGGTGGTGATTCACTAGAGAAGAAGAGATAAAACTCCAAAAGAATTGTATTACAGTTGTGTTAATTATATATGAATGATATTTGTAATATAATTTTAATTTAATATTATCCATTTTTATAAATTTGATTATTGTTGCTCTAACAAATATAATACATTTTTTACAATATAAGTTAAGTTAAATAGTACTAGAATATTGAAATTCATTCGTAATACTTATGACACATTTGTTTTTTTGTTTTTTTTAGTTATATATTCTTCACGTGCATTGAAACATGCATATAATATGTATAATATGCCTAATTCAAAATGTATTACAATTATGTTTGTTTTTTTCTTTTATTAATGGTGCTCAAATATATTATTGATTTATTGTATTAAAAATATATTCCCCCCCCCCCCATATACTGAAAGATGCATATAATATGTTTACTATATTGAATTCAAATGTATTATCATTGTCGTTTATATTTATTTTTTAATTAATGAATATCAAAAAATATTATACTCGAATTTTAGCCATTCAAAAACTATTTAAATTAGTTTATATGTTAATATATAAAAATTATATTATAAAGTTATTATATGTGTATTCATATAATATAAATTTAATATGAAAATAATTTTGTGATGAAGATTGAAGCCATTGAAAATTTATTAGGAGACAGAAAAAATTACAAAAAGGATGAAAGTGCCTTGATTTATGAGACTTTCCTCTTTATATCCTTGGAGAGGATGGTGAGGATAAGTGCTCGTAATTTGTATATGGTCATTTCGTTAATGGTAATTTTCACATTGATTGTCAAAAAAAAAGGATGGAGGTTGGAGCCGCCGAAAAAGGAGAGAAAAAGTTGCAAAAATTGATAGAAAAAAGAGAAAAAATTAATGGAAAAAAGAAAAGTACTGTAAAACTAATACTAAAATTCATAATTAATGCTATAAAATATATTACTCCCTTCGTCCTATTTTAAATAAATTTATGAGGTAATGCACACATATTAAGAAAAGAATTCAAAGAGAATTTGTACCATACTTTTCACTATTGCCTTTGAAAAATCATAAATACGTAATTTATCTCTTAGAAAATATAAAACTTCAATGAAATGAAAGGGTAAATATGAAAAAATTTTCAAATATTTTTTTTGAACTTTGAATAATTCAACTATTTTGAATATTAAAAAAATTCTTAAAAATTTAATTAATTTGAGATGTAGGAAGTATTTATTTAAGTAAATGAGCCATTAAATTACCCCCACCACTCCCCTTTTCAGATCAATTTAGGTCCAATTTTGGGCCAAATTGTTGGCCCAATTTTCTAGACCCGATCCACTTTCTTGTTAATTCCAATTCAACACATACATCCCCAAACAAACCCACGCGCTCCTTTTCTTTTCCATTCCCAGCCTCACGCGACCTCACTTTCTCTTCAACGAAAATAACCAGAGTCGAACCCAACAACGGCTCTAAGCGGAGGGCTGGGACTCGGGAAGAACATACAACCTTAGCCTTTAATTAGAATACCCCATAAGTCCATAAATAGCTTAAGAAATTCGTTTAGGATTCTTGGGAAATCTCGGCTATGGCTTGAAGGGTCTTCCATAATCGAGTTCGTAGTGGTGGAAGCAGGGCTCAAGATCGCTTTGGTCCTAGTCTCTACTTCAAAAGAGGTAATCCCATTTTCCCAGCTTCCATTTGTTTCGGTATTGAACAATGTGTATTAGGACGAGCTTTTTTGGTTCTTTTGTTTAATTGGTTAGATTAAGAACTGGATTTCAAAATTCTTTCTTTTTATTTTGATGTTTGATGTTGGAATCTTGTATTAGTACATATCACCATGTTGTATACCCTAAAATGATTCCATTTCAGTTGGTTTCAATAATGAATGTATGAATTGTGCGATTTTATTTTGTCACTGTTTGCGTTGTTTCCATCGGCTTGGCTGTGCTGAATTCTCACTAATTGTTAGCTAATCTCCATTTTTGTTTGGCTCGAGTATCACGGATGTCTAAGTGCATGATTTTTTTAAATTTTGTATTCATACATTTCCATGGAAATCAAAGTCCCTGCTCCTTATTTAGATTTCAAGTTGGCTCTAGTTAGCTGTTACATGTTCAAATCAGTGTGTTTTGCTTCAAATATACTTTATTTTCTACAAAGATTAGGTGTTTATTTAGTGTTTAAGTTCCAATGTTGATAACCTGATAAGTTCCATTCTCAATTTGTTGATTTATTCAGTTACTATTTTGAATGCTAATAGCTAGTTACTACTTTAAAATATCACTGTAAAGGTAGAATTACTCATTGTTGTTCTTAAGTGATTTGTTTGTCATTTTTTACTTTGTTTGGGATGTATTAAATCTTGTTCAAATTGGAAATATTAAAACAATTTGTTGTCAAGCTCAAAATGTTGCTTTTTTCCAACTAGACATAATTTGGGATAGTTGGATAAGGGGGAATGTTATTCTAATACTAGTTGGTGTTCAATATTGCCAAAAACAGTTTATTTATTTTAGAAGGTTATGTCTCTCCTTCCCCATTGCTTCTAATGTGGTGTGTCAAGGTCCAAATGAGTAATTGTTTATGGTTGATCTGTTCTGCTCCCTCTTCTTTGCTCATTACTTGGTGTCATTTAACTCTAGTGAAAATTGTTCTATTGTGTAAAATTTTCAGAAAAAAAGTTGTTTCAAAACATTACTCAGATATCCCAAAGAAGAGGAGAAAACGAAATTGCAGCTCAATTAGGTTTACAAAAGATGAATTTAGTGGAAACCTAGAATAGATGATGAAAATTTTTCATTCCCTTTTCAAGTCGTCTCGTTGTCTTCGGAAGGTAAAACCTTTAAACAAAAACTCCTCCTTTATCATTTTTTTTTTTGCTTTATTTTGTTGTATTAGCCACTTTGCTGTTCCCAAATATTATAGTATTCTTTTCTTTTTCTAATTTGCAGGAAATTTGGCATTTTCAATATGGAAAACCAATTAGATCGAAGAACTGTGCTTATACTTGTGGTGCAAGTATACGCTCGCTGGTTCTTGATGACTGTTCAGATGAAGAAAATGAATATTATCCATCTATTGTTCATCAACGGGTAGCAAAAGATAAAGGGTATTTTGATCATACTTATTATCTAAGCCTATTAGATAGTTGCTTGAGTGAAGGGTCAATTGTAGATGCCAAGAAACTACACGGGAAGTTGTTGACATTGGGATTTAGCGATGACTATAGGATTGGTGCTAAGTTTCTTGATATTTATGTTGCTGGTGGAGATTTATCCAGTGCATTGCAAATATTTGATAATTTGCCAAGTGGGATTAGAAATGTGTCTTGCTGGAATATATTATTGTCTGGTTTTTTACGGATGAAAAGAAATGATGTAGTTCTCAATTTATTTTCTCGAATGATAAGAGAAGATGTTAATCCGGATGAGTGCACATTTTCTGAAGTTCTGCAAGCCTGCAGCAATAACAAGGCTGCATTTTGTTTCCAGGGTGTTGAACAGATTCATGCTTTGATTATGCGTTATGGTCTTGGCTTGCAGCTCCTCGTTTCTAATCGTTTGATTGATTTGTATTCTAAAAATGGATTTGTAGATTCTGCTAAGCAAGTCTTTGAGGATATGGTGGTAAGAGATAGTTCGTCTTGGGTTGCCATGTTATCTGGTTTTTGTAAGAACAACCGAGAAGAAGATGCTCTTCTACTATATAAGGATATGCGTAAATTTGGAGCTATTCCGACTCCATATGTCTTCTCGAGTATTATAAGTGCATCCACAAAGATAGAAACATTTCGTTTGGGGGAGCAACTCCATGCTAGTATCTATAAGTGGGGATTTTTATCTAATGTTTTTGTTGGTAATGCCCTTGTTACATTGTATTCTCGCTGTGGATTCTTAACTTTGGCGGAACAAGTATTTGTTGAAATGCCACAGAAGGATGCAGTTAGCTATAATTCCCTAATCTCTGGTCTCTCTTTGAAAGGATTTGGTGATAAGGCTCTACAGTTATTCGAGAAAATGCAGTTAAGTTCGTTAAAACCTGACTGTGTTACAATTGCAAGTCTCTTGGGTGCTTGTGCATCAGTAGGAGCTCTTCAGAAAGGAAGACAACTGCATTCTTATGCCACAAAGGCAGGTCTATGCTTAGATAGCATAATTGAAGGTTCTTTACTTGATCTTTATGTTAAGTGCTCTGACATTGAAACAGCCCATAAATTTTTCCTCGGAAGCCAGATGAAAAACATTGTTCTTTGGAATGTGATGCTCGTGGGTTATGGGCAGATGGGTGATTTGGATGAATCATTCCAAATCTTTTCACAAATGCAGTTTAAAGGGCTACAACCTAATCAATACACATACCCCAGTATATTGAGAACTTGTACATCAGTTGGCGCTCTGTATCTTGGAGAACAAATACATGGCCAAGTATTAAAAACTGGATTTTGGCAGAATGTTTATGTGTGTAGCGTGCTTATAGATATGTATGCCAAGCAGGAAAAGTTGGATGCAGCAGAGAAAATCTTTTGGCGTCTAAATGAGGAAGATGTTGTATCTTGGACATCTATGATTGCTGGATATGCTCAGCATGACTTCTTTGTTGAAGCTCTAAAACTTTTTCAAAAAATGCAAGACCATGGTATTCTATCCGATAACATAGGGTTTGCAAGTGCAATCAGTGCGTGTGCCGGCATTCAAGCACTTGATCAGGGGAGACAAATCCATGCCCAGTCAGTAGTGTCAGGCTACTCATTTGATCATTCAATAGGCAATGCATTGGTTTTTCTTTATGCTAGATGCAGCAGAATAGAAGATGCATATGCATCATTTGACAAAATTGATACAAAAGATATTATTTCGTGGAATGGCTTGGTATCAGGATTTGCCCAAAGTGGATTTTGTGAAGAAGCACTAAAAGTGTTCTCTAGATTGCATAGAGATGGAGTGGAAGCTAACATGTTCACATATGGATCTGCTGTTAGTGCCGCTGCTAATACCACTAATATTAAACAGGGTAAACAGATTCACGCTAGAATAATAAAGACTGGTTGTAATGCCGAAACAGAAGCTTCCAATGTCCTAATCACATTGTATGCAAAGTGTGGAAGCCTTGTGGATGCCAGGAAAGAATTCCTTGAAATGCAAAATAAAAATGATGTGTCGTGGAATGCCATGATAACAGCCTATTCTCAACATGGATGTGGCAATGAAGCTATAGAGCTGTTTGAAGAGATGAGACATCTTGGTGTGAAGCCGAACCATGTCACCTATTTGGGAGTTTTATCAGCATGTAGCCATGTGGGTTTAGTGGATAAGGGGCTTTGCTATTTCAATTCAATGAGTAAAGATTATGGTTTAATGCCAAAACTAGAACATTATGCGTCTGTTGTAGACATTTTAGGACGAGCTGGTCATTTGCAGCGTGCAATGAAGTTTGTAGAGACTATGCCAATAAAACCTGATGCAATGGTTTGGAGGACCCTCCTAAGTGCTTGCATAGTTCACAAGAACATTGAAATAGGGGAAGAGACAGGTCAGCGCCTCTTAGAATTGGAGCCTCAAGACTCAGCAACTTATGTTTTACTATCAAACCTATATGCAGTTCTTGGAAAATGGGATTCTCGGAACCAGACAAGGCTACTGATGAAAGATAGAGGTGTTAAGAAAGAGCCAGGTCGTAGCTGGATTGAAGTTAAAAACACTATCCATGCATTTTTTGTTGGAGATAGACTCCATCCACTAGCAAATCATATTTATGACTTTGTGGAGGAACTAAATAAACGGGTAGTTATGATTGGTTATGTTCAAGACAATAATAGTCTTTGGAATGATCTGGAGTTGGGACAAAAAGATCCAACTGCTTATATTCATAGTGAAAAGTTAGCTATTGCATTTGGACTTCTAAGCTTGCCTGAGATGATTCCCATACGAGTGATGAAGAATCTTCGTGTCTGCAATGATTGCCACAATTGGATAAAGTATGTGTCCAAGGTTGCAGATCGAGCCATTGTTGTACGGGATGCATACAGGTTTCATCATTTTACGGATGGTGAATGTTCCTGCAATGATTTCTGGTAATCGGACCTGTTGAAAGGTTGAAGTGTGGCGAAGAGGGTTTTAGCTACTTGAAGGTTGAGACGACATAGTAAACTGCCAGTCTTTCCCCTAGTGATCGGTAAGGTTATATGCACTTCTTGTTCTTGGTCTAGTGGTAGGAGAACAGTATCGTAATGTGTAGATTAGGTGCACATAACGAGTTCAAATGGCAAAAGCCTAGTGTTTGAGTGTTGAAGAGGAGTAGAGGGGCGGATTTATTGTCCACAAAACCCCAAGGTTTAAGCTGTACGCCACAGCCCCTGGATATTTATCGGTTACATAAGAAAGGCCTCAAGTAGGTTTCAAGGTAAGCTAAAATAACCATGATTTCGTGTCTCTCTTCAGTTTTGGCAACCTCGCTCTCTTCTAGTTCCTCTTTCCTATAATGTCACTCTGGCTTGAAACTCTTTTGAGAATATGTATTAACATATTTATTTAGCACACATTAATATGTGTACATGATTGCTTCTGTCAATTGCAGTGCATGAGTTCCAAACAACTGGACCAGAAGCTGGTTCATGCGTCCTCCCAGGTGATAGCTGTTGGTAATGTTCTTAACTCTTAGTTTATGTCCTTCTCTTTCAAAGTTGTTACTGTCTATTTTTAGCTGAGTAACTATGTCATGCAAGTATGTCGTTCATATTTTCTTCAGTCAACGTCATAGTAATCAAATTTGCAGAGCATCCAGATAAAAATGAAAAATAAAAGGATCAGAAGAGTGAGCTGGGGTTAGGTTCAAAATTATGAGCCTCAAAGTGAAAGGACCAATGGATTTATGTATCTGAAATGGTTAGTATATTATGTTACCATTGTTGGTACCTTCACAGTGTGTTTTTTTTTAAATGACGGTGGTGCCTGTGCCAGCTTGCACACACCTAGATTATTCCACCGGGTACATACTATTTCCCAACAACACTTGTACCAAGTAACTCTTCCCTCCAAAGCACAAGAAGATGAGAAGAATTCACCTGTTTTTTCTTTTTTTTTTTTTTTTTGGTTTTTGGTTTTTGCTTCTGCTAGGAATCCACCAATGTCTCTTTCAATTTTATGGTAAACAACTTGTGGGAAAGCTGTTCAACATTACTCACTCCTTGCCTTGTCCTACATGGTTTGATGGACAAACGGATCAAGTAGCTATAGAGTAAATACTGTTGGCTATCTTCCTCGATAAGGAAAATCCTAACCCAGTAAGCAGATGTTATTATAATATATAAACACGCATCCAAATTATGATGCTGTCTTTTCATCAGCTTCTACCTTACAAATATGGAAGTACGTCCTTTATACTAGGACTGTAGGATGAGAAATAAGGTTGACAAAATGCTATATGAAGTCGTTATCTGTTTTATTTCGTGAAGGATTTTGAAAAACTGAAACTCCAGTTGCCGGAGGCAGTTGCTACTCGCAAGAAAATGTGGAGGATGCAGGTTAGAGGTTAATGGTGAAGGAAGCATCAGATATGGATGGTTGAGCCACCATTTGAAGATGCAGAACTAGCCTTGTAAGTTGATTTTGTCCCACCTAACACAGTTGTTTTTTGTTTCACATTTGCTTTGCAGAAGGTAAAGAGAGAAATACCTAGATAGGCAGCAAAGATGTAGATTCGCGGTCTGATGCAATTCAAAATCTGTACATCTTTGGATGGAAAAAGAGCACCACTTTTGTATCTTAAGGAAGACAACATTGCATATTCTTAATCTTAATAAAAATTGTATTGTTGAATGTCATGTTTCGTATGATTGATCATAGAGAAAATAAACATCGACGTAGAGTGAGATTAATCTTGAAAATAATAAAAAAAAAAACGATTGGATTAATTTCTTAAAACAAAAAGCTTACTCTGAAGTGGTAATTCTACATAATCTCCAAAACGTAAAAGAGCACTCAGAAAAAATTTTAAGGTATTCTTTCGTGACCTCAATTTTCGATTTCTCTTGCCCTACATAGGGGAAAAAGTAATTTTCTCCTTATTAATAAACCATAGCTCTCTATTCTTCTATTTTTTTCTTTTATTAATTATATATTATAAATCATAATAATTAATATTTAAAATATTTAAAAAGCATACAAAAATTCGTACGACTCTTCAAATTCGACTCGTGTGGTCATGCCACATAAATTATTTAAAAGGATATAAAAGTATTATAAATCATAATAATTAATAACTTAAATATTTCAAAAACATAAAAAAATATATCGAAATTTCTATAAGTACCACGTAAATTAACATAGAGGGAGTAACATAAATTATTTGAAAAATTATGTAAAAGATATTATAAATCATAATAATTAACAACTTAACATATATTTAAAATTTGTTGGCTTGCAATATTCTATCCATGTCACATAAGTTGGGATAAAAAAATAACATATATTTAAAAATGATGTAAAAAATACTATAAATCACAATAATTAACATTTAAGAAATTTATAACTCATGCATAAATTTGATTGGCTATCCAAATTTAATGGGTGCCACATATTATTTAAAAGTTACGTAAAAAATACCATAAATCACAATTATTAACCAACTAAAAATACCAAAAAAAGTCATAAAAAATCTAATTGATTCTCCAAATTCTATTTATGATACATAAATTAAAACAAAAAAGAAAAACATAAATTGAACACCGAGTCTTATATTTGGTAGATAGATATATAAGCTAAACATTCTGATGGCAGTAAACATGAATAATTCCCCACATTTCACTAATGAAGCATATTATCTGTCCATAGAGACAAAAGAAGAAAGATACAAAGTATTGATAGAAACATCAGAGAGATACTGATGACCGACAACAACATCATACCTAGTGAAATCTCACAAGTGGGGTAAATTGATACTGATGACCAACAGGAGGAAGAAAGAAAGCGGAGAGAAATTGCTATGTATATGTTGTGATTCGTCAAAAGAATGCAAGTGCCATTAAACAATTGATGAGTTGGCAGAAATCTTTATTAGTAATCTCACCATTGATTTTGTCACAATATTGCCAAAAAGCCCATCAAAGAGTTGATGAATTTGAAGAGATCATTCCGATAACCTTGCTATGCAAGCTCCCATTGGTCACAAGAACACCGCCTGAAGGAAAGATGAGTCTCCGTTCGGTTTGATCTGCTGCAAAATCAAGTGAACTTCCTTTCCAGTCAGTCACCTGAGAAGCAAATAACCAGGAAATTGAGCAATCCAGTCTTGCTTATCTTCTATGAATGAATCGTCCACATTCAAGTACTCTCGCGCATAAGTTGAAGGACATAGGATAAAGTCAAAGTCATAACCAGGAGTAGAATCAAAGAAAAAGATCAAAGCTTCTTAAAAGTAGGGCCTGTGCTTTGGGTTCAAGTGGACAATGTCATATGCAGAACAATGATGAAGATAGCACACAAGAAGAAAGAAAGTTGATGCCAGTGAATACTGCATCGAGTTGGGGAAAAAAGATCTTTTGCTTCATGCATTTGCTTAGTGTCAGCCGTCAGGTAATATAATGCCTCGATATGAAAATGTGAACAATTTTCCAGTAAGCAGATAAAAGGAAAACAGTAGGTCGTAATTTAGAGTAACAACACACTCTCTTCCCTTTGAGTTATCTCCTGCAGTCTCCCAGATCTTTCAAATCAAATATGGGTTGATTATTTCAGATTGTCTCTTAAACACACGAGAAAGTTTAAGAATTGAACTAGCAATGAAGCTATAAAACAAGCATCTCTTGTCACTTTGTGATTCTTCACAAGTAAATAAAGTGTGTGTCTTCTAATGACGGAATTTTAAGTTCCATGAACCACTTATTAGGAACTTAATTCTTCAGATTATATAACTTTTCAAGGCAAGCCAATCAAAGCATGAATCAGTCGTGCAAGAGACTCAACCTCCCAGATCTGACCAGTTCAAAATTTTTAGAAGTTTTCCTTTAGACAGTTGGGATAAGTCTTCAAAATCCTATATCCAGACTCAAAATGCAAAAGGAAAAGATAAAAGCTCTATCTTCAAATCTGCAATACCAGAAGGTGTTCTTTACATGACTAATTCTTTTAATTAACAGGGAAAAAAAAACGGGTGTTAATTACATGCAATATAGTTGGCAACTATTTGTTTAATTAAATGATATATCAGCAGCAGTCTTCTCTAGAACTGGCTGTAAGATGGCAACTGTTGGCACGCAAGCAGAGATATAGAAGGTATGTCAGAAAGAGACCAACAGAGAAATGCATACCTTCCCTCCAGCTTCATGGACACATATGATTCCAACAGCATGGTCCCAGACCTACATTCGATGGATATGAGCATCATACTCAACAACAAAAACAACAACATACCTAGTGAAATCCCACAAGTGAGGTCTGGGGAGAGTAAAATGTATGCAGACCTTACCACTACCTCATAGAGATGGATATGAGCATCATACTGCTCTACTAAATTTACTGTTTCTTTGAGAATATAATTTCACCTTGATAATGGATGTCGCCTTCTTCCCCTGAATGTAGACCGATGCTCTACCAGAAGCCACCATCAAATATTTGCACAAACTGTAAAATTAGAAACAAAAATTAAATAAAACAAGTGGACAAAAACCATCATGGAAATTACAGTACTTTGATTGCAGCCTCAAAAGAGGAAGAAAGAAGACAATGCAAAAGTAAGTACTCAGCTGCTCAGGCTAAAAGGGAAATGAATTTTGCAATCACTTGAAGAATGGTTATGAGGGCACTCTGTTTCCTAGATTATTAGGATAGAGCATTCAATCTCTTCTGGAATGAATAATGAACCTCTTCTCCATATCAGTTCACGATTGTTACCAAGTGCCAGTCCAAATTCCAATTTGGAAGCTAAAGTTTATTATAGAGCTAATTTCATTTGGAGAAGAAGTTTTTGATGCTAAAATGACTAATCAATTCTAAACATATATAGAGAATGACAAATATTCTCGTAGAATTCTAAACATATATGGGAGAACAGTATGGGATTAGTATATGTTCAAACTTGCAAGAACTGCAGATTACATATTTTCTGATCCAACAACAGCACATTCTATATTTGTTCAAGTCAAATAAAAAGGAGAAAATGAAGACAAATAAAAGTCTATGCAACCGACAAACAGCTTTAACATTTTAAGGTACAGATTGACATTCCAATAATGCACAAGTCTGCAGAAAACTTTATGTTGCTGAACCGCACATCATCAAGACGCAATGAATATACTTTCTCAGCAACTACCAGACCATAATATGCATCTATGAGGACTGTTCCAACTCAAGAAAGAGAGGCACCAAAAAAATTTTACCAGCCTAGACCTACTGCAAGAAAACGGTTGTTGGAAGTCATATTAGAGAGATTCCTGGAACAACTGCAATAACTTGGAAGAGAAAGCAAGCTCACATTGCTAGAACAACTGGAGCAACTCAAAAGATAAAGCAAGCTAATACTTGCTGGAACAAATGAAAAGATTCTGAATCATTGAAATAAAAAGACCATAGGAAAAGATAAGGTTGTGAGCTTGAAGGCAAGACTTCACCCACATGTTTTCTTTCTATCTTGGTGGACTGAGAAATGCTTAATCAACACTTTGTATTATGCACAGCTAAATAAGGTATTCCTAAGCGGATTTTGATGTCTAAGATCCATGATACTGCAGTACTGCTCAACATTTTCTCTTTCTTAGGTGAACTTTAATTCTATATAAAGGCACAATATAATCTTCAATGAGATGCTTCAAGTAAAAGCAAATTTGCTGGTGATTGACTTTTTTTTAATCAGGTAAATTGAGATTTCATTAATACTACATTCAGCAGATGCTGAAATGCACAAGCAAAGGACTTCAGTTGTTGACTTAGTTATATGCCTCTAAGGAAGAATTTTTCTTTTAATTTCTATTTAAAAAAAAAATCCTACTGCCATGGATTATAAGTTCACTTGAGGCAACGATTCTAATTAAAGATGCTCTTGATTGATAAATTCTAATAAAAGATGCTCTTGATTGATAAGTTCTAATAAAAGATGCTCTTGATTGATAAATCAAATCACCTCTACCTTTTGCCCCTACCCAACCTTTATTTAGGTCCAATTTACAAAGGAAATCATATTATTTTTACTTTCATCGTCAACCCCTCTGTATTGAAATTCATCAACCAAAGTGGAGCCCTATAGGGGTAAAAACTTCCATGAATGCAACCGCAGGAAGAAACATTTCACATAACAAATTCAAGCGCCCTTTCTTTTCACATCATAGATCTAAGCATCCTTTCTTTATCTAGGTTCATATGTTAAGAATATGAAAATTTGTCTCTAAGAAGAATGACTAACCTCCCACAGCATGCAGACAGAAGAAGTATGTTCCCTTCTCCTATGTTCTCAGGGTGTGTTTTTGCATCAAATAAACCCGACAAGGGTAAAGATTTCCATCTTTGACTTTCAGGAATAGTAAAGCATGCCCCCTGCACCATTTGGCAGCTGTCAACAGCGCATCTGGTCCAAGTGTGAGGTGACTCAATGGTTAGTAATTCCGACAACTTCTTTGTCCATGTTCCACAACCCACATGAGAAACCATGATGATCCCTGATCTGGAACTTCTATTTTCCCGGACCCCAATGATAGAATTGTCAGAACAGTCTTCGTGCCAATTGGGGCAGCCCATGACTCCTAAGACAATCTTTCCTTCAACAACAAGTGCCAAACCAACCTGAACAAATACAATATTCTTGTCAAAATAAGCATGGGAAAGGGGAAGAGACACAACTCTAATTCAGGTAGCAAAAAACTGCTATAGAACCAAGTAATAATACCTGAACCTACTGTGATAATGTATATGATGTCATCATTTTAGTTATCAAGTCACTCTTATGTGCAGAAATGTTAATTACTTCATGATAAGTGAAACACTCTGCACTATTGAAGCAAAATAGAAAGAACCAGAGAGGTTCAGGACAGATGAGTTTAATTTTGCCACCACTGAGGCGTTTAGTTTAACAGCATCACAATCTCTGGTTTAATTCCAGAGACAAGGTTTTTCTCTCAACATATATAATTCACATATGCATAATGTAATTTTCTGACAAACGGTATTCAACTGATCACTCTTGTCCCTATATGGCTCTGCCATGGAGTCCCTACATTCCCAGTTCAAGTGGGAATCAACTGGTACAAAGGGCAGATGAAGAGAGTGAGTGGAATGTAATCTTTCAAACTAATTACTTTCTACCTTGGCCATTTCTCTTGGAAATAACCTCAAAATGTTTAACAGCTTTTTCTTTTCCAGTTCCTCTCATTCTTGATTTTTTCTTAAATTATTTGGAAGCTTAAAAAAGAACAAAAGACATAAAAGAGTAATTACATTAAACGGAAAGGAAAAGGAGTTAAGAAGCATACCACATAGAGAGCCTCACCACCTTTAACAAACCCTCGTGTACCATCAATGGGATCCAGTATCTGTATGAGGTTGGAAATTTATGAGTGCATTCCAAATAACTGTGCGAGTATAAACTACAAACATGCCTTTTTCTCAGCTGTTCAGGGCATGGACGATAAAAGTTGATTAATTCTAATCACATAAAAAGTCATCCAGAGTAAGGACAGACAAGAAAGTATTTCCTGATGTAACATTGATAGAAGTGTGGATAGCCTTAATCTGGTAAAAGTTAATGTACAAAGGAAGACGTATTTTCAATGAAAAGAAGGTTAACGAAGAAATTTTTTTTCTCCATCCATCCGATCCCCCACCCAACAAAACACGTTTGATAACGCGTCCTCTTGACGCGTTTCTCAGGAGAAATTAATGACACAATTCTAAATTATCCAGGATTCTAGACAAAAAATCAAAAATTTGAAATTCTCCGAATCGAGGAAATTTCAATATTCAACATAAAATTGCACATGATCAACTAGACAAATGTATTTTTGATACAAAAAGTGATAGAGCAAACCCAAAATGAATTAAGGAATTATAGTTCCCTTCAGGAATTAGTTTGAAGCAGGACTTTAATCTCTTATCACGTGAACTTTGCGAGTATCTTTGGAAGCAGCATCGAACTCACCCAGTAAGTGGCTGGCTCAGGCCCAAATTCACAAGCATGCTTTCCTCCTCTGTCAATCGCTTTCAAAATATTATTTTCTGTTACTTCATCTCCTAAAGTTGCCTTATCCTTTACAACATCTAACACTGAGCCAACCAAATTATTTGAACGCAAGAATGCAGAGTCCTCTTCAGCCACCAAAGGGATAGAGGGAAAAAGTCTGTTCATCTCTATCATAATAAGGATGTAAAACAGTTAAGAAACAATATCATCTAAGGTCCAAGAAAAATTTTTATCAGGCAATTTGTATTTTTTCCAAGAAAACAAATAAGAAAATTTAAGGGAACCAAATGGTAAACACAAAAATAATATCCATAATTTTCAGTATTATCAAAAACCGCATTCATGATTTCATCATACTTCAAAATTATACTCATAACTTAATCATTATTACTTCCATGACAATCCATTTCTCTTTTTCTTTTTGGGTGATGGAGAAGTACTAGATAGCTGAAACAGCACTCAGTATACAAAAAAGAACACAAAATTTACCCAGGCTAACTAAAGCCTGCACTCCAAAATCTGCAATAGTGACTGGGGTCTGGTCATTTTTCTCAAGAATCCCACCATCACTCGAAAACAACGACTTCTTCACCTAGAAATTGTAAAGAAATCACCAATCTTAGTGGATAAAATGGTTGTAGATCTTGAAAATGGACCACTGGAAATAAACAAAAAGATGTTTATTGGAGAACTGCTCATATTTCAATTCAACCATTTCATTTATCAGAAGTATGGAAATAAAGTAAGTTACACCTGAACTAAATGACTACCATTGACTTGTTTGAGATAAGGTGCAGACAACTTGCTTCAAAAGTTTTGAATTTGAAGTACCCCAGAACAAGTGATTACTTTAGCAACGTGCAGTGGCTATGAAACTACTTAAGTGACAGGAAAACCTGCATTTTGAACAGCAGGAAAGCAGTAAGCAATGCCGTTAGGAATCCACATTCTAACCAATTTCTACAACTTTAGTCTGAAATTCATCATATCTTCCAGTTAAACTCATAGAACTTTGAAAATTCATCATATCTACCAATTAAACTCATAGAACTTTCTCTCTAGGACCGTAGAGGTAAGGAAAAGTAGCTTTAAAACTCAAAATAGGTTTTGGTTGATTAGCTCCAAAAGAAGTTGCCAAATGCAGCCAACAGAAAAATGAGAACTACTAGCCCCAATTTATATTTGATGCAAGTCCATTTCCATACAACTTTGAGAGAATCATCTTTGCTAATATTTTCTTCAACTATCACTACTACAATAAATAATTCAAATTAAATTCTGAAATTTATCTCTAACATCCTTTTCACTATCACTAATCTATTGTTACTATAAGTAATAAAGATAATTCTATAGTACAATTGTTAATTTTTTCAATGAAATAACTTCATACAAATTTTATATAATTAATGTAATATTCAATATGAAGTTAAATCAATTT
>JAABOM020000049.1:18125788-18139252 GCA_011800125.2 Solanum clarkiae | reverse complement strand
TCGAGAATTGGTTTTATTCAAATCAATTGAATATTGATCGATTCCCGATTTTCGAATAATTTTCAAATACTTTCAAAAGCCGGTCATTTTTCGGCATAACACAGCATATAAGATATCGATTAGTTTGGTAATAGATTAACAATTATCGAATGGTTATTGAGTAGTATATCAACTTACCTCTGATCTCTATATGGTACTTTAGTCACATTTTACCAATAAAATGACTTCTTTTCATTATTTTAAATGTAGTGAACCATTGAATAATAGTACTTAAAAACATTTTAACACTTGTCTTACATAAAATAACAAGATAAAATATATATAATTATAGAAAAACAAATAAACTTTTCCTTTAGGAGGTAGGACTAACAAAGGAAAAATATATAATTATTCTTATGTATTATGGTAAATTATCAAATAAAACTAATATACCTAAAATGAAAAATGTACGTGTAATCATTTTTAACGAGTTAACGGTTTACCCTACAAGAAAATTGAATAATATGCTCCAATTCAATAAACTGTTAATTATAAAATTTTAATCCGTTTCTCAACTGTTTATTCAATAATCTAATACAAATAAGTCATTAAACCAATTTTATGATTAACTTATCATTTACGATCCAATTTTGAACACCTTTATTTCAAAAGAATGACAATATTTGGTATTAAAAAGTCCATTTCTTTTTTTCTTTACAAACCCACCATTCTAAGTAAACGATATGCATTATTTTGTATAAATTTAATCATTAATTTATGATTAAATTTTAAATTATATATGTACATCTTTTCATTTTGAACACTAGAAATAGTAGACTAATGCATGACCGGGAAGAAAAGGACTAAAATGCCGCGTGGTATATAAGTTAAATTCCACCACTTATAATACAGTCAGCTTTAAAAAAAAAAAAAAAACTACATATAAAAGTAGACTCTCACCCCCAAACAAACTTTCTCAACTTGGCCGTTGCATTTCCCAAATTCAACTCCCCACCGTTCTAAAAAGTATTGTCAACAAGCTGTCAAAAAAGAGACGACACGACGTCGTTCTGAAGTCTCCGATTCACCGGCGTTAGTTCCTTAGTTTCCAGATTCTGATGGCGATCGCCGAGGAGAAGGACGGTAAAGTTTGGGGACTGTTCAAGCTCCCTTTTCGAAGCACACAGTCAACGACGACTTCGCGGTCGTCTTCGCATAGTACTCTTCATTACCGCAGTCAACAGCATCAATCTCTAGGAAATACTACTCTGGATGATGGATCGGTTCCTCGTAGCAACAGTTCCAGCTCCGTTTCTTCAGTAGCCAGGTCTTTGCTTCCTGTACGCCGTCGGTTGAAGCTTGATCCTTCCAATAAGCTCTATTTTCCTTGTAAGACTATTTTCTCTCTCCTACTTTTTAGAATTATCTGCAATCTCTTTGATTGGCTTGACGTTCGGTTGAAATTAGTGTTTGTGGAAGTACTTCTTTAAAGCTAGTTTTGATTGGTCGAATTAACAGCCTGTTCATTTCATTTTACTCGTCCATTTTAGCAAATTTATTGTACTTCCTTAAAAACTAGCTTTATTGGTTAAATTACTTTGTTTAACCTTAGTATTAAATAACTACATAAAAGTATTAGTAGGAAAATTTAAAATTTTAAAGTATCCTTAAGAGTTTAGTTAAATACACCTCTAATTTAAGCTTTGCGGAGGTTGTTAAGTATGGTGGATGTAGAATTTTCACTAAGGATATTCAAAATCTGAAGAACTAGATACACTAACTAGTTTATCATATATAGTAGTTTAGGGTCGAAAGGGAATTTTAAAGTTAAATCATTTCAAATTAAAGTAAAGTAATATTCTTTTTGGGATGGACCAAAACGAGAAGAATGCCATATAAAATGAAACATAAAAAGTACAAGTTTCTGTCAATGAGGGTTTGGATAAACCCTCTAACTATAAGCTAGCTCCCTCGCTAAAGTCGATAGGATAAGTAATATGAAATGGAGGGAGTTTAACTAAGTCATTCATCGTTGATTGGTTTAATAAATTTTTTCATTATACGATAATGCTAATTTTAGATAATGACGTCTTGCAATGAAATGTTTAAAATTTTTGGTCAGGTTTAGCAGTGATGTAGGACAGTAAAGGGAAACAAACTGTTCACCGACTTCATATGGGGCCAATCTGGGCCTTTTATTTTTGAAACAGACGGTTGTGTGTTATGATGACTCTCAATCAAAGCTTGCTCGGGGATATGCTATATTTTATCCCTTGTGCGTTTGGTACGGAGAAAACACTAGAAAACTGGAAAATGATATTTCTTGTCATTTTATATGTCGTAATTTGATTAAACATGAAATTCAAGAAAGTATAGGAGACTCACGAATCTTTCTTAAATTAAAGATGTACATAATGCACCAAAATATCCTTTGAATCTAGTAGTCTTAACCATGCCATGTGGATGTTAGGATTAAAGATTACTATAAAACAGGAGGTTGACATTTTTACGAAAGAGACTAAGAATAAGTACTCCCTGCATTCCATTTTATGTAGCATTATTTGACTTGGCATAATGTTTATGCAAAAAAAAAAAAAAACTTTTGAAGTTTATGGTCTAAGACAATTTGTAGATGTTTGTGTGATTGTAAATCATTTCATTAATGGTAAAAGGGATATTTCAAAGTTAAAATGTTTTTAATTATTATAAGATAGCATTCTTTTTGAGCCGAACTAAAAAGAAAAAAGTGTCTTAGACATAAATTTTTAAACTGAGGGAGTATAACCAAGACTTTCATTGATCACTTGCCATACAACTTTTCTTTATGTGTTAGGATCCTTCCCCTTCTCGGTGTATGTCAGTCATATCAGTGAGGTCAAATTCCCAAAGCCACTGTGCAGAAAATAGATCAGTATATCATCCTTAATTAATGAGTCTCATGTCAGTGGCGGATCCAACATTTTCGTCAAGGGTGTTCATACTTTTAGAACATGATTGGGTGATTTTTGTATTAAGGGTGTTCAACAATTGATGTATATCAAAAATATCTATATTTAACCTACATATTCGAAAGAGTTTTCCGACGAAAGTTGTTCATCTGACCGCTCTTGGGTGAATGTAGCTCCGCCCATGTCTCATGCAGTGAGTGCTATGCACCATTAGGTAGTGAGTGCTATGCACCATTAGGTAGTGAGTGCTATGCACCATTAGGTGGTGAATTCCTTCCTTTTCTTTTGTCAAAGTCTTTTTCTTTTATATATTTTGATTCTTGCAATCTATCCAAAAAAAAAAATAATCATCAATTCTTATGAAATTAGATTAGTGATTGTAAAATGTAAAGTTAATCCTCTAAATCCATTTTATCTGTGGTGAATGATTGTGCTCGAGGAAAGTATGTTAGCCCAGTTACACATGTGTTTGATATAGTTATATACACTTACGATAGGATAAACAAATTTCTAGAACCTCTTCTTGTCAAAACATGTTGCCTATTTGATTGGAATAACTAACCTACTATAGTTGTCTCCTAAGTAGTTGAATTCGTTTTGGTAGTTTGCCTTGCATATCAGTATGCTCTTCTCTTGATATGTAGTCTGCTTTCAGGAAATATGGCTTGTTGAATACAGTGTTTTTCTTCAGAAAACTCATGTTGTTCTGGCTGGAGGTCTTTGAACTCTTTGTATCTGATCCCATGGATTTACAAGTTGGTCGTTAGTGTAATTGTTTTATGCATCTGGATCTTTTGTAAATGCACTCTCTAGTGATCAACAAGATTGTATGGACTTCTTTATCCTTGTGCTTGTAAGGGGCTGCTTCCGAGTTTTACCTCAGTTATGCTGGAATATCATCTGCTGTTGGCTGTCAAAGATATACATACATTCATATATATATATATAGCATTACTGACTCCTGAAAGATTAACATTTTATGTTTTTTCCTGGAAGTTTTTGGTTCTTAATAATTAAAGTTCCCTTTTTTCCGTTCGTCTTGCACGCGTTTCTCAATCTATTTGATGCCTATTTTGTTTTGCAAGATGAACCTGGTAAACAAGTTCGCAGTGCTATCAAGATAAAAAACTCTAGCAAGTCTCACGTAGCTTTCAAGGTACCCATGATTTCTTTGTTTCTTTTCTATACATGGGCACTTCATTCTCTCCTAGCCCGTCTTTATAGTTTTTAGCTAGAAACTTTTTTGAGAAATATCTTGACACATTTATTTTTATTGCATTGTTGTGTTTACATGGTGGGTGTTGTTTACCTATTTTGCATTTAGTTCCAAACAACTGCACCCAAAAGCTGTTTCATGCGTCCTCCCGGAGCAATTCTCGCCCCTGGTGAGAGCATCATTGCAACTGGTAATATTCATCACTCTTGGTTTATGTCTTTCACTTTCTTCTTGTGAACACTCTTATATGCAAGATGTGTTTGTCATATTGCAATTGAATAACTACAGTGTGCAAGTATTCACTCTGACTTTGTGTCAATTTCATAGTATTCAAGTTTGTTGAGCATCCAGAAAATAATGAAAAACCAATGGACCAGAAGAGCAGAGTAAAGTTCAAGATCATGAGTCTCAAGGTGAAAGGGCCAATGGACTATGTACCTGAGCTGGTTAGTAGATTATGTCTCTGCTAGGAAGTTCCTCTTCTTTTTAGCATGTACTTCAGCACAGAGACTAGCTTTTAGTTTGTCCGATACTCCTATTACATTCAGTCAATTGTTCTTTTTTGGGAGGTGCGGTGGTGTGGGAGATGGGGGCTTCATTCAGTGATCACTTTTAATGGCAATAGTTCTGATTTTTCTCAAAGAAAATTGGGTTCTCCCACAATAGATGTTCTTTTCAATGGTAATGTGGTGAATTATACCATCAAAATTGGCTCTGGAACAAACTGCATAGTCATTGCACTTCAGCAAAGATGCATCCCTGCTGAAAGATGCATCTTAATTATTATAGGAGAAATCTGTTCAAACTATCTCTAATCATTGCCTGTATGTTCTTCTTAGTTTGATGAGCAGAAGGACCAAGTAGCTGTTGAGCAAATTCTGCGAGTTATCTTTCTTGATGTGGAACGTCCTAGTCCAGTAAGTATACATTATGGTGAACATCCATGGCATGATACCAGCTTTTTGTTGTTTTTATTACTTCAGATTATGAAAGAGCATCCTTTATATACGGGCTGTGCGTTAGAAAATAAGGCAGAGAAAAAAAACATCTCACAAGTTTTTGTTCGTTTTGTCTTGTGAAGGCTTTGGAAAAACTGAAGCGCCAGCTGGCAGAGGCAGACGCTGCTCTTGAGGAACGCAAGAAGCCTGCGGAAGATGCAGGTCCAAAGATTATCGGTGAAGGGCTCGTCATAGATGAATGGGTAAGCTACAATTTCCACTTACAATTGAAATCTTGTAATTCCTTCTCCCAACGCTTCATGTTTCATAATCCTGATTTCTTCTTCCTTATTTGTGCTTTATAGAAAGAAAGAAGAGAGAGATACCTAGCTCGGCAGCAAGTTGAAGGCGGCGTAGATTCTGTATAAATTACAGGTGTTGTCTCGAGATCTTTAGCTCCAGTCTTCTTGTTGTGTGTAATTGGTTGTTGCAAGAGATATTATGTTACTAGTGTGTGATACTAAACACAGTAGTATAACATTCCCAGGAGAGAATTTCAATGTCCAATCACAGTGACTTGGCATAGCCTCAAAGCTGTATATACATGCCATTCCTTTCAAGTAATGAGAGATTTTCAGTTTAAGAGACCTTGATTTTACGATCTTCAATGGCATCATCTTATAATTTAAAATATAACTTGAACCAGGAAATAGAGAAGCAAGAAAAGAAACTGGGGGTAAAACACTGAATTTGGATTATCCAACGTATAAGGGTCACAGCAGAAAAATTATGAGACCTCTAAAATTCTGTGGGCAAATTTAAGTCTAATGTGGGGACCTTAAAATTGCCTATTGCTATTGGCATAATAATAAATACACTAGTATCTCCCGTTCTATATTATGCTTTGATTGGACAAAGGGTTCAAGCATCAACTGAAGCTTGCAATATACCAAAACAATGATAGCAGCAATATATTAAAACCCAGAACAATTAGGTTGATGGAAAAGTATTATTTCAATGTTTAAGACAGAAGAGTTGAATGGAGTTTTATTAGTTGTACAAAATGAAACATTTTAAATGTTCTGGTATTTACAGTTAAGGAGATCCCAAAATCTTGTGAAGTACTCCCTCCGTCCCATATTATATGGACACTTGTTATTTTATACGGTTATTAAAAATTTATTAATACATTAGCGAATTTTATTATTTTATCCTTTGTTTATATCAATGTACATTAAATTGAGTTTTAAAAAATCATTAATACACTAATTAATAGTGGGATAAAATGGGAAAAAATTATTAATTCTATAAATATTTATAGTAGAAAATAAAGAAATGGTTATAATCCAGCACTTTCACTCCTTTACGAGCCTAACGAGGGGTTAGTACTAGGAAATTGATAAGAGTAGAAAACGGATCCATAGTTGTTGATTTTTCTCTCTCAATTTATAAAAAAAAACATTTTACTTTTTGGTCTGTTTTAAAAAAATATTTTTTTCTTTATTCGGGGCATGGAAAGTTTGTTGTGAAAGGGTATTTTGGTAAAATTTCATCCATAATCATGCTAATGTCAACTCGATGAATTAATAAACATATCCTTTTATCACTAAACCATAGTAAATCACTATTCATTTTGCACCTTAATTTATGATTTAATTATAATAAATTAGTATGATTCGATATAAATAGACAAAATTGCTGATACATTCCCGGCATAATGGCTAAGAAAATATGCATGCTGACAAAAAGGTTTACATAATTGAGCCACTAGAAATTCTGGAAACTGTGGTTACATGAATTTTTTATTACCCAAAACCACAGCACTCCGCCAACGGATACAGCCTTTTTACATTTATATATAATCTGCACCCGTGTACAAATCTTATCTACCCAATTATTATGGGTGAAGGAGAAAAGTAGCAACAAAAGTAACAATATGAGTAGTAGTTATCTAGGTAGAGTTTGTATGGCAGCTAGTGTAGCTATGGTGGAAGGAAAAATTGATCATTCTTCCAAGTATACATCTAAGTTTCAACCACTTTGTCAAATAGAAAATCCAAGATTACATGGGGAAGAAGAAGGGAAGAGGAAACATGTGGATGAGTCTCTTCAACAAGTCATGTTTCTTAATTGCTGGACACATAGCTAGAAGGGGAAAAGATTCATTGATCGAGCGCTCAATGGTAATGGATACTAAGATGGTAGATGATAGGAGCAGATTCAGGATCGGATGGTGTTGGTGGCTAGACAAAATTAGGCCTATTAGCTCTTATTTTTTAATGGTCATCAAAGGTGAATCTAGATAGGTGGCCTATTACTTTCGTCTCGAACTATGTGTGTATATATGTGCAACGAATGAAGGTAGATTTTATAATAAGATCATACATGTTTTCAAGCTGTAGTTTGTTCTCTATTCCTCTTGAAAAGGGATGAAATAATGTATATGATGGCTATGGGAGATTGGGAGTTTTTCATGTCCGCAAAGGATATAAGTGGGTGATATGAGAATTCAGTTCATTTGCTTGCACTCCTTCCAAAGGAGTACACAAAAATAACAATAGGATAACTTTTTGTTTGATAATCGTGGTGTTCAGACCAACTTACATACATTTCGACTTATTTTATGAGATACTTATCACTTTCCACCAGCAACAAGTGTCAGATAACTTTTTCCATCAAACTAGATAGAAATGAGAGAAATCACCTATATTTGTAATTACTCTAGGCATTGTTGGTCTAAGCATTTAATTACTCTATCAATGTATCTTCAAATTGTTTGTAATATATATGTAAAATCCAATCAATTGTTGCTATCTATAGAGAAAAAGGTAATAGTAAGACACTAAAGTCCAATTCAGTACCAAGAGCAAATTTAGTGCCACTTGAGAATTAATTCCAACAAAAGGAAAATTCATAACATAATGGATACAACAAATTAAACCAGCCATAATAACTTTATTATTATTTTTTTACTTAATAAAAGCCTAACTCAACCTCCAATTGGGCCTCAGTGTTAGTGTAATAATTTTAGGATAAGATGCCATCAATGCAAAGCCATTGACCCACAAAAAGAGCAGTGCAGTTGAGGTTTGGATTAATAGCACTGAAGACATCACTGCCTAAACCAAATGTCTTAGAGATGCTGAAGCATGTGTCTCCATTCTGTACACTCACCACCTTCAAACAGGATATTTCACGTGATGGACTTGAACTTGAATCTGAACTTGGACTTAGACTCGGGCTCAGACTCGGGCTCAGACTCAGACTTAAACCCACTGTTTCAACGAAATAGATTGGTCCCTCTGTTTCAACAAAATAGAATGGTCAAAGACGATTCAAAACTTGAAACAAATACGTGTACAATTAGCAAATTCAAAACAGTAATTGCTCTAGCTCTCAAGAGTATTATGGTCTAATGGTTTATGAAGGAGCTGAAACTAAAAAATCGATTTACTCAATTTATATTATGATGTAAAATAACAAATAGCTCATAAGTTAGTCAAAGTACACGCAAGTTGAATATCACTTGTTTAAAAAGTTGCACATGTTTAGACAAGTCATATCTATTAAAATAATAATATTACTTTTTTTTAGGGCAAAGTTTCAAGTACCCTCCACTTTTTCTCGTATATGATTTGACCTACTCCTAATTAGAGGGCCTTTGAAGCCCTTGTAAAGTACCAACATATGAGATAGAATTTTTTTTCCTCTGCAGTAACAAAAACATACTCAGTGAAATTCCATAAATGGGATTTAGGGAGGGTAAAGTGTACGTCGACTTTATCAATTTAATTACTACATTTTATATATGTGATCCAATTTTTGCGAGTGAGAATTTCAAGTCTTACCATGAATAGTAAATTTGCTTTCAACCAAAGTGATGAAGAAAAGAAGTGAAAGGATCAATATGAAGGGCAAAGTTCTATCATTTGGCTTGGCCATCTTTTTCTTCTTCTAAAGTATAGTTATTTTTGTGTATGTGATTTTCATAACAAGTAGTGCTGCCATTATATATACGAGGGTTCAAGAATAAGGACAAATTAAAGAGGGGTAAATAATATTCTTATTAACGAATACAAGAAAAGCCGGCAACGAAAGGGTGAATTGTAACAAAAGGGTCAAACAAAGATTAAAGATGAATACTATGATCACAACAAGAAAGAAAAACTATTTTCAAGTAAATGATTGATATATCAAACTTATATTAAGAACTTTGTTACATCTTCTTGTGAACAGCGACAACTCAAATATTGTTTATGGGCAAGTCATTTGGTCAAGTTGTTGGGGCCAGAGGTTAAATTGGAAAAATTATTCGGACAAACAAATATATACTAGTCAATCACCTAACATTAACATAGCTATGGTTTAAATTAACTACAGCTCGCAGCTAATATATAGCTTTAATTACAGTTTGACTTTGTATATGCGCATGTCTGTATATATCGTAATATATAAACACTGCAAATTGTATAGCAAGTTATACAAGTATAGCGAAATGTATACCGAATTATACAAACATCGTGTGCGAATTGTATAACGAAATATACAAATGTTGCGTGGATTGTACAGCAAATTATATAAATGTTATACAAATATTGTGCTAGAATTGCATAACAAAATATACAAACACTTCAAATCGTAAAGCAAATTATGCATACGATGGGTGAATTGTATAGCGAAATATACAAATACTATTGTAACTATCATTACAAAATATAACTACCTAAATTATAGCTATTTAAGCCTATTAAGTTTTAAGACTAATCTATTTATGATAATTTCTCAAATCATAAGGAGGCCAACGAACTAGACAGCCCAACGATAGATCTTCTTGGGATTCACTTCCAATCGATAACATGAAAGCGCTTCTAAAAATTCAAATTTGAGGAAATTTTTTAAAATTACACTCATTAAATTTGAAACTCCAAAAAGTATTTATATTATATTTTTAAAGACACAACGGAAAAATGGTTTGTGGGTGCTATTTCGACATTTATAGCATGTATATTTCTACAACAAATATTGAAGTCATGTAAGTAGGACCTCTAGGATATTATTTTGGAGTTTTGAATTGTATAACTGAAATATGGGACAATATTTAGGAGCTCAAAAGAATGTTACAAGATGCAGGGTATCTAAATTAAGGTGACAATTTTCAACGATATTCAGAAAAATAGATATACGTAAATTGTTTCAGAAAATTCTAGATTTTCAATTATATATTTTTTGGGCCGAGAAAACACGGCCCAATATGCATCTTAGGAGGTCCCCATCATGCATCTTCAGAGAAGCCCAACCCACCTAAAGATTCTCCTCTTAAGCCCAAATAAAATGTGAAGTTCATAAATGCTTCCAAGGGATGAAATTTATATGAGAGATTGGGAGTTTTAAGTGGGTGATATGAGAATTCAATCCAATTGCTTGCACTCCTTCCAAAGTAGTACATAAAAATTACAATAGGATGATTTTTCGTTTGATAATCGTGGTATTCAGATCAACTTGCACGCATCTCGACTTATTTTATGAGATACTTGTCATTTCTTATCAGCAACAAATATCAGATAACTTTGTCTACCAAACTAGATAGAAATGAGAGAAAGTCACCCTTATTTGTAATTACTCTAGGCATTTAATTATTCTATCAATGTATCTTCAAATTGTTTGTAATATATATGTAAAATCCAATCAATTGTTACTATCGATAGAGAAAAAGGTAATTGTAGCAAGACGCTAGACTCCAATTCAATACCAAGAGCAAATTTAGTGCCACTTGAGAATTAATTCCAACAAAAGGAAAGTTCGTAACATAATGGATACAACAAATTAAACCAGCCAAAATAACTTTTTTTTACTTTATAAAAGGCTAACTCAAAATCCAATTTTGCCTCAGTATTTGTTGGTGTATTAATTTTAGGATAAGGTGCCATCAATGCAAAGCCATTGACCCACAAAAAGAGCAGTGCAGTTGAGGTTTGGATTAATAGCACTGAAGACATCACTGCCCAAACCAAATGTCTTAGAGATGTCGAAGCATGTGTCTCCATTCTTCACACCCACCACCTTGAAACATGATAGTTCACCTGATGGTCTTGAACTTGAACTGGGACTCGGACTCGAACCCTCTGTTTCAACGAAATGGATTGGTCAAAGACGATTCAAAACTTTGAAACAAGTACGTGCACAATTAGCATATTCAAAACAATAATTGCTTTGGTGCTCGAGAGTATTGTGGCCTAATGGTTTATGAAGGAGTTGAAACTAAAAAATCAAATTATTCAATCTATATATCTGATGTAAGATAACATATACCTCGTAAAGTTAGTCAAAATACATGCAAAGGGTTTGAAGAGTTGCACATGTATGTTCACACAAGTCATATCTATTAAAATATATATATTTTTTCATTTTGGCAAATTTCAAGTACCCTCCAATTATTATTTCTTGTAATGATTTGACCTATTCCTAGTAAGAAGGCCTTTGAAGCCTTTGTCAAGTACCAACATATGAGATAGATTTGTTTTTCCTCCTCAACAACAGCAATAACATATCAAGTGAAATCTCACAAGTGGATCTAGGAAAGGCAAAATATACACAAACTTTACCACTAAATCAACTTGCCTAATAATAAACAAACCATTACTACAACGTAATTACAACATTATATATATATATATATATATATGTGTGTGTGTGTGTGTGTGATCCAACTTTTGCGAGTGAGAAATTCAAGTCCTACCATGAATAGTAAATTTGCTTTCAACCACAGTAACGAAGAGAAGAAATGAAAGGATCAATATGAAGGGCAAAATTCTATTTGGCTTAGCCATCTTTTATAGCTCAATTTAGCTTAGTATATCTTTTTTTTCTTCTAAAGTGTAGTTATTTTTGTGTATGTGATTTTCATAACAAGTAGTGCTGCTTATGTATATACGAGGGGTTCAAGAATAAGAACAAAAAAAATAACTATACAAGAAAAGCCGGCAAATGGCATTTGGGTGAATTGTAACAACAGAATCAAACAAAGGTTGAAGATGAGTACTATGATCACAACAAGATTGAAGAAATCTTTTCAAGTAAATGATTGATATATCAAAAATTATATTAACTTTGTTACTTCTTCTTGTGAACATAGAGAACTCAAATATTGTTTATCGGCCAGTTATTTTGACAGTGATTGACCAAGTTGTTGGGCCGGAGGTTAAATTCACATAGGGAAAAATTACAAGGATAAGTAAATATATACTGATTAATTAAATAACATAGCTATGGTCTGGCTCACTATTGACGTAGAACCTAATTATAGTTTGAGTTTGTGTGATTTGCATGTCTGTATATGGTGTAATAGACAAAACTCTGAATTGTATAGCGAGTTACAAACACCACGAATTGTATAGCGAATTATACATACATTATGCGTGAATTATATAGTGAAATGTACAAACACTGCGAATTATACAAACACTGCATGAATACAAATTGTGTAGAGAATTGTACAAGCACTATGAATTATATAACGAATTATGAAAATATAAATATACAAACACTTTGAATTGTATAGTGAAATATATAAACATTGTTATAGCTATCATTACAAAATGTAATCACCTAGACTATAACTATTTAGGCCTATTAAATTTCAAATCTAAATTATTTATAAAAATTTCTCAAAATCATGAAGAGACCAACAAATTAGACAGCCCATAGTTCTTGGGATTCACTCCCTATCCATAACATGTAAGCACTTCTAAAATTTCCAATTGGAGGATAATATTTTAGAATTTCATTCATCAAATTTGAAACTCCAAAAAATATATATACTATTTTTTAAAAAACAGGACAGAAAAATGATTATTGGGTGCTATTTCAACATTTATAGCAGGTATATTTCTGATTTTTTTTCATCTACAAAAAAAAAAGTATTATGTCATGTAAGTAGGAACTCTAGGATATTATGTTGGAGTTTTGAATTGTATAAACTGAAATCTAGGACAATATTTAGGAGTTCAGAAGAATGTTACAAGATGAAGGGTATCTAAATTAAAGTGACTATTTTTTAACGATATTCCAAAAAATAGATATATGTGAAATTTTCCAGAAAATTCTAGATTGCCAATTTATATCCTTTTTTGGGCCGAAAAAATATGAAGTTCAATATGCATCTTCAGAGAAGCCCAACCCACCTAAAGATTCTCCTCTTAAGTCCAATAAAATGTGAAGTTCATAAATGCCTCAAGAGTACTCCCTCATTCACTTTTAATTGCAAAATTTTGACTTTACACACTTATTAAGAAAATAATTATTAATATACTAAGCAGGACCAAAACTGTATACGTGGAATGCAATTTCGGCGGAGGGAGGGAGGAAGATAACGCTGAGGTGAGGC
>JAABOM020000049.1:18108371-18123490 GCA_011800125.2 Solanum clarkiae | reverse complement strand
AAAATTCATCTTACATATTATTTGACTTTTAAAAAAATTATATCAACAAAAAAAGTACGGAAAAAATATCAAATAAATTATCAAGAGATGGAAAGTTGCATGTTTAACGATTAACGAATGCAACATTTTGTTTTCATCCAACAATAGTAGCTAAACGCGTTTGGTAAATGTCCTATTCTTGGTGGAAAATAAGTATAATATTGATTTTTACTTACTTAAATTAGCGTTCACATCTCAAAATTTAAAGTTTAGGACAAAGGCACAGAACGAAAACAAATATTTCCTTTTTTTTTCTTTCTTGAAGTATCATTTATGGCCTGTTAAGAACCTTTCCGTAAAGTTGAAAGTGTTTATTTTATTTGAGGGGGAAAAATGCTCATTTTAGAGAGTTGGGAAATTCGTCTATTTTAAGAAAAAAAAGTGTTTTATATTATATTAGGGCAGAAACACTTTTGAAACCTTGGCCAAACACTAATTTATTTCTCTAATGTCAACAAAAATACTTTTTTCATATTGAATAACAAAACACAAATTACTTCTCTTCAAATGTATTTTTCAATATCTCTTTTAACAGTTTTTCTTAAAAAAAAATAAACATATTCTGAAAGTTTGACCAAACTTTTTTTTCGGTGAAAATAATCCCGCTTCCCAATTTATAATATTTATTTAGTCGATCTAATAAGAATAATAGCTTTCAATATTTTTTTCTTTTTGTAAGTATCTATGCTTCCTTTAAAATCACAAATTTTAAAAGTTATTCTTTTGGACATAGTTAAATTATTTAAAGAAACATGTTTATTCACTGTCAATTTTGTAGTTTGTATTATGGAGATCTTATACAAAAGACATGAACTACTTGCTTTTATAGACAAACACATACATTCAACAAAACAAAGAAAAGGCTACACAATTTGCTCTGACAAATTTTCTATCAAATTGGTGAGGTTGAAATATGTATTTTTCTATGCAAAAGAGAAGTTTCAATCAAATCTAGTTTAACAATAATCAATCATCCCACTACTACATTATACAACAAGTAAAAATAAAAACCCAAACTAATTCTTTATAGTCATACAATTTTGTAAGCAGCAGCCCCTTTAGCCATTTGAACACCATTTCCATTCATAGTTCCTGGATAATCCACTTCATTCAAGAATTTAGACCAGAACCAATGCTCTTTCCATACAATCACCATTTCTTCAATTGGAATGTTTTTGGTCTCAGGCAAGAAGAAGTAAATGAACACGGTCATCATCACCACAAAGAAGGCGAAAAAGAGGAACAATCCAAACTTCAAGTGACACAACATTGTCAAGAAAATTTGTGCCACTGCAAATGTGAAGATCATGTTCACTGAAACATTGATACTTTGTGCAGCTGATCGAATTTCGAGGGGGAAAATTTCACTAGGGACAAGCCATCCAAGAGGCCCCCATGACCAAGCAAATCCAGCTACATAAACACAGATGAATATCACAACCACTATAGCATACCATTTTGGCAATTCCCCTGGAGTTCCATTAACTCCAAATTTTATTGCTATCAGAATTGCCACTGCTATCTGTACATGTAGCAAAACAAAAAAGTTTAAGTTAGAAATACAAACTCTAAAGAGCACAATCTACTATTAGACAGCTAAAGAGAGAAGTGGCGAAAATTTCATCAAGAAAAATTCCAAGAATGAAATTAACTTACTTGGCAAATGAGCATTTGAACTCCACCTTCAAGAAACAAGAATCTCCTTCCCAATTTATCGACATAATAAATAGAGACGACAGTGGCAATGACATTAACTCCACCAGTGATGACAGCAGACATAAGTGAAGCATCAGCACCAAAACCAATAGTCTTAAACAACACTGGTGCATAGAACATAATCACATTGATTCCAGTAAGTTGCTGGAAAAATGGGATCATAATTGCCATTGTGAGATGTGGCCTATATTTCTTTTGCAACAAATTCCTCCAAGGGTGTTCAATTTTCCTAGAGGCCTCACTAGCCATAACTAAATCATTAAACTCTTCATCAACATCTTCAATTCCCCTGATTCTCTTCAGCCTAGCTTTGGCTTCGTCATGGTTGCCACGTTCGATCATGGAATTTGGGGTCTCGGGGAGTAACAATGAGCCTACTGTGATGATCAATGCAGGTACCATAGCACCTCCTAAGCTCAATCTCCATCCCCAATGAATCTTCGCGAAGAAATAGTTCAATACATTGGCCACAAGTATACCAATTGTGATAGATAATTGAAAACCAATGTTGAGTGCTCCTCTGTACTTGTATGGAGCCATTTCAGATAGGTATAGTGGAACAGACTGCAATTCAATAAAACAAAAACAAAATGTTGTCATCCAAACTTTTAAAAAAAAATCAAATTTGATGAAACAAGATGAAGAAAACAACAAATTTGAGTGTCTTACTGTTGTCCTTTTTGCTCTAATTTATAAAACGAGTCACTATTTCTATATAAGAGATAACTCCTTAATTTTATTTTTTTAATACATTATACACAAATTTAATTTAAAATCACACAATTGTTTTTTTCTTAAATTGTGTTTCCTTGATGGGGGCCACTTGTTCTTGTCCTTTTTGATAAGGACATAATATCAATAATACTTAATTAAACAAAGCAAAGAGAACATAATTTGATGATAAATATGTAAATCTGATAACTTGCTACTTTCTAGTCAATTAAAACCAATTTGTTTATTACTATAATAGTCGTAATCATGAGACAACGGTGTGGAAAAAAAATCACGGGGCACGTCACTTTAATGGAGAAAAAGAGGTTTTTTTTTCTTAATCTCAACAACCATCATTGGATTAAAATATTGGTTATATGACCATTTGATAATTACAGGTTGCTGAAGAATCCCAAAGCAGATTTATTTTTCAAATTAAAGGACTTATTAAAAATATGGTGGTGAAATATGTACTGTTTACAGCGCAGAAACAGTTCATAGTAGGGGATTTATTTAGTAAAATGTCTATTCAAGTAGGGTTAACGTGTAATGTTAAAAGGTAGGCTCCTCCTACTTGGGTAGGGCTCGAAAGTCCAAGTAACAATGATGTTGAATTCATAACATATTTTTCTTATAAACCAAAAACTATTTTCATTATCCCATGGAGAACGACAACGTATTTACTAAAATTTCACTTAGAAAACAGAATGTATGCAAATTTTTGGAAGTAGAAAAAATAATATTTTTCAATTTATTTATATGATATCATTTGATTTAATTTGGTATTTTAAAAAATTTTATTTTTTAAAATTTATGATCAAAAATAATTTTTAGATATTTTTATGACTGTAAATTGTTTTACTAAAGGTAAAAAGAAATCTTAAAATGAAAATATTTTTAGTTATAAGAAGGTAGTATTATTTTGGGACAGATTAAAAAGGAAGAAGGCAAGTCTTTTCAATTTTGTAGTTACGATACCTTTTAATTTTATTATTTTGAGTATACTACAAAATTAAAACATTATAAAAATTTTTTAAAAAATATTTTTTTAAACATAGTTAAAAAAAAATAAATAGAAGAGGTCATTATGAAAGTACTTGCTGCCATTCAGATCCGAACTGCAGAAGAAGTATTGACCGACGATTTGCCATTATTATATTTTACTGTTTTAGAAACCAAGAAATAAATGCATAAACAAATAGACATAATTCCATGGCCTAACCAAAGAACAGAGGAACCATAAAACAGGACAACCTTGAACTAAATGAAAAAAGGAAAAAAAAAAACAAAGATAATGTTGTTCGATTGCATAAACACTCACATGCTACTAACTTTAACAGAATAAACACCAAATTTGGTCTCGATAAACATGTTGGCATGGACCAACAGACAAATAATTAGGAATATGACCACATGCCAACGACGACACTGCTCATATTTTTTACACGATCAATAAATTCGAAATAACCAAAGGAACAAATTTCGTTGAACGTACCTGATTGGCAAATCCAATACCAAAACCAAGTAAAATACGACCAATAATTAGCATAGCAACATTCTGGGCAAATCCATTGATCAAAGCTCCAGCACAAAACAGGACACCTCCAGATAGCATAGAAAGTCTCCTTCCCAATTTTCTGGTGACGGTCGATGCCACCAGAGAAGACAAAAGGGCAGCCAAGTACAACGACGATGTAAACATCGTCAGTGTCTGGCTGTCGAATTTGCAGTACTGATTCGTTGAATCGTCTGCCTTTTGCTTTCTAAACACAGATGGGAAAAATCTACTCAAGAATGAGTCCATTGATGTCACACCCCCTGATTCATACACAAAAAACTCATTAATTAACAAAAAAATGTAGTAATATAACATAAATATTGTTTTGTTTTTCAATTCTAGGTGAACAAGTTGTACGTACCAGAAATTCCAATATCATAACCGAAAATGAGGCCACCCATGGCAGCGACAATGCAAGTAATAGTAACGTAAAGAGTTAATTCCCCGGGATATTCTTTCCCGTTGCCGGGACCAATACCACCACCACCAGCCATTTTTCTAAGCTGATTACAAAACAAGAACGAGTTATGGCAGAACAAATGATAGATCAAGAACTAAAATAGTTTTGAAAATGAAAGAGAGATTTGAGAAATGAAGAAAAGGAATACAGACGAATAGATGTTGGAAGGGAAGAGTTTATATAGAAAGTGAAGGAGACCATTACAATGTCTTAAACCCTGTAGATACCTCAGCTGTCACAAACCTTTTTCTCAATTAATGATTTATTATTTAGCTGTCAAAAACTCAAAATTATGCATAGAATCTTATCTCAAATTAATCTAATTTTTTATTATAGTGCTTTAGCATTTGCTTATCTGTTCACTTTTACTTGTTTATTATTTAAAAATTAAATTTTTATTTGTTATTTTTATTATGTAAAAGAATAATCACTTTTTCATATTTTATTTTTAATATTAATTATTTTCCAACAATTAATAGGAATAGTGTAGTATAAAATTACTTTATTATAAGTGATTTAACGCATGCCTCATCTGTTCACTATTACTTATTTATTATTTTAAAAGTAAATTTATTTTATTTATCATTTTTAATATATAAAAATAATTATTTTTATTATATTTTATTCTTAACATTAATCATTCTACGTCAATTAATAGGGATAGGATAGTAAAAAATGACTATATCACTCATTATTTTCATAATGAAACAAAAATGCACAGACATAGTAATTGACTTGATTAATTATGTCGAGAATAATGACAAAAATACACTGCACAATATACTGAAATTAGTAAATGAAGATGTTTTATTCAAGAGGTTAACTTTAGATAATTTCACAAAAATTCTTTGTTCTAGCTGAACGAATTAACTTAGGATCTCTCAGTAGATTTAGGATTTAAAAAGTTTATTGTTGAGGTAGTGGAAAGGGAATTAATTGGAGTTTTTTGGATTGAACATTTGTTTATTCTTTAAGTATCATGTAGCCTTTGGTCGCACATGTTAGGAATTTATGATAGAGTTAAATATGAATTTAATTTTATTCAACATTTTTGACATATTTACATAGAGAGTTTCTGAACCTAAATTTTTAAAGAATTTGGAATTTTGAACTCAATAAAATTTAAATTCTTAGTCATGACTTTTGTAAAGAAATTATTCTAATCAACACTTTCCACCTCCAAACCTAAAATTTAGAGATTTAATCCTACATTTTTAAATAGTTTAGAATTTAGAATTCGCTAAAATTTAAATTCTTACTCATAACATTTGCAAAGAGATTGTTCCAACTAATACTTTCCACCTCCAAACCTAAATTTTTGTGTATCGCCATGAACGGAAAAATGTACAAATATTGAGGGAGGTGTAATATAAAAAAAATAAGTGAATAAATCCCCCTTAATTTTCATTCTAATTGCCTCTTTATAACTGCTTGATTCGCACCAACAACACAATTTCAATTATCCATTTTTAGTAATTTGACAAATTGGAATTGTAAAACTCATTAAACGAGAAATATTCATTATTAGAATTTTATACTTTCATTACACTTGAATCAGAATCTTTATTAAGCATGAAAAAATCTTATCCATTCGGCCTAACCATTAGGAGCCATATGCATGATTAAACACTTATCGTGAATTAGGAGTAGATAATATTGGGTTCCTTGTGAACGGGCAGACTAACAGGGCAGTTGAGTTATCACTCAATTGTCAAATTACACATCAGCCATTACTCATCTAAGTTTTATATTTATCTTTCCCTTTTGGGGTATTATTGCCAAATATTTCCACATTTCTTTGATGGTTTGGTTGACTTTCTTTTTCAATACAACCGTTTACTTCCACCGTAAGGGACCAAATTTATTTCCTTTAACAAGTGTATTTTGTAGAATAAACGGTGGATGGCAAATCCATAAACTATTTCAAAGTTTGCGTTAGTTTTGTTATCCATTGACGAGACTTTTATTTTACCTTAGCTTTCCAACGTAACAATAAGAATGTGTATATATTAAATTACATCAACTATTGTCATTAACAAGATTTTTGAATCAAAAAAGTAATATCCTTTCATTGTCCAAATTAAAATGTTAGTATTTGAGGTAGTGAGCCTGTGGGTGCACTTATACAGATATAATATACTCCATCTGTTTTATTTTATGTGACACTCTTTTCTTTTTGGTCCAGTTAAAAAAGAATGTTATCATACTCTAATTAAAAATAATTTACTTTTAAAATTCATTTGTTACCCCTTAATAAAATAATTTTCAATCATATAAATATCTAACAATAATTTTAGACTACAAATTTTAAAAAATAATTATTTTTTCTTAAATACAATACCAAATTAAAGAATATCAGGATGGGAGGAGTAGTCATGAGGTTCCATGAAAAGCTCAAAATTAACTGGCCACTTTTTTTTTCCCACCTTTTCTTGACCAGTCTCTTTTTATTTTCCTTAGATTTGCACAAAGAAATAGATCCAAATGGGGTCCAAAACAAGTGGAAAAAGAGAGAGCTGATTATTAGGACTGTCGAGTTTTACCAATGAAATTAGGAGTTGATCTAAATTTCAAACCTGGTGGCTTGACTTTACATATAACGGAAGTAGGTGGTAACTCTCACGTCATCTTAATTTACATTCTTTTATTATACATTAATTTCTAACTTTACTTAATCAGATGACATTTAAAAAAAAATTAGGGGCAGGGAAATGAGAAATGAGGAGGGGATTAAAATGTGAAAAATCAAACTCTCACTAATAATATGGGAGTTCAGGTAACCAACCAATTATACTACTAAAATTTCTCAGATGATATTCATTTTTTCATGTAATCATTTTTTATTTTCCTTTCATATTATTGACAAAAAATTTAATAATTAGGACAATTTAACTCCAAAAGAAGAAACAAATTTAAAATTATAAGTCGATGGATTCGATGCGTGTCACTGTTTTTACATTTTCTTTTTAGCAATGAGTAAAGGGGATAGATAAAGATAGTATCTTTTTAAATTCATTTTTAATTCAACATTCATTTATCGGACGAAACCAAGAGTAGCATGAATAATGCTTTCTTAGTCCATATTAGAGTAGTTGTTAATATTATTAAATTTTCAAATATTTATCAATTTATATATTTTTAAAAATTTTTGCTCTTACAAATAATTATTTTTAAAAAATAAATAATATTAATTAAGTGAAAAGAGTTAAGGATAAATTAATTCAAAAATACGTGAGATAATTTCAAATATATACAACAAACTTATTAATTTACAACAAATATGGCCACGTGTTTATTTACATGAAAAATAACCAAAATCATAGAAAATATACGTGACTACAAAATATAATTTGCCAAAAGTCATAGAAAGTATAAACTCACTATACAATATAAATTACTTATACATAAACTATATTATGATACACTCAAAAACTGAATGAAATTTGACTATACATGCTTAAACAGTAAATGACCAGTTTTTTATAGTTCTTTTTCCTGAATAACCACTTACCATGATTATAAAATATTTTTTAGAGTTGTCCTAATAACAGTAGTTTAACAAAATTCCTGCTTTATGGGTTGCCCACAATTATATTTTGGGTTGAAGATAGAGTTATGATAAAGATGGCCTCTTAAGTATTAAAAGACCACTTCCATTATATTTGCTTCACCACAAATCATTACAAATACTGACTTTTTTGAAATAAAAATCCATGTGATGGGTCCATTGAACACTTTAATTTGCTGTCATCTTCTATATATCTTTTTGTGCATTTTCCTCTAGTTGTTTCTTAGTGGTTTCTCCAAATCCTTGTGTTTCAATTGGAGTTCTTTAATCACATTTTAAAATGAAGATAAATATATAGCATGAGCTAATGTCATTAGTTAAACTTTTAATATCTTCTCATTCAATAATATAGAACTTAGAAGTAGGGTAAATTAAAACAATAATTGAAAATATAGGTTCTTCCAAAGTGTCTCCTAGGAATATAATGGCCTAGAGACACATGAAATCACATATCTTGTCCTTAATTAGCCACTAATAAACAATTGCTAGCTATAAATTATCTGCCTTAATTTACATATGTTGAGGCATAAAGTCACCAAGCCAACAGTAACTAATTTTATTTTTTTCAAAGATAAAATCATCTGTTTTTTGTAATATTAAGTAGTCCAATTAATTCGAATTCTCATTGTACAGATATAACCGTTAAACAAAGAAGAAAATTAATATTAAAGCTTCCGCACTATCCACAAGATTTCAAAAGCTAAAAATTTTAATTTAGAACAGAACAATTTCATTCATCTTTATCATATCCTATTAGACCACATCAATCAGTTAATTTATTATTCTACAATCTATGAGTCCTCTCTGGATAATAAGATAAGGTAGGGAGAGGGCCTAAGCTAAACCCTAACATGACGAAGTCAACCCATTCCCCCACCCCCCAACTCAATAATAGATGGTTAATTAAGGTAAGCAAATAAAATAGTGAAGTCAATGATATATTCATCAAGTAGCGGGAAGTAAGGACATAATGTAAACCAACAGTTCAACATACAAATATTTAGTTCATACCATAATGTGTATGTGTCTGCGAGGCGGAGCCGGCATACAGTCAGTGGGTCCATTCGAACTCTTTTCAGCAAAAAATTATATTATTATATAAGGTTAAATTTTTTATTATCTATATATAATAGATATCAAACCCCTTTAGTTATTTCATATGTTTACTTCTTCAAATTTTGAATCGACTTAATTAAAATCCTAACTCCACCACTGTGTATATATGTGTGGGGGGGGGGGATCATTGAATGCATTTTTTAATGTTCACAAATATCTGTCAAGAGGTTAAGTTGTCCATACTGTCACCAATAATATATGTGCTTGCCTGTTAAATTATTTTAGATTTTATTATAGTTTAAATATTTTTAAGTACCTTTAGAAAGAAAGCGACTCGGACCCCATATTTCATGCATTTTCCTTTAAAATGCAATAAAAGCCTTAGACGAATATGGGCGTTGACCTATTCCAACTTGTAATATATTGCTGAATTTTAGAGTATCAGTTTTCCCATACAATCTGCGTTGAACTTTGAATATGATGCATTTGATATCAGTTAGCCTGAATCCAATTATTTCGATGGGAGCATATATAAGTTTATATACAAAAATTACTAAAATAATACATAAATATTAGATATGAATTCATAATTTTAAAAATATAATAAATTCACCTTCAATATTAAGAGTCTTAAATATTGAATTCATAAATTTTAAATAATAATAATAAGATCATTTGGATATATATACTCCATTAATCTGAATTTGTACTATTCCCTTCGTTTAAAAAAGAATTATTTAGTTTGAATTGATATGAAGTTTAAGAAAATTAAAAAAAAAATTTAATGATTTTGTGGTCCTAAATTAAAGTTATGTCAAATATATAAAAAAAAATTGGCATTAAACATGTCATGTGTAAAGTTAGAATTAAAGTGCCGCAAAAAAAATCATTCTTTTTTAAACAAACTAAAAAAAAAAGTTAGTCATTCTTTTTTAAACGGATGGAGTGTTATCATTTTATAATATTGGTTCTTACAACTTACATGCAATGATTTCTAATTTTAATTTCTTAAATATTGCATGATGACTATTAATTATCTTAAAATTTGCATTCGATGTGCAATTTTACTTGAAGAAAAAGTTGAGAAATGAGTGTCTAAATTCACACTTCATCGCCTGTTTCCGAAACTCCATAATTGTATAGAGTTACAGTACTACTATATATTTTTAAAAATTTATTCATTTTGGCGAATGAATATATATATCGGATGAAGCAACTAAAACTCGAAAATTTTACATAATTTAGTCGCTATAGGATAAAGTGACGTGTTATTTTAAAACATTTTTTATTTAGGAAAGGATTATCCACTTATATAAAAGTTGGATAACTTTTACTCCAAAGAGTAGAATATAATTATTAATCAAAGCCACTTGCAACGTGGACGGTGGAGTTTTCCCATGTTAAGAAAGAAGAAATGAGCTTTTGCATGAAAAAACCGTGTCAATCTTATATATCAGCAACTTTATAATTATTATCGTTATCCAAAAGTACGTATCAACCAAACAAGACATGTAGTGGTACAATAATACCAGTGGGAAAATAAATGTAGAATTAAATCCTTAAGGTATAAAATCACATGCGGTATAGACATCTTTTTTTGAAAAAAATAATGACAGTTCAAATATCCATCATGTTGTATGATATAATACTATCTATCTTTCATATATTGCTGTTAATTAATTAGGCTTTTTGTTACAATAAAAACATTCTAATGATATGTCCAAATTCTTGAAATTTTGAGTTGTCATGTCGCCTGAGGGTGATAATTTTTGTAGTCCAAACTGGTAAAGTTTTTGTAATGAGTATTGGTTTAAAAAATCATTCCTAATTTTTAAACAATTTTTTCTGGTCCATCTTCTATAATATGGAAATTAATTTTATGAAAATTTGTCGGTTTGAAGTGTTATAAATTCCAGAGCAAATTAAAAGATATATATAGTCTTTCAACTGTGTGCCCCTCCATGCTCCTTGACTCATGACTAGTGATTGGTCTCGCTAGAGTGAGACAACACAGAATTAAACGCATGGACTTTTTGGAAAAAGACTTGTTATATTCTCAGTCTCAAATTATTTATCCTATTTTTTTTTACATATTCCTGAAAAAAATCAATTAGAAGGAGTTTTGGCTGTTTTATCGTTATTGATATCTTAAAATTTAATATTTTTTCATTTAATGTTACTTTATTTATATATATGTCATCGACTCATTGCCCCATGATTGAGGTGTCTATAGTGATCAAGAACAAATAGTTAAAGGTGAAAATATAGAGTGAGAAATATTTTATCTTGAACCTTTAAAATGATACTCCTTTCGTCTTATTTTATAATTAGAGTTAATTTGAATTGTCACGAAATTTAAAAAAAAAAGAAGAAATACTTTTTAAATGTGTGGTCTAAAATAAATGATTGATATTTATGTGGCTGTATGTTATTTCATAAGGGTAAAATAAATATTTTAAAATTAAGATTATTACTAAATATAAAAATATGACATTATTTTGGGTACTAACTAAAAAAAATGAATCATTTAAAACGAAATAAGAAAAATAAATAATTTGAGATAACTATTTATAGAAAAAATCGATAGACAACGTAACATGGAAAATAGAAAAAAAAAGTCCTTTCTCTGTACAAGTGGTCAAGTTAATTAATTGTATGGACTCCCTTCCTATCGATCGAGTTGTTAAAACAATGGGTCCAACGTTGCTCCAAGTAAATTTAGTAAAAGTGTAATTTTGTCAAGTTGAAGGAATAATCTCATAAATCCCATTTTGGTAAAAACAAAAAGACGGGAAAAAATCCCTTGCTGTGGGTTTCATTGTTTTTGTTTACTTGCATCTTGAGTCACATAAATGAAAATATCATCCTCAAGTTAAAATTTGAAGATTAAGAAACTTAGATCTTTAATTTTATCGTTCCTCCAAATCTCACGTGCCAATAAAAGAAGAGAGAAAAAATAAATAAATAAAAAGGACGCATCAACATTCTAGACAAGAGAGATCATATCAAATTCTTTTTGGGACATTAACAGTGGATCTAGTAAAAACACTGAAAGCAAATTCAAGTGACTTGATAATGATTTATCATCAACATAATTAGTTTTAGTTTGGTACATAGAGGAGGAGAAACAACCGAAGAAATACAATTAAATAGCTGAAACAAACACGTTAAAGTCAAAAGAATATTTGAATTGAGCCAAAGAAAGAGGAGAAGCAGACAACTCAAGCAAGCTGAAGCAGACACGTTGTACTTCAAAAACTGTCTGCTTCAGCAACTTCTGTAGCCTCTTATTAGACAGTAATTAGTAATTAAATCCCTATTTATTCTATTGAAGAAGATTCCAAAATTATACAATGGATCAATCATGTATACTTGCTTCACCACATGAAATAAAAAACGAAATGTTATTTCCTATTAATGTGTATATTATACTATCAGGTAATTATGCTATATATGTACATATACCTATTATCAACGCATACATTTCCACCCATTTCAAGATCATATATACATTTCGTACTCTTTTTTCTTTTATTTTTTTTTCCTTTGTATTTTTTTAATTTTTACAGTTGTATATTTGCATTGCTACAATATACAGGTAGCATTGCATGTGATGGTTCATACAATTTCGGTGTTGGGATTAAAGTTTTATTAATTTGGCACCATACTTTATAACATAATAAAATTAGCAGAGGAGAAATAATAATAACAAAAAAGTATGATGATTTATATATTTTCTATATTGTATAAAAGTCAACGGTTTTACGTTGTATTAATGTTACAGGCTAACGATCCCATGTATTTGCTGAAAATAAGGGTTCATAAATTAATAACATATATACACTAGTTATTCCTATCCATCAAAATATTTTATATTTGGTCTGTACGTTATTGAATAGCACGTCTGTGCATTGACTCTACGTGTGATAAATTAATGTACAAGAGATCGAAGACAACCTATACAATGCATTATAGTAAATACTTACGTTGAGGACAGTTCTTGTTCAAAAGAATTCAATCTAGTTTGACTTATAGCCAATTATAATATTGACTTGTTTGATCATTTCTCCAAGTGAGTAATTCTTTTCGTTTTAACTTATATGAGTTAGTTTGATTTAGTATGAAATTTAATAAAGAAGGAAGGTTGTTTAAAATTTGTAGTCTAGAATTCTTTTTTTAGATATTTTAAAATTAAATTATTACTAAATATAAGAACATGTCTTTCTTTATGGGACCGACTAAAAAAAATAAATTATATAAATTGAATAGAAAAAATAGTATTTTATTCGATTAGAACTAGGTTCACAACTTATATGGATTAAAATGAAATTGGAATTGAACTGTAAATCTAGTTGCATTTGACTGATTTTCTGTTCAATGATTTGAAAAACCAAGTGGAACTTGTATGTGTGAAATACTCACTATTTTTTGAAAAGTCTAGTTGGGGGACAGGATGATATAGTTGCTTTAACAAAATTTATTTTTAAAAATAATCCTAGTGTAATAAAATAAAATAAAATAAAATAAAATAAATCAATGTGGCCGCAACGACCAACTTTCAAAATAATTAATCTACTGCCTGATTTCACATTATATTATTGGTTATGACGTCTTTATCAAGAACAAAAACAATTAATTAACAAACTGGAAGCTCTACTTTGGATATATAATATTTAAAAAAGGATTTTGATTGATAAAAAAAATCTATTAAAACTCTACCATGACTAAATTTGATCGATTCACTAACACACCGTCAACAACAAACAACATACCTAGTAAAATTTTACAACTGAGATTTGAAGAGGATAAAATATAATCAAATCTTATTACTATCTCATAGAAATAAAGAGTTTATTTCAAAAAACTATCATCTCAAAAAATTTACTAAAATTATTATTTTTTCCAAATAAAGTGCAAAGGCATGTGGATCAAGTTGCTCATAGCAAGTAGTGCCAGCTTATAGTAAGCACATAACTTAATTAATTAATTAAAAATAATAAAATGCTCTTCCGAAGGAAGATATTCAAGTATGGTGCACATGCTTAATTAGTTAAACACGATTAATTAATTATTGAAGATAGTCTTCAGGATGTTAAGAGCACTGACATTAATTCTCCGCCCCATAAGGTAATCTTGATAATTTTAATAATTTGTTTTACTTTCTTTTTTTAGTTTATTTTAAAAAATAATTTTCTTTAATTCAACTTTTCATATATGGCATATTTGATATAATGATATTAAATAAAATTTTGGTACATTCACATATTCTTACTTCAAAAACACATGATTCATATTTTTTTTAAAAAAATTAATTTTTATCTCAAATCAAAATCAGACAAATAAATTAAAACGAAGAGAATACTAATACTTGTTTATGTGCATATAGAATATGACATTGGTTACATCATGTATCATGAAAAACTATTTTTGGGTCGATCATTTTCTGATACTTTGTATGGAGTGACATGCATGACATAAATCGTAAGATAATTGTGGGAGATAAAGTATATGATAATGTTTTCATGGTCATTTTCACTACTGAATTGATGATATTATTTACGTGCGTGTTGACTCGTGATGATTTATGTCCAAAATCACACAAATATTTTTTTTAAAACTGTAGTTGATTTCATAGTTTTAAATAATATAAATAAATTATAGTTTTATTTAATATAAAATATATTTTAAAAAATAAAATAAACAAATGAAATTTTGCTAACGATCTCTGTGCTTTTATATAGAAGTATATATTGGCATAGATACACCACCAAAGGATGTGGATGAGATTGTTGTTCCGTTAATCAGAGGTTTCAGGTTTGAGCCATTAGAATGAAATTTTTTTTGGTAGGGAGTGCTTTACCCCAAATGGGACCCTACACGGCGCTAATCTCATTATAATCAGGCTTCAGTATGAATATCGGTCATCGAGTGAAAAACAACAACAACAACAACAACAACATACCCAGTATAATCCCACTAGTGGGGTCTGGGGAGGGTAGATTGTACGCAGA
>JAABOM020000049.1:18092921-18108271 GCA_011800125.2 Solanum clarkiae | reverse complement strand
AAAGCGCCTTTTGATTTCCCCGTCCAGACCTACATGGGGCGCATACGCACTGACAACGTTCACAACCTGTCCTCCCACCACGAGTTTGATGAACATCAACCTATCATTAACCCTCCCAACCTCAACCACAAAATCCCTAAGAGTCTCATCTACCAGAATGCCTACGCCATTTCTACCCCCAGAACTACTCGAGTACCACAGCTTAAACCCATCCACGTCCCGGGCTTTAGTACCCGCCCATCCACAAACAAAAAAAAAATATATGGACATAGATACGTGAAACATAATTATTTAGAAAGAAAAAAATTGTGAACTATGCTTGATGGAAGATAAAAAACTTATTGGGCTAAGCTGGGTTCGTACTAAGAAAAGGCAATTCAAAATGGGGCTTGTAGTGGCTTGCTGAAATTTGTTTCTTGGCCCAAAAACACAAAGCTGGAAAATAACGAAGATCAAATAAATGAAGAAATAATTCAATAAAACTCGAATTAACGAAATGACAATCTTATCCTCCTCTTCTCCGTTTCTATTTCCGATCCCCGATTCAATTCTAAAACCCTAAACCCTAGTTCAAACTCTAGACCCTCGTCTATTCTCTCCTTCGTGGGCAACTACCGATAACCACCGGCGATGGCGCTGTATACTTCTCGTCTCCGGCGAGCTCTCCCTCTTTCCTCTTCTATTTTCGCTCGAACACTCCATCAACCAAATCTGATTTCTCCAGCTGCTTCGCTCTCCCAAATTCCGTCTCCCCATAGCAGTATTTCTAAGCTTCACAGCTTCGGTTTTCCGTCCCAATCGAGGCTATTTAGATCTTCCACAATTTCGCTATCCTCGAGGTCTCGATCATTTGACCGGAACCCTGCAGATGATGAAATAGGTCCCGATACTATCCTCTTCGAAGGATGCGACTATGAGCACTGGCTTATTGTAATTGATTTTCCTAAAGATACTCAACTTACGAGGGAAGAGATGATTGAGACTTATGTGCAGACTGCTGCTAAGGTCTTCGGGAGGTTATTTCTGTTATCTTTACTCTAATTGTATCTCTGTATTCCGAGTATTTATCATCTGTGCATTGATATTTGATATGCTCTTCCCATTGAAGAAGGTGGGTAAGAAAGCAGTAATTATTGAATAATGTAGTTGTCAGATCTTTGGTGAACTGAGCTCACCTTTTATATAGATTAAATTGGCTTCACAGTGCAAATATATTGTGTATATGTGGTTGTTTTCTATGATACTTTATTGGTTCTAATATCAGTTGTTAATATGGACTCATCATTAAAAGAAAGCAGAAAAGGTATTACCCCAAATATTATCTCTGGTGCAATATAGAACTTGGAAGCTTTGAGTTTTCAGCTTATGGTGGATATGGGTACTACTAGTAGCTCTAAGTTTTGTGTGTACTTGATTATGGTGCAATCTTTGGACCTTTCCTATTATTTACGGCATGCAAGTCTAGCATTATTGTGTTTTCCAGATGTTTTCTGCTTATATATTCTTTTCGGCATTCTGCCGTGGGTTGCTAAGTGGTGTGATTTTGTGTCATCTACTGATAGCATGAATTATCTTTGTTTTGCCACCTATCCATATTGACTTTTACAACTTAATATGCACCTGATATTGAATGAAGAGTGAACTTCCTATCATTGACCTAAGCCTTTGTTGCTTTGTGTTGTGTAACTAATTACAGTGTGGAAGAGGCTAAGAAAAAGATTTATGCCTTAAGCACAACAACTTACCGGGGTTTTCAGGTCTTGTGTTCAGAGGAAACATCTAAGAAGTTTGAAGGTGGGTGTATATTATGTTGTATTATTCTGCCGGAGCAATGATAAATGTATTGTTGGTTTGATATAGAGGTTTTCTCTGTAAACAGGTCTCCCAGGAGTTGTGTTTGTACTGCCTGATTCCTATATTGATCCAGTAAACAAGGAATATGGAGGTCTGAATGTTATTTTTGATTAGCATTTCAAAACTCTGATTATGCTCTATAGTTATTAAGTTGAAATTTATTGTGGTTTCCTTCTGCATCTATCGTGCTATTAACATCAGGTGACAAGTATATTAATGGGGAAATCATTGAGAGACCACCTCCTCCACAGTTTCAAAGACAAGGTAGCAGGCCCAGGAGAGGCCCACAGTATCAACAAGGCAATTATCGCCCACCACAGGGTCCCCCTCAGCAGAACTATGGGCCAACACAGGGTCATCCACCTCAGCAGAATTATGGTGCAGCACAGGGTCCTCCACCACAGCAGAATTATGGCGCTCCACAAGGTCCTCCACCCCTGCAGAACTATGGCCCACCAAGGTATCCTCCACCCCAGCAGAACTATGGCTCACAACAATATCCTCCGTCACCTCAACAGAACTACAGACCACCACACAGTCCTCCACAGCAGAATTATGAGCGGCCGCAGAATCCTCTGCCAAACCAGAGTGAAGGTGCACCTCAGAATGTTCCTTCTCAATGGAATCATGGCCGGCAGCAAAGTTTTTCACCTCAACCGAGCTATGGGACTCAAGTAGCTGGGGTTCATAGGGGTCCGGCACCTCCTGGTAGCAGCCCAAGTGGATGGGATAATTCCCAGGGTGAAAGACAAGATTCAAGGCATCCATATGAGGTTAATTATAATCAAAGAGAGCAAGGAAATTATTTTCCTCAAAGAGACCAGAGAGGTGGTGCACCTCCAGAGCAAGGAGGCTTTGGAGGATTTCAACATAATGCCTCTCCACAAGGTGGAAATTTTGGACGACAAGCCTTTGGAGGTCAAACGCAAGGAACTGGCCCCACATTTGGGCAGAACAATCCAAGGCAAGGAGCAGATCAGAATTTCCCACAGATGGAGCATGGGGGCAACATGCAAGGGGGAGATCAGAGGACTTATGCAGCTAGTGGTACAATGGGAATGGACCAAGTAAGCTGTTGCTTCCACCTCCCCTCTTACGCATTCATTTGCTGTTTATTTCTCTGTGCATGACATGATATGATACATTTGTGTTTAAAAGGGAAATAACTTAGAATCCCCCCCTCTCTAAATGTTTGCTTTCGACCATTACAACGTTTTAACTCTGTATCCTCTTACTCCTAAGTTGCTTGGACTTGGATACGGGTGTCCGCTACGGGTGTGGATCTAGAGGTCGTTCTGGGAATTTGTCTAACAATAATTCAAAAATCTAAAAATGGGGTTATAGGTCTAAATAATGAGACATAATGTGGAATAACTTACAAGGTATTCTGTGTAGAATCTCCGAAGGAGATAAGGAAAAGGCCTGTTGTAGAAATTTGTACATACAAGGTATTCCATTTTCTTCAGTTTCAACTTTAATTTTATTGTAATACAGAAATCATTAGATCTGTCTCGATTTTCTCCATGGATTTTGGTCAAAGTACCCCAATTCGGTTGACCATATCTCGTATGGATCTCACACCCACATCATGTTGACACGGGAACAACACTGAAACTGAAAAGTCTGAGCAATTGTGCTGTTACCAACCCCCAACCACCCACCACCCCAAGTTCTCGTCCGGAACATAGCATTGACGTCTTTATAAAACAACTCTCCTAGGGAGGGATGAAAAGTAGTTTGAATTTTATTTTTCTAACATTTCTTTCATTTTTAATTTTGAAGGCCAACTTCTTTTAACATTTCTTTCATCTTTTTGTTTGCTTCTTTCTCTTCATTTTTTCCTTCCTTCCTTGCCAATTTCAAGTCCGGCTACCGAGAAATTCTTCGCCGCATGAAAAAAACCCCGGTTTACTTTTTTAATCAAGGAACATGACCAGATGTTTGGGGAAGGGGTTTATTTTTTTTTTCCAGTTCTTTTGTTTGGGAATTTTTTTTACAGTTTTACATTGAAACATGTTGCTCTATGTGTGGTGTTTGCCCACTTACTCAGCTCAAGTGTTTTTTGTCTTGTAAGGAGATTAATGAAGCATCTTAGATGCCGCGGGGTGTGGGGGTTTGGGGGGGGGGGTTAATAGAAACCCCGCCTAGTAAAGGTTCTAATGGGCGTAAGTGGATGGTGGGGGTGAGAGGATTTCTATGTATTTTGCCTATTTAAAATAGCCAAACTGTTACATTATGAGTGGTTTGTGCCTACTACTTACTCAGGCTATTGTGGTTCTTGTCTTATGAAGCATTGCAGACAAGGGGGGGGGGGGATTTGTTAATAGAATCCCCGTAGTTGAGGTTCTAATGGCAAAAACAGATTACTTTGTGGGGGAGGGGGATTTATGTAGTTTCCTGTTAAATAACATAAAAGGTAAATATTGTCAGATTCAGAAGTAACCAAAAAGAATATTTTAGGACAGTTTGAAGGTTGATCTGAAGACAATGAGTTCCCAAACCAAAAATACTGTTTTTTGCTTATTCTCTATTATAGTAATGTTAATCATTTGAAAATTCAAATTTGAGTTATTAAAGACATTCTGAAGACAAGTACTAATGATATATGTATGGAAGACTCAGTTTTAAAAAATAAATGATAGGAGTATATGTATGAAATACATTCTGACCATAGATATAAAAGTTTAGATTGCTGATTCTTTTTGTTTTTTCAAAAAAAATATTTTTTAAAAACTTTGTGTCGGTTTTCTCTGGCCAAGCGGAACTTATCTTATGTTTGAAGTTGATCAAGGTAATTGAATGATCCTAAAAGGGAACTGAACTGGTAGTTTGATCAACCAAAAGTTTGTCCTAGCGTCAAAGTTTTTCATTTTGGAGTACTTCTGTCCATTCAATAGATCTTGCTTTTGAAACTGGAATTACTTAGCTAACCGGAAGGAAGAAGTCATACCGATTTTTAATCAGAAAAGTACAACAACAACAACAACAACAATATACCCAGTGGAATCCCACAAGTGGGGTCTGGAGAGGGTACAATGTACGCAGACCTTACCTCTATCTCATAGAGATAGAGAGGCTGTTTCCGGAAAAGTAAGTAAATAGAAATTAGACCACATACCCTAGAATATTCTATTGGATTTTTTTTTGTAATTAGTAGAGCTTTCTATATAAAATTGTTGGAATGCTCTTTTCCACATTCTTTGACAACTTGGTGACGGAATTTCAATTCTTGCAATATCAGCCTCTGCAATTTGTTCAGATGAGTCTACTAGTTATCTCTTAGTTTGTTCAATGCTTATTCTCTGTTAACGTCTACAGGGGAGATACTGAAAATATGGCGCAGAATCATGACATGCTGAGAAATGATTGTCAATTAGCTCTTGACTAGCTCTAAAGGTGATGGTTGTTGTTTGAATAATTGAGAAACGGTTGATGATGACATCCTCAAGTCTCAACTATTACCAAGAAACTTGGGCTGACGAACATTGTCGTGGTAACTATTTTTCCAATGTCTTTGCATGTTTATGGAAATGGTGCTTTGTGAATGATAACATGGTGTAAAAACAAGCATGCTGTATCTGTTTCTTTGTGTAAGAGAAGGTTTTAGTGCCTTTACTATCTGTTTCTTTGTGTAAGAGAAGGTTTTAGTGCCTTTACTAAATTTTGTTATGTTAGCTAAGTTTGCAGCTGGAATTGCCACAAAAGGTAATAAAACACATCTAATTTTTGTTACCTTTTCTCAAAACTACATATTATGCGGTATCTAGGTGAGGGAGATTTAACATGAAAAATTAGTTTAGTTTAAATGATGAGACCCTCCCGCTAGTATCTTTATTAGAATTCAAACATTACTTTGATCTCAATTCTCAATGTTGCCAACATATTCTTGCCCAAGTTTGAAACTTTCTTTAATATAACGGTAAATGCATTGGAAGCAGAAAGATTAGTAGTCTATTTTTCAAAAAATAAATTAAAAATGGGGCAAGGGAAGTGGAAATGTGAAGGCAGATTACAAGTGGGGAATAAAACCTTTAATAAAAAGGTAGGAGTTTTGATAGCTAAAGTACTAAGATTTTCAGTCTTTGTTAAAAGTAAATGATGGCTTTACGTGAGTTTTCATATTTTTATAAAAGTTTGAAACTTTATTTAGTTCAAGAACTGATGTACTTGGATATTGAGATTGAGCAATATATATACCTTTCTATATCACACTTTCAAGCTATGAACTAAAATTAAATAAAAATGTGTTTAGAAAAGTAATCCATGTGGGAATGGTTACAAAGTCAAACTGTACCTCACATTATAGAAGTACATTACATAATATTATGCAATTAATAAACTAGAAAATTGCAAAAAGCAATGAAGATGGCTTTAAAAGGATTAAATTTGAAAAAGATACTTAATTTTTTGGTGATAAAAATAAAGAACATACATAAAATAGGATAAGGCAGGTTTTTTTTTTCTATTTTTAAATGGTAATTCCTTAAATTATGTGCATTAAAGTTGCAAATTTTCAATTATTAAACTACTATTTAAAAATAGTATAAAAAAGTTGAGATACAATTTATTCAGTTCTTCAATTTTCTTCATTGTTCTTCGTTAGAAATAATACAATTTTTTACAAATTGATATAGGTATTTAACAAATGGAAAAACTAAAAAAATACAAAAAGACATAAATAAAATTAATAAAACATTCAATAAATATGATTATTATACCTTATGAATACAACCTCAATGTGTATACGTATATTGATTGAATATAATGAACACAACTATTATTACAGTATGTATATAATAAATAATTAGTTGTTTCACCCAATTGTATTCATATATAAAAAATACTCATATATATATATATGTATGTATGTATGTATATATGTATTTACTAATCGATAATTCATAATTAGTGTTGATATTTGAATATAAGTGTACCACACAATTATGACTATGGTTTGATACAATACACTAAAGTATTTAAAAATTCAACTATATCAAAAAAATAATTGGAGAAAGCGAATACAAAATATATTGTTTTCTCTGGTTTTTGCGAGATTGTTACTGAAAGCAATATTATTAATTTTTCTCTCTTTTAAAAAATTTTGAATGTTCTTTTTCTCTTAGTAAAATTTGCCCCTTACTCCTAATACACTTATACAAATAAACTTTAAGAAGGTGATCAAATATTGATATGTATTTGCAGTAATTTAAAAGCAAAACATGCAATTGATAATAATCTGCAAATAAATTGAAAGAAATCAATTGATTTGGGGTTATGAGACAGAGATTAGAAAAGGAAGAGTAGAAAAGAAAAAAAAAAAGAAGGTCGATTTATTGCTTCATTAATTAAGATATCTTACATGTAATTGAAAATTTGTTATTTAATATAAAGTATATCCATATAAGATAAATATTTTAAACTATAATTAAATACTCTAAATAAATATCATTATTTGCTATACCATGTAATTTTTCCATTTTTTTAATGGAGTTAGAACAAACAAATACTTGCAAGCAAAGAATATAATTTAATTCTTCAAAAAAATTGGTGCATGTTGTGAAGGCTTACCTAATTGGACTTTGTTGAGTTGAAGAAAAAAAAAAGATTATTGGGCTAAGACAGGTTCAAACTAAGAAAGGCCTTAATTTAGGCTAGAAATGTCTTGGCCAAGTAACATTAAAACTGGAAAAGAACAAGAGAAAAAAGAAATTAGCATTACTTACGTAACAAACAATAACATGTCTAGTGAAATCTCACAAGTGAGGTCTGGATCAAGTAAAATTGTAGGAGTTACCACTGCCTCATAGAAATAGATAGACTGATTATTTTCGGAAGACTCTCGTCTCAAATAAATGATGAACAATTCAATAACACAAACACAAATAGAATTTGACTGTGAATATCAACTCTAGATAAATGGAAAACGAGTACTTCCTTTTCATCTGTTTTCCAATTGACAGAGTTCACAATTTCACAGTGCTCAGTGTGGACCATGTGGTCCAGCTTGTCTATGTCTAGATTTTTACTCGTACTAGAATATTTGGCAATGTTTATGACATAAACCCCAATTTTAAAAGCCTGCCCCATTGTGGTCCAATATGTTTTTTCAAGGACAAATCTGTCATCTTCCCCCGTAACAAGCATCTACATTGAGGGGGATGTAAGGGGATAAAAAGGTACATCATAAATAGATATAGCACATAAAATGGTTATTGGGAAAATTTGGCTAAATCTTTTATGTAAAAAAGAATTCTTAGTATTGATTAAACCATTTATAAGAAAAGGGTGTGTTTGATATATAGGAAAATGTTTTCTCGGAAAACAGGTTGGTTTCTATTTTATTTTCTCATGTTTGATTGATGAGTGAAAAATATTTTCTATTGTTTAGTTAGTGAATGAAAATATTTTTTATTTTTTCCTAGAGAATAGAAAATGCTTTTTAGTAAAATAGTTTATGATATAGAAATCAACTCTAGTAATCAATTCGGAAACCGACTTTGACACTTGATATGGGATTCACCTCGACTTCTGACCAAAAATTCGACTTCCAAATTTAGACTCAGCCCCAACTTTCGAATTGAAATACATCCACACCTGATTCCAGACCGAACTTTCAAATAATTTGATTTTTTCAAAAAGTATTTTTAAAATTTTTTTGGGCGTGGGGATGGGTGTGTAACAAAAAAAATGAAACTTTCAAAAGTTGAAATATATTTCAGAGGTTGAAGCAAGCTCATTTGTAGGGGTTTGCTTCTTTATAATATCTACACATCTACATGGGCTTCAAGTTTATCCTAAAAAGGTTCATAGAATGTTATATAATTATTGTATAAAGTGTATAAAAGAAGTCCAAGTCCTCTATCATATAAGACAGACGAGCTCATGTAAGTGTGTTGGCTATGTCAAGTTCATAAATATCACACGTAAATATAAAACCAATGCATAAGAAAATGACAAGAAAATACAGACGGGGCCATATTCATCCATCACTCTCTACTATGGGCTCCTTGGAAGACTAAGACAAAAACATTGATGGCTACTTATCAATTGCCCATCTCTAAATTCATGCATTAACCCATGTGCATCCTCAATAAATATTAATATCACAAAACAAAATGATGATACATTAGAAAAGATCATAACAACAACAACATACCCAGTGGAATCCCACAAATGAGGTCTGGGCAGCAACATACCCAGTGAAATCCCACAAATGAGGTCTTGGTAGAGATAGAGAGGCTGTTTCATGGAACCCTCGTCTCAAAAACCAAACAAGATATGGAACGGGCAGAAAATAAGATGTGTATATTCAGTAATCTTTTTATTATTGAACTGTTTTATATGAGTAGAAGCTAAAAGAAGGGCTGTTCTAAAAGCTCTTTTTGAACAATAAAGTACATTTATCTTGGTTTATATTAGATAAGATCTACTTTTTGTTTTTTTGGTGATGGATGGGGATTAAGAGTGTTAAGGAAAACATTTAAACATAAGACAAAATTGAATTACATTGATCAAGAATGCCAGATTCCATTGAGAATGTTTCTGAATCTATTGGAGGACAATTTCCTGACAATCTTTTTTGCATCTGAAACTTCAGCCTCCGCTAGCTTCTCAATGTTTATGAGATACCCTGAGTTTGCTATTTTCTTTCTGGCAATATTGCAACTTGTTAGTGACATGAGTATAGAAAGCAACAGCTTCTTGTTGCCAAAATTTGCCTGCTCTGGATCAAGCATTTGCAGCAGCAAGCCAACACTTTGATCGTTCTGTCCGAATCTCTTTTGGTTTCTCGGCACAATCACCATACTTGATAATGTCTCAGCTGCCATTTCTCTGACCTCAAATGACTTGGAATCAAGAAACTTCACTAGCTCTGGCATAAATCCAGCATCCCCCATCAATTTCTTGGTTTCATCTGATGTTCCACATAGCCAAAATGCTGCCTTTAAGGCCAATTCTTGAAGAGAACCGTCCCCATGTCGAAGAAAATACAGAATGTGATCCATAAACCCATGATTCAACAGTATGTTCACTGAATTTACTGATGAAAAACACAAATTCACAATCCCCCTCAGGGACATTTCCCTTGCCTTAGATGAGGACGATGATTTCGGATCCAAAATACGAGCTAAAGCTCTTATTCCACCTTCTTTCATGATCATTTGCCTTGTTGATTCATCCCCAGAAGCCATAGTTTGTAGAAAATCAATTGAACTAATTTGTGTAACCTCATCTTTTGACCTTGCAAGCTTGATAAATAATGAAACTGCACCCTCCTCAATCATAAATCTCTTGATTTCTTCAACCCCAACAAGATTTTTCAACACCCCACAAACTGAACCAACCAAAGGATCACTCTCTGTACATATCTTCAACAAAACAGTAACTCCACCATGAGCTGAAATTGACCATGCATTATCTGAATTCTCTGTGAGTTTTATCAAGCACCTGATGGCGAATTCTTTACTTAACCCAATCCCACACTCTAAAACTCTAATCAATGGGGCAATTATTCCAGCAGAAATTAAACAACTTCTAAAGGATTGAAACCCTGCTATTACAGATAATGCCTTAGCTGCTTCTTCCTGAAGATTATCTTCTTGAAAATCAAGAAAACTCACCAACACAATAACAAGATAATCAATTTCAATTGCAACTTTAACATACCTATCATCTTCTTGAATAATTTCATTCAAGGCAATCAAACCTTGTTTCTTCATCTCTAAAGACCCAATCTTGAGCCTTGACAACAAATCCCTAATATAGAACTTGATATCATCACGAGAAGCTCCTGCACTGGGCTTTGGAACAATAATAGCAGAGCTTTGAGAAAGCAAACCAAGAGAGTAAATCTCAGAGATACTCTTTATATGACTGTCCAATTTTCTGGAAACTATATCAAGATCACTCTGCATCAGCAGTTTCCCACTATAAGAAAACTCCACACAATTCCGAGACAGTTCATGGCAGTTCTTGAGGGTAGCTGTAATGGCCTGAAGCGAGCTGCAGAGGGGAGGGTAGTTTTCTGTGGAATCACAATTCTCAATGGCAGAAAGACTCGAAAGAAGCTCTTCAAGCTTGTTTCGTATCGATTGCCATTTCACAGGGAAAACTTTGATTGAATAAGAAAGAGATATAAGTGAAGAAATAAACTCATTCACTTGCCGGATTCTTGATTTTCCGGCTGATGACCCAACTGGATTTTGTGCATTTTCCGGTAGAGTAAACATGTTGGATTTCATTGGACTTGCCTGAATTCCATCCTCCGGCGAGATGGGGTCGGAGAAATGTGGAGATTCCGTCGAATTAGTTAGAGGATTTGGACGAAAAAGAGCAAAAAATTCAATAATATTAGCAATAAGGAGAAAGAATAGCTCCGGCTATATCCATTGCTCATCTTCAGTTGATGTACAGAAATTGTGAATGGACTGAATTGACAAAAATAGCCTTGTTAACTTTGTGACATGGATTGATTAGTATGAAGATTAGGGGTATTTGTGGTATTTTAGATCTTGTTAGTTGGACAAGTTTAGTAAGAACAGGAGAGTTTGTTAAGGCAACTGTTTTGGACTCTTGAAAGTTAGGTCCAAAATTTATACTAAAAAAAGATCTCATCCATTTAAAAATAAAAATAAAAATGATGGAATTAGTACAAATAAAATTAATACTATATCTTAAAATTAATACTAAATCTTATTTTACAAATTAGAAAATCTATGATGATTGACTTATATCGATCCCTACAGCAAAAGAAAAGTACTTGATCAAATAGTCATGTCAGAAAAACACAAAGATACAAAAATCATTACAAGTGTTAAAAGAAAATGATAAGAAATTCTTTCATCTTATTCAATTCACATGAAGTAAATATAAGGATAATGTTTTTTTTTTTTTCAAATATAAGGATTATGTGAGAAAGCAGTGTATCAGAAATTTTATTCATCATTTTCCAATCATTGCTAAAATAGTTTTGTATATTTTACTTTTCGGAAGTCAAACTACGTAAATTTGATCGATACTTTTAAATATTTTACTGACTAAATTGACATAGGATTACAATATATAATACTTTCTATGTAGTATTTTAATATATAAAATCTTATTTTAAAAAATTAAATTAATCTGATTACATTTAGCTTGTCAAATTAATTTTCAAAAAATAAAATGTGATAATAATTTTAGACGAGCCATAATGCATTTGATGACCTGTATACCTATCTGTATGTTGAAGATCAGAAAATATGCTTAGGTGTTGAACTGTTACCAGATGAAGGCTCCTATGGGTCGTAAGTTAGGTGACAGGTCGTAAATCTATTCGTACCTGGAAGATTTGCTGAAGAGTTAACAGACGAAATCCCTTACAGGCCGTAAGTCAGAAGATGGTCCATAGGAGAAGTTCGTATGTGAAAGGCAGATTTTTGTGCATTACAGTCTATGAAGGCCAATCATGAGCCGTGATTTTATCTACGATCTGTAACTATGTCCATCCTGTCTTGTATCCATTTTGAGGTCCTAATTCTAATTCGAATCAGCGGAGGAACCACACTCAAAAGCAAGAATTTCATATTGGTCAACATTCAACAATATTAGTACTTATTATACATGTATATTACAAGTCAAAAATAAGAGAATTCATGATAATAAAATACAAAGGTTATTGAATTCACCCAAGATGAATCCCCTTAATAAAGTCGGGGCCATATTTTTTTCCATTGAAAACATCTGATTAAGAATGAAGAGATGATATCCATTTGTATTCCTTATTTTATCATGAAATAGTTTGATCCACAAACAGTGGCTTTCATTGTTGCAAAAGTATAGTAGCTTCACAAGGGATCTTACTTGTGATGGTTTTTTGTTTGTTTGTTTTCTATTGTTGCTTTTGTTTGTCGACTTGTACTTATCTACTCTCGTATTGTTACATGCTTCTAGCTACTTTAGTGTCAACAAACTTAGATGGAACATGAGACCCATACTACAATTGAATCTACATATTCTTAAAATAAACAAATTTGATTAAAAGAAAACTCTACAAAACTATTTAAAGAAGAAACGTAACAAAAACAATTTCTCTTAAAGTCTTTTTTTTCTTTTCTTTAAGTAAGTTTTAATATTAAATAATTAACGGAAATTATTTAAGGACTAGGAGTGTATGAAAAGTTTTGTTCATCTTTTAGCAATAAATAGAAAATTATATTGGATGTTTCTTAAGTAGGTGCTTCATATAATGTATGGATAGACAGCTAGCACATTTTTGTATCTTTTTTTTTTTTTTTGGAAAGGAAAAGGTCCTTTTTTTGGAGAAAAAGCTCTAATTGCCAAAATGGGGACAACGTAAATTTGGCTTCAAGGATTTGGACAAAACAAAAATTTAAGACTTATTAGACTTTAATAATTTTATATCAAAAACAACCCCTCGATCTCTATTAGGTAGTGATAAGGTCTGCGTACATTTTATCCTTCTCAGACCTTACTTGTGGGATTCCACTGGATATGTTATTATTATTGTTGATCAGTGATGATGTTTTCGATAGATCCTTAGCTTAAGTGAAACATATAGAAAATAAATATGCAATAAATGTGATAGCCAAAAAGTCATGTTGAAAAATGAAAACTACGAATAAGAAAACATTAACAACAAAAAATAATAGGAATGGAAGTAAAAAAAAAAAACGATAGGTAACAATAATGAAAAGGGGACTAGCTAGACAACGCTTGACCTCTTCCTTCTACCGTAATGCTCGACTTTCAATTCTTTCTATCTAGAATTATGTTCTCAATAAGCTAGTATTGCAGATGTGACATGTCTTGTCTAATCACGTCTCCTCAAGAATTTTTTCAACCGACCTCTATCACATATTTTTGATGAGCTAAAAGTTCAAATGGTCCAAAATAATACACGTCATTTTACTTGACAACTATGTCGATCTTCAATACACCCTTTCATCAATGAGCCTAATTTTTTTCATGGATCAAACTCGTGAAAGTACTATTATTTGATAATGGCTTACGAGAGACCTTAGCTCACGACATGTTAAATTGATTGGCTATTTTATGATCTAGAATATTAAACTTTTAGAAAGAACACACTTTTCATGTAATTTTCATCAACATATTACAAGGGATATTACTTTTAATATCTCTTTTCTGTTTCAAAATGCTTCTTTTAAGTATTAGAAATATTTAAAAACTCATTTTAATCTTCGAATACGTAGAAATGACATAAAAAGGTAGTATACAAGAATCTGACATTTGACAGAGTAATGAAACAGTTTTGAGTACTAAACAAATTGTGTAATTATGGATTAATTAGAACTCTACTTTTTCTAGTATAATAATAAAATATTAGGTAGCAAACAAATATTAAAAAGGGCAAAAAAACATGGTGTAGCTTTCAATTAATAAGAAGTTTGGCATTAATAGAGATGACAAAATGCAATTAGCCCCACCATGCATGTGAACCCCTCAGACTATTTATTCCCAACTCTTTAGGCTTCTTGTTACCTTTTCACTTTATAAAATTGCATTACCCTTTTTTGGTGGCAGCCTGACATGACCTTAACCAATCCAAAAGCTGCTCACGCTAATTAGAACCTTTTTTTAAAAATATCATTTATGATTTTACGGGGTATATTATTGTTATATTATTCGTGGATTCGATTTATTTGAATTTGTACTAAAATAGACCTTCTATTGCAAGATCAGAAGTGGGTATTTCTATTGATATATTTTAAGTGTTTTTTTTTCTTCTTTAGAACTTGTTTGAATAATAAAAAAAAGTGCTTTTAAGCTTTTTTAAAAATTTAAAAAGTTTTAAAAAAAATAAAATCAAAAGCTAGACTTTAGGACTAACTGGATTTCTTTCGACTTAGTTCTCTGTTCATCTCAGGTACTCGCTCTGTTGTTAATTGGTATGATAACCAGTAAAGCGAAGGTACATAGTTATTTTTTTCGGAACACCCTAAACCATAACAACAAGACCAACGGATATGACCAAAAATTCCTTTGTTACGAGCTTGGCTCGAATCAACCTCTACAAATATGGGTCCGGATTTCAACCTATCTGATCGTGACTTTATTATTTGAGATTCTCTTTTCTTCCACTCTGTTTCGAAGAGTAACTAGGATTGATTTAGTTAAAGTTGTATATCCCTGACTTATGACTTTTAGTTAGCTTATAATCACTTTACAAAAGCCCATCCAAATATCTCTAAGGAGTCATTCGGTGTGAAGGATAAGGGCATTTAATCCCGGGATAAAAATATAGTGGCCCTTAAATTGATGTTTGGTTAGCAAACCCGGGATAACTTATCCTGAGATTAATAAATAGTACCGGGATAAGTCATCCCTCTTTTTGGGAGGTATAATAATCCCTGGATAACTTATCCTGGGATAACAAGTATAAATCACAATTGTATACTTTTAAACCTTTTTTTACATCTCATTTTAAATATTTATGTATATTACATTATTTTTTAATACAATATATAATAACA
>JAABOM020000049.1:18076523-18092821 GCA_011800125.2 Solanum clarkiae | reverse complement strand
TAAATGCATACCATGCACACATAAAAATATTTAAACTATATAAGATGAAAGATTTATTTTAAAAATGAATATTAAATAACTAAAGCTAACAAAGAAAATGCATAAAAAACTACTAATAAAGTGAAGAGTATTTTTGTAAACAAACAGCATATTCTTAAAATTTATCCAACAAACCAAACACTCAATAAGAAATAACCTCAACATAACTTATCTCATCATTACTAATCCCAATATTATTTATCTCATCATAACTTATCTCATCACAACTTATATTCAAATCAAACGACCCCTAAGAGTAGAACACTTTTATTCAAGAATTTTTTAGTTCTTAAAATTCGAGCTCAAAATATCTAATTAATTCAGAGAGAGATTCATCATCCCATCATACTCCTTAATGGTCCAAACTTTAAAAAATCCACGCAAAAAAATAAAAAATAAAAAAAATGATCATTTGGTCTTCAAAATTCCTATAGTGTAAAACAATATCATATTTACACTAAGCTTATTAGTTTACCATGGTTAGATAAAGCTGAAATGAGAATATATACGTACAATTTAATTTGATTAATTGATAACAGATTTTGATACAACACTCGTCATATATTTATTAAATTATAATAAATATTGAATATAAATAAAAATAAAAATAAACTATGCTACTAACATGCAAACTCATCACATAATTACAAAGATATAAAAACTTAATTAGAAGTTCCTTTTAATACGATTAGATGCCTATTTTGGTTTATTAATTCATATATATCAACAAAAATAACTCATAAGATGACAAAATTACAAACAAATAGTGAAAACTTAAAAGTTCCTTTTTGTATGATCGGACGATGCTATTTCAAACATTATTATCTTAGTATATGACAAAAATAGCTATTATTCTATTGGTCACGGAATGAGTATATTTTTTAAATACTAAAAAAATGTCAAAATTTTCTAATAAAGTCTTTTAGTGGCAGCGCCGCCCTTATTTATTTTTTAAAAACGTAATTTTCTTTGTTAATTAGAGTTGCTTTGAAGGCCAGCGTGAGAATATTTAGACTGTTAATCTGAAAAAGGTTTGTTGCTTCCAACTAATTCAACCATGTTATTTTTAATTATCATCACATACAAACAAAATAATCAACTATTCATTTGGCATGCCACTTATTATTTAAAAAGAAAAGAGAGAAAATAATACTAGCTACTATCCCTATGAAGATTTATCGAATATGATTTAAGTTTTTTACACCAATAGTATAGAAAAAGTAGGGCAAGTTTGGTGCACAAAAGCTTTCGTTATGCGCAGGGTCTGGGGAAAGGTTTGACCACAAGAGTCTATTATATGCAGCCTTATCTTATATTTCTGCCAAAGACTATTTTCAAGACTTAAACTCGTGACCTCCTGGACATTAACTTTACCAATTACTCTATATATAAGAAATAAGGATAAAGATGGATAGTTGCTAATGAAATTTTTTGTCGTGTCTATATAAAATATTTGTTTGGCCACAGATTTTCAATCATATTGTATATTAAACTGATGCAGATAAATAGTCAACTCGCAATGAAATAACGAAGGTATAGTAGTGTGTGCTATGAATGATCCAGTATCAAATACTGATAATAATATCAATTTACAAATGCTTTTTTTTACTTTTATACATGCTGAGCTTCATGTATTCTTGTACAGTTAATGAAGATCAATTTCGTAAAGGATGAAAATTTTACATGATGATTAGATCACTAAAAAGATCATCTGACTAATATCATATTATAACATTAAATTACTACAACAAGAAATCATATTAATGGAGTAAATATTTAGCACATCAATGTGTATATCATAAATCTTTCCATATATGTCAAGTATGAGTTTCACTTACCCCAAGCTATTAGCCTATTATCATGTAGAAAATTATACTTCTCCAATAACTTTCGAAAAAAAATATGTATATCATCAAACTAATTTAATGTGTTATAGCAAGAAATGTGTCTTATTTATTAAAATAAGATTCGTAACATATGTGACGTGGTGCTAATTCAATGCTCATGAAATGTTAGGTAGAAAAGGACATATATGATATTTATATTTGTATGAGGAAAATATGAGTGATTAATTATAGTGAGTTAATTAAAAGATCCCCTCCTTTTGACTTTGAGTGAGGAGGAAGTTAAATGAACACATATAATCAAAATATATAGTACCTTTGCTTTGAAGAGAAAAGCCACATACACATACCAATATAAAGTGCATATCCACTTCAATAAAACATAATCCTCTAGTACAGTAATAATGTTCAGCACAATAAAATAACACTTTAGGAAAAGTAAATTGAACTTGCAGTATGATTGTGTAATTGATGACTTATAAGTTATGTATATCGTCAGTGTAAAGATTATTTTTATGTATTAATGTAATTGGTTATTAGTTATCATGTTTACTAGGTTACCTGTTAATGCTTATATCATAGAAACTAATTTACTTATAAATGTCTCATAAATGATTTAGTTGCGTAAATCTTTTTTTATATCAAGTGCCATATATATAAATTTGACTATAATTAAGGGAAAAATAGGGTAAGTGAACAGAGATTCACTTTAGTGAAGACAAAAGCCATAGACATATCATATATCAATGAAAATAGAAAGGCCAACAAATTACAAGATTTATATGCATCTTGTTGTTGAGGATTAGTTGGTTCGTATCCCTTGATATGGACTGCTCTATAAATTTATTTTGTCTGACCACATCAAGCATCCCCATGAAAATATCTTTTTCTAGAAAATAAATAATTTTTCTTATTTATTTTTGATGCTTGATAAACTTGGAAAATGTTGTATAAAAAAATTCATGTATAATAGAAAATATTGTATAAAAAGTATTTATGTATAATCTAGATAAAAGATTAGCCGGTTGAGCGGGGTAGCAACGGTGGGGGTTGGGGGTACTATTGATTATCACGGGGAGGAGAAAATGAAACATGGAATGAATGCTATTGAATTTATTTCCGTAGTAACCGCCATAAAAGTCATTTCTATAGTTTTCATGAAAATGCTATAAACGATCCTGGAATCATGGAAAAATTATAGGATAGAAGAATCAACACCCACATTATTTATTAATAGAATTATGTTTCTTCAAAATACATAATATATATATATAATTTTAAGACATTATATTTTGTTGAAAACAATATTTTTCATAATATTTTAATAACCAAAGATGAAAAATATAATTAAAAACACCATGCCAAAATACCCAATTAGTACGTTTTTACTTGGACCCCTTAGAATTCCCAATTCTAATGCTGGTCCACTAACTCTATATAGTTAACATACTTTTCCTAAGATGGCCTAATTAAATGCTACGTAATTAATTAATCGTCTCATTTATTATAAACCGCGTGTACGTTTCCATGTGAAATAAGATGGACAATGGGGTTTCATCTACTTACAATAATTCAGCTTATTTAATTTAAGTATTGATTATGATAAGTATAATTATGCAACCTTTCTTCAATTTTGATTCAAATAATTACATAAGGAATAATTATTTCGCACCATCAGTGTAATTGAACTGGGTATTAATATAGAAAAGGTAAAATAGTATATTTTTCAGGATCAAAGTTGATATTAACAGTTAACTTTATAATGTAAATAACTAAACAAACTCATACAATATCTCCAAGTACTAGTACAAATAGGCTTAGACGATATGAATTATGATTTACTTAAACTAAAGGTCTATCAAAAATAATATCTCTATTTTCTTACGTAGAAATAAAGTTGCATATACATCATCCTAATTTAGACGCTACTTTTAGAAACTTATACGACACACATATATATAGGGCTGAACCGTTATAAAACTATTAAGATATTGGCTTATCGATTATTGGTTTACCAGTTATTGATCCTTATCAGTTCTAACCGTTAAGATTTGACACAGAATTTTCTTTATTGAAAATTACTTAGAAACAAAGTGACAAACCAAATGAATCATATACATAAGTTAACGGATTGCATTTTGCTCAAAAGTTCACACTGTCACATTATATTGTAACATAACTGAGAGTTTAAGACAGTCAAAAATAAAAGTATGAAACTGTCAACGACTTTATATACCAAATGATACAAATAATTCAATTTACTATTGGGTTATCAGTTAATTCGTTTAAAAAAAAAAAACCTAAAACCATTAAAAATCAATAACCCAATAATAAAACAAGTTAAAATCATTATCAAAACTGCTAAATCAATAATCCATTATCAATAAACTAATAATCATTTTCGTACTACAAAATGATAGCAGTGATTGTTTGGTTTTGAGTAAACTTTCCACCAACCAAATTTTGTTGCTTCATATACATGGCACTGCTAGTGAATAGGAGTGCAACAAATTGCTTTTCCATTTGCATGTGACAAAAAATAAATGAAAATTCATGCAGCTACCTTAGAGTTAAAGAAAGTATGAAGATCCTAAGGACTATCTATATAATGGTGAGAAATTTTTCCTTTTATATCATTGTGCTCACATGCTGCCAAATTTTACTATCATTCGCCTCTATACTCTATACAGTCAAGATATCGTAATTTGTTTTCAAAAGTTGTCACTCACTAGACTACAATTTTAAGGGAAATGAGTGTCTCAATGATTACTTAATTGATAATAATTGGTTATTTTAGTCGTTTTATTTTGTTTTGTCTCTCAAAGAGTTATTTAATTTTGCTTAGGTAGCTTTTATGATCGAAGGGTAGCCTTGGAGTAACTGCAAAAGTTGTTGTCATGTTTCTGCTCACACGTCCAAACATTCTTTGGAGTATAAACCTTTGTGGTCGGGCCCTTCCTCGTACCGACATAGCCGGAGCTTTAGTGCTCTGAACTAGCCTTTTTTATACTTTGATAATCATTTTTACTTTAATTAAAAAATAACCATCTTTTTAACACCATCTTTCAGTCATATTATCCAATTTCCAAAATGATATTATTAGTTTCTTTTTGATCCTATGATATGAATGAAGCAAAGCAAAAAGAATAGTAAAATGCAACATCAAATGTGAAAAACTCAAAAGAATACCATGGTTTCTTCTCATTTGCATTTTCAGTTTAGCCAAATGAATTAAACGTCTGTGAGACCTAATCACCATCATTCAAGTTACATGATGCCTGCGACTCATTTCATTTTTCTTTCTTTACGATATGCTGCTTATTAGAAAAAAGAAAAAAAAAATTCCGGGAATCAACAAGTTAGAGTTCATCATCTTGCTCGTTCTTATGAGATTTCCGTACTCAGCTGATAGTTTTCTCTGACATATTCAACTTTTCAACTCTATCATGTGGCCATTCGATCCAGTTTTCCTTCCCTTGCTTCTTCACATATCGCGATTGTTGGAAGGCATGGTAATGCAGATAGAATGATGATTATTTGCAATGGCCAAAGGTCTCACCAACTGTAAGAGAATCTTCACATGGTTTCTTTCTCATAATGCATTTCAGTAAGAGCGCGCTCAGACATCCCTTTTGTTGATCTTTCCTTGAAAATCTCAAGCTTCTCCAAGTAAAACATAGAAAATGTGGCATAAGGAGAAGTATTTAACTAAGTAATGGATACAGCCAGCTGAAATAGAAGGGTATCCAAGGGCACACCTACAGATAAAAATAGAACTTCGCATTATCAGCATATATATCAATGTATGGATTTCTTTGGCAGAGGAATTAAGGAGCTTACCAGAATTCCTGCTTCTTTGTACTAGAGAGTAACAACAAAAGGTGGGGCATCCCTTCGTGGCCCTGCTACAGAGCGATAGACGTATAATTTATCAGCATAATCATCGCTGTTCTCATCTTTGATTACCTCGACATTCAACCTAGGCCTTTTTTCTGCAAGTAGTCTACAACCATTCATGGTGACACTGCAAGCTGACATCCAAAGACACCGCATTGATTCGTACTTCTCCAGTCCAGAAAGAAGTGCTGCATTTCCAAATGGACAATCCCTTATCTCCAGCTTCCTTAGCTTAGAACAGCCCTCAAGCACGCACTGCATACCCCAGTCACTTCTGCCAGCAAAAGCCACTGAAAGTGTCTCAAGGTTTTTGGCATACTTCCCAATATACTCAAAGGTTAGATCAGTCAACTGTCCAGAAACAGAAAGCCTCTGGAGCTTTGTACAAGTCTTGACCACTGCACCAAATGCCTCATCCATGGGTTCATTTGTCAAGTGATCTGGCTGGCCAGGATTCATTATGCAGAGACGAAAATGGGTGAAATCAGGGCAGTTATGCACTACTGTTGCAACAGCAGCATTAGTCATTTGTCGGCAGAAATAGAGAACATACTGAAGCTTAGGACAACCAGCAGACACTGCTACAAAGCCCGACTCTGTCACTCCATGGTCAGCATCCTCGTCAAAAGGGTCAGCAGGAAAGACTCGCAGTTCTTCAAGCAACGGGCAGCTGGTTCCAACAGCCTCTAATCCCTTATCTTTGACAGTGTCTAGGACCTATAACAGAAAGATTAGCCATGAAGACCTTGAAAGTAGAAAAATGGATTACCATGATGAGAAAAGGTGATTAGCATCTCTTGAATACTCATCCTCTAAAGAAAACAATCAGAGCAGTTTAAATTTTAAAAGACAAATTAGTGGTAACTTTTGGTAGACAAAGAAGAAAACAAAGTCTGGACATTTACTTCCTAGTTAATTTTACTAAGTGCTGGAATGGAAATATTCTTGTTAACTACTACAGTTGGAGACTCCTTTTTTCCCTTCACCTTTTTGCTTCTGTCTTCTATTCTGAAGGGTATAAGAGTTGATCATCAGAAGAACTGCGGCTCTGCGAGCACACAAATGGAATACGAGCTGAAATATATAGCGTCACCATACAGATTATGGTGAATATGATAGCTTGATAAATAGGTAATATATCCTCCTAAAAGCATGCAGATAGTCCTGATCAGCCCACTATGTGAGGCTCAAGTTCACCTTCATCCCAAACAGGAATGTATATGCACTGGTAAATAACAATACTATTTGAGAGTAGTTCCACCAACTTCTTTTGGCAAATAACGGATGAAAACTAGTAGGGTTATCTTCATGAAGGAAATATCAAATTTTATGAACAAACGTGCAATGCTGTCTCTGGTGATGCTATTTGTTCCTCAGAGTGAATATAGGTGGGAAATATTCTTTTGATGAAGTAATAGAATTTAATTAAATGTTAGGGAATAAGCACATACATACATGTAGATGGGAAAAATTAAAGAACTCCTTGCATCGCTCCTCGACAAATGTCAAATGTTAGGAGGTCAATATCTAAGACCTCATCATGAAAGGATTTATCATGTAAATTTTAAAGTCTGAGGTAGATCCTTACCCAAAGGCGCCTTAGATTTGGGCAATGAGCAAGAAGTTTTGAAAATTCACCACTCCTAATAGTTTCAGAGCTCAAGTTGAGGAAAGTCAGATTAGCACAGGCTGCATAAAGAGCCGGTAAATATAGATGAGTTGCTTCCCATAAACCTGAAATAGTGTGCAGATGTTTGCAGTTGCTGAATGCACTTTCAAGTTCTGCATACTGCTGACTCGTGAGTTGCTCCGGAAGAAAGCATCCTGTACCCAGCTCCATCAGCTGAGGAGCCCGGACGAGCAGGCGTTGCAACTGAGGCAAGGTGACGTTCTTGTTCACCTTCAGAACCCTCAGTGATTTACACCTACTGACAAGTCTTTCTAAAGCATCTTTGCTGATCTCACTGTTCATACTGGCAAAGTTAAGCACCTCCAGTGATGTAAAGTCATCTGGAAAACAACTTAGCCAACTACCAGAAATATCATCCATGCCATTCTCTTGAATGTCCAGCTCTGTCAAGTTCCTGCAAAAGAAACAAACATTGAGATTGGTATAGCAATCAAGATGACACGGTTTTTTGCTGATAAACATCAATTAAGAGACACAAAACAAACTGACATTGCTGTTTTGTAATAACTATCACTCTAACGAGTAAATAGAACCTCGTTGTATGCATCATTTAGACAGTATATGAAGAAATTTGTTATGTATCAGAGCCACAAACCAGAACGTAAACACACAAGTCCGGCTTCTACACTATATTGAATTGTGAATATGACATTAGAGTCATCCTTCAAACTACATTTCCTTGGAACGATTGCGGACCATAACAACCAAAGATCCCACATTCTCACATTCTTTTTGTTTCAGATTATCATAACTTAAAATCGCAAAGATGCCAACTTGTATGTTTAAAACTGTATGATATCAGATATCAACGCGGAAATACTTGAAAATCAGAATTCTAATTGCATGGTCCATCCATAAGCAATCAACAACACATTCCTCATTTGCTAAGACAGTTATTTGACAACATATACAGAGTGATATACTGGTCTAAACTCCATATAATTGAAAAGTTTGAGAGATCAAATATCTATTGCACAATTCAAGTTAAAATAAAAACTCTTTCTTGACCAATAAGAAGAGTTATTTATGCCTAACAATGACATCAAAGAACTCCCCCAATTAATGCTCATTACAAGTCAATATCAACATCATGAAAGTAACATAAAAAGGAACAGAAAAAGAAATCATAAAGTGGAACCATTTCAATATCCACTTAATACTTTTCCATCTTTTTTTCTTCTCTCTTTTTTAATGTGTGGTAAGGCAATGAAGGTGGTGATAAGCCAAGAACATGTCCCTTTTATTTCTTCACCCACATGGCCACTTTCAAATGAAAATACAAGTTTCTTAACCATTGCACCTCCAGACACATGGGTCTACTGTTTTGTCCTCCATTACTACAATAATTAGTTTGGACCACCTTGTAAACTGTACTCTTTTTCCTCTATCTACCTTGAAAAGAATTCTAAATCCACCATAATTAAACTAATATCTTGAAGTCAAATGCCAGTTACAACCAAACAAAAAACTATGTCTTGGAAAAAAGATAGGTCTTTTATCCAATCAAAACATCACAGAATAACCATTCAGAACAATCAAAAGTCAAATAAGTTTAAAGAAAAAGGTAAAAAAGATCATCTTACTTGCAGTGAGATGCAATGCTACTGATCCCATCAGTGCTAAAACCATCACAACTCAACAATGAGAGAACCTTAAATCCAGGAAATGACTTTGCCAAAAACTCCAAACTTTCATCACTAACAGCCATTCTTTTCAATCTCAACTCCTCAAGAAAGGGGTAAGCTTTGGCAAAAACATCAAGCCAAACCTGAATATCAGCACCCCAATTCTCTGGTACCAAATTAAAGTCAGAAAATCTTGGTTTCCCCTTAAGGGTAACACTCTTAATCTTGGGAAATCTTCTTGCTACAATCTCAGGAGTGACTGAATAGCAATTCCCAATAAACAGCTTAGCTCTTGTCCAACGCTCTGCATTGTACCAATCCTTGCACACCAATGAAGCTGAATTTCTGTCTTTGTGGGACTGCACAAGAGACAGCACCTTCTCCAACACCTCATCTGGAAATGTTGACTGAGTTAACTCCGATGAGTTCGATAAATCTACAGATTCCCTCGATTTTTTCAAGCTCGGATTCATTTCCAGCACCTCAAGAAAACTGAATTGGAAACAAAAACAATTCAAAGTTCAAATCTTTATCCCAGCTTTAACCCCCTCAGTTGAATATGCATAATCAGCAACTCTACTGGTTATAAAAAACTAATTTTTCAAGATTTGTAAAGAAACAAAAACCATCTTTGAGGGGACCTGAATTTAAAAAAGAAATCATCATCTGCAATAAGTTTTCCCAGTCCACTTTGGAGCTTTAAGAAAACAGAGTAAGAAATATGTTCTAAACTCTAAAGAGAAAAATCCCTTGAAGACAGTAGAAAAAGGCTCAGAAATAGCAGAACTTTCTGAAATGCTACTGAAAAAGCAGATAGAGAATGGCCCAGAGAAACCATGCCTATATCAATTTAACACACAATAAAACAAGGGGAAAAAAAAAGAAGAAAAAGAATCAGTTAAATTTCAGAACAATTACAAGAAAAGCAGGGGAGAAAAGTGTGTTGTGAGAGAAAACAAACAAGCTGGGATTGAACAAGAAATTGAAAAAGCTGTTGGCTTTTTTTTTAGTTGTATACCTCAGTCTTGAAAGTGGTGTAAAATTGTGGACACTTTGGTGCACCAGAAGAGCCAAAGAAACTCTCAAGCCAACCACTTACATAATATAACAAACCAAATTATTCCCCAAAAAGAAAGAAAAAAATTATTGTAAAAAGAATATGAATTTCATTGATTTATTTAGGCTTTGATACATAATCAATCATTTATATTTATTAAAATATTTTATTTAGATATTTGAACGAAATCGTGTTTATTTGAACACCTCAACTACTAATAAAGTATTAGAATTAGAACTTTTGGACCAAAGTTTTAATATATTTCATGTATTCTAATTCGTGTATTAAGTAGTTAAGTTCAGTTAACTACATAAAATATAACATCATTTTAATTATACACATTCACCTCAAAAATAGTAAAATCCTAGGCATCTTTCGCCTGAGATTATGTGCATGATTAAGGGAGATAGACAGATTTTAAGTAATTAATTTAACTATCTAATAGATAAATAAAAACATACATAAAAACAAAATTCAATTGAAAAGCGCCTATAATTAAAATACTTTATTAAGAATTGAGGTATCTAATTTAAACCGAGCGTAATTTATGCGACTAAATTAAATATTTGAAAAAGTTTAAGAGGGTAACCATGTATTAAGACATTTATTTACTCCCACTCCCTTTGTCCAATTTATAAGATATACTCGATTTTCGAGAGTCAAATTATTTAATTTTTTTATTATAAATTTATGCATAAAAATTATAAAATAAAATTTATATATTTGAGAATTACATAACAAAAATAGTAGAAATTACAATAATATATAATTTAAAATATTTAAAAGATATAGTAAAACTCGTTTAAAACTAAAAACTGTCACGTAAATTAAACTACAGATAGAAGAAGTGATAATTTTTTCTATTTCAAAAAGAATATATTTTTTTCATTTTTGCAATACTTTAACTTTAAATTTTCATATAATATATTTAAACTATAATATTAAATTTAAAGTATTAAATTAAACTAGGTAATTTTTTTTAAGCCGATAAAATATTTGTTTTAAGAATAGTAATGTACACATACATAAAGGTTATAATAATAAAACAAGCCCACCATATGTGAAGCTGACAGATATGGCAGGCAAGCGAAAACCTAACCTTCTCCAGTGTGGGGACAGCCCTCTATGCTTATCAAATCATGACACGTGTACAGTGTCACATTGCTGCGTACATCTGTCACGGCGCATATTAGACAACAGCATCTGCTGCTGCGAAATAGCGGTAATGGATATTTTGTACCTTTGAAGTATTTCTTACATTGCTTATTTATTTTACGAGTTACTTATAAACACTCGAAGTATAAAATAGAATTATTTTCATTTATTATTTGCTTATTAAATTAAATTAAATATATTATACTAGAAATTAAATTCAAGTTGAATTCATATCTATACTATCTCTTGAACTATTAAACACTTGAATAATTTTTTTGCCATCTTAAACTTTAAATATTTAGTTTTTTTTTTTAAAAAAACTTCAACCAGACATTAACCAAATGCCTATGACGACTCTCTCTAAATATTGACGCTACTATGAATAATTTTAATTTAACTAATTACTTTATGTAGGCCAAACTATAATCTTCTTAATATTTCCAAACCTAGAAGGTGGACTAACCTCATTAGATCGGATTATTAGTATTAAAAATTTTACTGATTATAATAATAATAATTTTTTTGATCTCATCATTTGTCATTATGTCAAAAGTTAAATTCATATCTAAATTATTATACACTTAACTAATTGATGAATTTTCAGTTAATTCATTGGATGAAGTTGGTAACAAAATTATTTTTTGTTATCGTTTCATACTAAAATGAAATAACGCAACCTAAAGTAGATATGGGATGGTGCAAAGGAAAGTTTTAGTGGTTTATATATTTTTCTTAAAACAATAAATATAGAGAGAATTTCATTGCATGCACTAGAAAATTTACAAATAGTTTAATTTCATGTTGCATTGAAAATCCTATACTATATATTTCCTTTAAATATATCTGACATAACTTATAGCTAAATGAATAAATTTTAGACATTAGATAATTAGAAAGAAATTTCTATACAAAACCCAAGAAGTTGAACTCAAGCATAAACAAAACTCCTTAATGAAAGCTCTCTTGAATAAGTAAATCCTCTAATATGCCATATGAGTCGAGAGCTAGAGCAATAAAGTAGGGATTTTAGAAAAGTGAATTATTTTTTCGGGTAATTAGAGATTCTACTTCATTTTAAATATTAAAAAAGATTATGTTAAATAATTTTGCTTTTTAAAAAATAAATAAATAAAAAATTTTCATACGATATGAATTTAAGTTGATCAAAATTTTAATATGAGTATTGAATATCGTTTAATTTAATAAACCAAATAAAACAAAACACACAAATCTCTCACCTCCAAATACTCCTTCCTTCCAATTTGCCCCCCCATATCTTTCATGAGAGTTATTAGCCATGAAAATTCTTCATTTTTTAAAATTATTTTTTAGTTTATTTTAAAATCAATATTTGATTATTTAAAATTTTCAAATTATAACCAAATACAATTCACTTTCATCTCCACCTTTTTAATAAAAGAAATTTGATGGAAAATAAAAATACTTGGTTTGCCGACATGGATAGTTTGGGGGTTGGCACGTGAGGGAATCACGTGATTCGCTCCTTAAACCGCACGAGTCGAGGATGTAACAAAGGAATAATTAAGAGAGTTTATTGAGGCATGTAATCAGCTGAGGAACACAGCTAATCATCTCGAATCTCCATAATTTCCTTTTATTTTATTAAAAATAACAATTTCAAACAAAATCAATTAAGCTAATTGTGGTTGTAATTTTATATTAAATAGATATTTGGCTAGTCAGCATCCATAGTTGTCCCCTTAATCCATCACGTTCTTCTGCTTCAACACTTATACAACCATGAAACAACTAAGAGTTTGTTTGCTAATATGATAATAATTATCTTAAGGGGAAAAGAATTTGTTAATTAAAATAGTAAAACTATTTGGCCAGTTGAAAGACATTTTTGACCTAGTAAGCTGATGAAAAAGGCATATTTGAACCCAAAAAATAATGTACAAAGGATAAAATTAACATATTTAGAATAGTTTAATGATATTTTTGACCTGATTTCTTATAATAAAGAGTATATATTTATTTTTTATATATAGGGTGATATTCGTTCATTTCAAATAATTCAAACACAATATTGACTCAATTTCTCTTGTTCTAAAGTAAATGTTAGTAGAAAACAGTATTTTTGAACTCTTTGGCCAATTATTGAGAAGTATTTTTGAGCTAATCAACTAGCATCAAAGATATTTTTCTAGCAAAAAAACATAACAAATGATGAAGTTCGTTTATTTTGAATAATTTAAAAATATGTTAAAAAATAAGAAATAATAAAATTTATTTATTTCGAATAATTTTAAAATATTTTTAACTTTCAAATATATATATGTATGCGCATACTAACTTAAAAATTTGTAATGTAACTTTTTAGTTGTAAATTATAATAATTAGGGTAATATATAGTACGAACTAGCATTTAATTGTTGACTTAGTTAACTTGTAGTATTACACAACTTAAATTGCATTAAATATAAACGTACCTAATACTTAAAGGATGCTTATCTATGTGATGTGTAGCATTTTAACTTTTCTACATCAGCTCCTAATCAATATTTGACTCAACCTTGGACAATCTAATTAGTTGTTTATTATCTAGCCCATTATAAAAAGATTTGCTTATCTAGGTTAGTTACTCCCTCCGTCATATTTTAATTGTCATTATAAAATTTAAATATAATTCTTAAAAAAAATTAATTAACAGTGTTGTTTGACTAATATTTTTCTTATAAAATATTAAACTTTTCTTTATATATGTGTCTTTTAATTCAAAAATAATTAATGCTAAGGGCAAAGCTGGAAAAAAATACTTGATTATCTAAATGGCAATTTCATATTTCCTCCGTCCAACAATAGTTGTCCACTATTTACTTGGCATGGAATTAAAATACAGTAAATGATAGGAATATTTTTTAACAAATTACCCTTTGAATGTAATAAATACAATGTCTTAAAAAATATAATGAAAAATGATTATAGTTAATGATAAGAATAAATTAGATACTCCCCCCATCCAACTTTACTTAGCCCCTATTGACTTGTCATAATGATTAAGAAGTAGTAAATGATAGGGCAATTTTACCCTTAAAATATAATAAATATGATGTAAGCGAAGTGTTATAATTAATGATGAGGGTAAATTAGGAACTAAGTGTAAAATTGTCTCTTGGACAAGTATTGTTGGACATTCCAAAATAGTATAAGCAACAAGTAAAGATGGTCCCCTATAGTATTTTGGAATGTCCAACAATACTTGTCTACTTTATGAAATAAATCAAAAGATAATTTTATACTTAGTTCCTAATTTACCCTTATCATTAATTATAGTCATTTCTAAAGACACGTATCTATTAATTATGGATCATTAAAAACTTCGATTGGTTCGATTTTGTTTTTTGATAAACAATTTGATTTTAATTCCTAACTAGCATGATATATTGAAGGCATGCCAGCACAACTTTTTTAATAAATAAATAAATATAAATTTGGCAAGTAAATAGTCTTGATAAGGTGCATTGATGTAGCCATTATCAAACATTATGTGCTATCTCTAAGCTTTCTCGAAAGCAACAAAACTTGGCTTATATCCATTTGCGTCAATATTTGAGCAAATTCTTCCTTGTCCTATTGAGGGCGTGGATCAATTTTTACATAATAAGGATAAAAAGAGAAAAGAAAAACTCAAGATAAATACAAGTTGATTCAAATGTTACATGTATCAAAAAGGAAGGAAAAAAATAAATTCAATATTGTGACTTCACTATCTTCCAAGAATAATAGAGTACAAAATAAAAAATAATAATTCATTGGAACGTAAAACACCAAGAGATCTATAAGATGGATGAAGATTTTGATCAACAATACAAGTTTAAAATTCGATACAAATAATTTTTTTTAGATAGTTTCTTTTTTCATGTTTAAATCTCGTTGGTAAAGTTACCTTATACGATTTGGCAAGTTATATATTTAACTCCATGTTGTGAAAAATCATTAGGTATATGTATGAATATGTTATTTTGATACTTTTGACTCAATTGGTGGAATCAATCGTATCTCATCTCTAAAAAATTAAATAATTTATTTTTATTCGTTTAAACTTTGTATGTATAGATGCCAAATACCTCAAAGTAGAATCTTTTTATAAGCAAAATATTTCATCATTATTTAGTGAAAAAAATTTTGGTATGAAAACATTATATACATCATGCGATTTGATTAGTGAAATATCATTTTTATTCCAACGAAAAAGCATGTTTTCCAAATTGAATCAAAAAGAAAATATTTTATTAGGAAAAAGTTATCTATACGTAAAATCAAAATTAATGTTGATATGGCCGAACATAACTTTTGATTAATGAGTTTTTGGACCTTTGCTTGTATTTCGAAGCAATCTCTTTTAAAACTAATCCTAATCCAAGAGGTTCCAATAATTTTAAACAGTTCAAGTACATACAACTCCACTTTTACTGCACATTCAATTTATGTACTATTTTTTTTAAAGAAAAAACTTAAATTCTTATAATTCTAAATTGGATTTATTTGTGCATTAACAACATAAATTTCTTTTAAATTATTAGGTAAAGTTGGCATCATATATAATATATAACAAGTAACTCTATTTCCAAAATAAGTTTGATATAGTTATAAAAAAATATAAGAACAGTTAGTTATATTTGTTAAGAGTATATCTAAAACAGATTCTTTATTTTCACAAGATTAGAGTAAAGCTCAATATACACACAGCCATTTTTAGATTCCACAGATGAGATTATATTGAATATGTTATTATTATTATAACTAATTATATTTATATTGCTTATACATATAACTTAAGTAGTACTATATTATGGTTTGGACTTTTGTGATGGCTCTTAATTAATATGGTATAAGATTCATATATTAGTAAAGTGTCCTTTCTAATCAATGCAATAGTGGTATATTGACAAAGCATACATGTGAGTGTAAAGCCTTTGGGGTCCCCTCCCCCCCCCCCCGCCCCCCCCCCAAGCCCCCAACCAGAT
>JAABOM020000049.1:18034400-18067567 GCA_011800125.2 Solanum clarkiae | reverse complement strand
ATATAATAAGAGATATTAGTAGAATTAATAATTATGATATCTTAAAATATATGAATTATGATGAGATGTATTTGAAGAACTAATATTTTAATGAGTTTAAAATATATGAAGATAAATAAATATAGTTTAAAAATTAAGCATTCTCAATATATGGTAAGAGAAAAATATATGATAAAAACTAACAGGAGACTTAATAATTAAGAGTTCGTAAATTATATGGTAAGAAAAATAATATATTTTAAAAATAAAAAAATGATCAAAATATTATTAGACTGTGCGAGATTAAATGAAAATGCCCTGAATTAATAGTAAAGTCTAGAAATGCGCATAATTTTATCTAAAAATGTCCTTACCACTAATAATTGGTCCAAAATTACCTCTATAATTATGATTTTTGTTTTTAATTTAATTTTCTTCTTTCAACAGGAAGTCCTGCATGTTGCATTTGTTTCCAGTCTGTGTTGTAACATTAAGTACTAAGCGTACTCCCAAGTATATATTCTTTTTTAAAATATTTAACCTATTCTTATTTGATCACCAATAACATGGATTAATCTCCACCCTAGTTTCTTCATGTCCAGTTGTATGTCCTTATATGTTACAACAATAAAGAGTTTAAAACACTTTTGGTCCCTGAATTAATTGGTCCATTTTCATTTTGGTCCTTATAATATATGACTCAACACATTTAACCTTCGATTGTATATATAATATATTTGTGCTATTGTTTCCTTTATGTAGTAAATATATTGTATTTTAACTACTTTTTGAAGTATATTTATCTTCAAACATTGGAGGGTGAGTCAGGGCCTAAGATCAGGCCGAAAGGCGTAGTCAATGGACAACAGGTGAATATTTTTGTACTACCTTTTGTTAGTCCTGAGAGATGGAGGAGGCTGAAAGATAGTAATCGGTTCAAGAACGTAGATGTCCTTGCTTTTGTAGGGTAAGAAGGGTAGAGCCAATGTTCGAATACCAGGCGCTACGGTGCTGAAGTACCCCATGTCATACTCTCAGGACAAGCTCGAAAGACTTGAAGAAAGAGGGTATCTTTGATACAGGTGGGCAGGTAAAGAATACCTAGGGGCGAGAGAGTTGTCATCATTTAATAGAATGACCTAATAATTCTGGAAATTTGTGAATTTTTCACATGCAGATGAACCAAAATGCACATTACAAGTAATTGAAGGTTATAAGGACTAAAACTAAAATTCACCAATAAGAGAGGACCAAAAGTGCTATTAACATAAAACTAAAAGTTAGGGGGAATTTGCATGCTTTAAGCATGGTACTTGTACAGCCAGAATAGTGATAGTACTAGTGATAAAATTACATAAAACTGAACCAAACATACATTGATCAAAGATATCTTCAAATATGGAAACAGAAGGAGGAGGAAAAGGCAAAGGAAAAATGCCAGATATTGATGAAATTGTTGAATTATTGGGAGAAAGTTATGAAGGTCTAGAAGATGTTCACATAGATTTATCAATGCTAGAGGCTGATTATGATGATAACCAATGTGACAATGGAAGCAATGAGGTAATTCATGCCAATGCTGCTGCTGCTGCTGCCAGTGGCACTGCTAGGGAGTTGTTTTCATCTTCATCCAGTCGTCGCAATTTTCAAAGGCGAGCATCTCCCTTTGTATTGAAGATTTATGAAATGCTTGCTGATATTCAGTTCAAATCCTTGATTTCATGGAGCAACAATGGGACCAGTTTCATTATCCATGACAATCATAAATTTGCTGTTGAAGTTCTTCCCCGTTTCTTTCGACACAACAATATCTCCAGCTTCATCTGCCAGCTCAACAGCTATGTGAGTATGATAATTCTATTGATGTAAAATTACAAGCTATTGTTGAGATTGTTATTTAACAATTTGTTATTGAACTCACAGGGATTCAAGAAAGTGAGTTGGGACAAATTTGAGTTTCGGCATGAATGTTTTCAGAGAGGAAAAGGGCAGCGGTTGAAGAATATAAAGAGGAAGACTAGTAAGTCCCACATGAACGAGCAATCAACAGAACGACAAGCTATAGATGAAACAGTTGCACTTACAATGGAGAAGGAAATTGAAGAAATCAGAGCAGAACAAGTCGCGATGAGGGAAGAAATTATGATGCTGCAACAGCAATTAGACGTATTGGAGAAAGAGATGGAGGACATTAGTCAAGCTGGGTTTACCATTTCCTCTAAGAAAGCCAAAATTTGCATGATCTTATTCAACTCTTTATTTGCATGTACACGAGGGCTAGGCAGCACTGAAGTTGCACAGGAACAGGGTGGGGAGATGGAAGACGGTGTTGAAAACAGGGGAAAGGGTGATCGAGGAGAGAGAAGGAAAATGCAAGTAGAAGAAGAGTTGCAGGGAGATAATGAAGGGAGCAAGACGATGCCAGGTGCTGCAGATTTTAAGACCGATTCATATTTGGGGAAAATGCTCATGGATGAGATGAACTTGAATAATTTGGCTCAAGAGCAACCTGATAATTTCCTGGAGTCGGAGGAGCTGGCTGGAAGTTCAAATTTTTGGACTGATTATGTGGAGAAGATGGATCACAAGGCTCTCTCTGGAGTTGGTCCTCCCTCTTCACAGTCACAGGCACCCACTTTGAACCTTTACAATATACACTAGTATTTATCTGCTTAATTACGGTGTCATCAAATCATGAAATATTTTCGCAGGACAAAGGGCTTCACTCTCATTTGCTTCCTTTTTTCTGATTTAATTATGTTTTGCAGGAATAGGAAATCATGAGGTTCCTACAGCTATGGACACCAAGAAGATGCTGTCACAAGACACTGTTTTCATATCATTGTAGTTGTCACCTGCGTGTTATAGATGCTAACTTTGATTCCTGCGCCTTTGTTTATTTACTTGTTTGTTTTTAGCTGTAGAACAAATGACCTTTTACTCTATCTATACCTGAGACTCAGAATTTCAGTGCATGAATCATGATATATAATGCAATTCTCAGTAGTGATGAATGCGTTCTTGTTTATAATAACCGACTATGGTCATCGGACATCTGGTGTTCAAAGTAGCAGCAAGATCATAGACCACCATAACCAATGCTGATGCAACCTACAATAATACGGGTGGGGGTGACTTCATCAATAACATACACCATGCATGGAAAAATGCGTCATAAAAATACTTAAATCTAATCAAGTCTCATTGGCTTTAGGAAATTATGCAACTAAAAATGCTCATGCAATATACATACACTTGCCACCAAGAAAGCACATTACACATGCATTTTAGCAGCAATGATTTAGAAAATTCATCAACTAAAAATACAAAACGTATGCCGTTGAAGTAAACTCGTGTCATTAAAAGGCTTCACTGAAATGTTACTCAAAATAGAGCACCTGAACAATATATGGGAAAAAATTAAATTACAATTTAGCATCCCTTAAATGGATGTTAACACTTCACCTTTATTATGAAGCAAATATAGAAAAATTGGGTTCTCTATGGTGTATAGTTCGTGTAACTGCAAAATTGGGATGACAGGAAACCCACAAACAACTGGTGCCAAGGAGTTGCTAAAAGAATTAAACAAACAAATCCGTTAGGATTCACATCAAAAACTTTTGTAACAGCTGAAAGGAATTTTATGATAAATCCACTGGAGCTCCTATGAAATGCTGGGGGCGTAACACCTTAAATCTGGCTCGAGTCTCTTCCAAATATGAACCGTCTTACCCAGTCAGAGACAACCAATGCCCTGGTACGCCAACTGACTTGTTTGCTGGATATCCAAAAACACGGTCATCATGTTTCCACAAAAGGTGAAAGGAAGGTTAATGGAGAAGAAACAAGGCAGAAGCTCGGAGTAATTACCTAGCATACACAGAATACCAGAGCCACTGACTGCTATGACCAATTGAAACCCAATCTCCGGGAAGTTGTGCTGCTGTTTGCTCTCCTCCCAAAGGTGCGAATTGTCCCAAATGTCGGTACCTGGAACAACCATTTTTACAGCTGTTATAAAATATAGAAAAATTTCAAGCCAAAATCACAAGTCAGAGCTTTAGACCCATCCATCCTGCTTATCCTTCCCTCCCATTAATGATGGCATGCATTCCCAAGACAAGTTTGTTTAGGATTCATTCTTGTTTCAAAAATTAAAATAATGCATGAGACCGTTAGCAAAATTGTGATTACTTATCCAACTTCGCTCGTGTTGGTCTGAGGAACATCATCTCATAGAGAGGTGGTGCTAAATGATCAGACAACTCCAACTTGTACCTGAATGGGTGAAAGCGATGACGGCCTTCTCCTCTAAACCGAAGAGGACCTTCCGGATTTTTTTCACATTCCTCCATACGATTAAAACATTTAGCTAAGTAGACACCTTGCTGAGATGCAACCTGAAGAAATCATTGCACATGCGACATAAGATATTTAAGCATTCATGCATCCAGTAGGAACACAAAAAGAAGCTACAGTGGTAATCTTGTCTGCATAATACCTGAGCTGTTGCTGGAAGATTCTTCATATCCTTATCCACTTGGGACAGAGCTGATTTAAATTCTTCAATGTCCACCTCAACTGATTCTTTAACATCATCACCTTTTGATTCTTTCAAGAGATCGGCAAGATTACTCATCTTTTTATTTTTCAAGTAAAGCTCCACCTGCGGATACCTTTCACATATGTCATCAAGGACTTCCTGAAATTCTTTGACTGTAAGTGTTCCAGAGTTATCCTTGTCTGCTTTGTGAAATATAGCAGCAATATCTTCCTGAACAATAAGAAGTTTAGTGAAACAAAGATCAGTATTTACACAATTTAATATCTCACGTCGTTTTAAGTTTCAAACAAGTTCTACTTTGTTAATTAACCAAAGAGTACTGGTAGTATCCAGATTAATAAGTACCCTGAAAATCACTGTCAGCTCTGTACCACTATCAAAATGAATTAAAGTGAAAATTATTATTGTGTGGAGTGGGGACTGTATATATTTTTCCTAGCTAAGGTTCAATTCTATTGCCGTAAAGGAAAAACGAAGATGAAATTGAAAGTCATTATCTACTCAAAACTGGTTAACAGAATAGATGAACACAAATAGCAGAGTCTAGTTGAATGCTGGATAGAATGACAACCCAACATATATAAGGAGATAAATGTTATCAGGAAGTGAGTGAGATTACCATGACTTTCCGCTGGTTGATTGTTGCACAGTCACCAAGCGCATATACATTCTCCTGTCCCTCAACACGCAGCCACTCATCAGTTGCTAACACTCGTCTGTTCCCCTGTTAGTAAAATAGTATTTCATATAACTGACATAAATACCAAAAAAAATCTAACAAAAGCTTGAAAGAGGCATTAAATTAGCATACACTAAACAAGACAAAATACCTGACCAATGTGCTTCATAAAATCCATAATTACTGGACGAGTTCCAATACCAGTAGACCAGACAGCCATCCCGTAAGGCATAGAAGTTATTTCTCCACGCTTAACATCCTTGGTAGAAATTTCTTTTTCTCCTACCTTCACAACCATTGACCCTGTTTTCACATCAATACCATCTCTGTGGAATTTTTCTTCAGCAAAAGCTGTAATTCTTTTGTCAAACCTATAAATTGATAAATAGGTTATATCAGAACATAAGTGAAAGTAAAAATGAGCTCATAATGGAAGCTGCATGTTCAACCTAGAAGGGTGCAGTAGAACCAGAAAAATATGGATTTGCACCACCCATCACATGACAGAAGTTAGAGATTAGGATGTCTCTGAGCTAATGAATCACCTAGTGTTTTTGCCAATCTCTTGACTCCCGACCAACAAAAAGGCATCTAGTGAACAGATCTACATAAACAACTAGATTTTGGAATAAAATGATGACTTTGCTCTGTAAACCTCTTTCCAAAGTTCTATTACCCACATTAACATGTCATTACTTGTCCATTATTTGAAGTATAACTCTGTGAAGCAGCCTGCTCTACTTCACCTTCCTCCAAATAAAAGAAAAATAAAGAAAAAGAAGAAGAAGAAAAGATATGGAAGATTTTCTGTTTCGCTCATTCTGAAAATTGTTTTAATAAACCCAACACTGTCAAACAAGCCAACAAGGCGCGGCAGCCATGTGACCTTTGCTTGGTGCATCTTTCAACAGCATAATGTACCATGTCTAGGTATTACATCCTAATGACGAGAGAAGAAAATAGACTTTGGGTTCAAACTCTCTGTATTTACAATAAGCTCAATCAAGGGCCAGAAACTGAAACTGTAGGAAGATAATATCCATCACTAGGCATCATTGCAAGTCAAACATGAAGAATCACTCTTAAGACATCCTTAAATTTGCACGTTCAAACATGATTTATTGCCTCAAAGAGATATCATTTCCAGCAGAACTTCTCCTTAGGGGATGGGAAAAATATATAGTACTATATACTTCCAAGTTCCAATAGGTGGTTTTCCAAGGAACAATATGTGAGCATGCATATGAAATATCCTTCAGATGACTGCTTAAAAGGAATGGTGCCTTACATGTTCAAAATATGATCTGTTGCCTCAAGAAGTGTTATCTTCACCAGATCTTTGACCTTAGGATACAGCCTAACTATATCTTCATTGACAAAATCATGAAGTTGAGCCGCAAACTCCACACCAGTTGGTCCACCACCAACAATAACAAAGTGAAGCAGCCTCCGTCTCTCCTCATCACTGAGGGTAGGTAGACTTGCTTTCTCAAAACAGTCAATAACAGTTCTACGGATCTTTTGAGCATCTTCTACTTCCTGAACAAAGAGCATTCCAATGTAAATGTCAAGATAATGATTTGCATGCCCTAAATGTAACACCAAGCTTATGTTATATAGATTATGTAGAACTCCTCATGTTGTGGTATCACAAACTTGCAGATGGTATAGTATAAAGGGATTACCTTCAAGAAGAAGGTGTTCTCTTCAACACCAGGAATGTTGAATGTATTTACACGAGCTCCAGTGGCAATGACAAGATAGTCATAATCTACAGAAAACTCTTCCTTCCCATTCCCATTGGTGCTTAGATTTGATCGACAATATACTTTCTTGTTTTCTGGATCAATTTTGATACATTCAGCTTCCCAGTAATAGGCGTCTGCATATTTCTGCGAGGAGGATGTCAACATAATATCAGAGGAAACATGATATTTCAGTACTTAGCTTTAATAACCATAACATGGATAGCAAAGTTGAATGGGCTAATTATAGTTGCAGCATGTTGGCAAAGTTGAATGACTAAATTTTACTTGAAGTGTTGGTTAGGCCAATGGAACAATTATGTCGAAGGTTCTTATAAAGGCTTTGTATTGAATAATCAAAGTGAAACACGAACAAAATGCTATAAGTTTGAATTGCCGTTTCCAACCTTTCTGATAATGTTGCGGATTGGTTCAACAACACTGCGACTTTCCACTGTGCCACACGTAACACTTGGCAGCAAAGGGGTGAATGCAAAGTAATTTCTTGGAGATATCACTTGGACATCATATGAAGGATCCTTCAGATTCTTCAAGAAACTAGTTCCAGCCCAACCAGTTCCAAGGACAACAACTTTCTTTTTTTTGTTGTTGGCCTCAACCAACTCTCCCGCATTTGAATTGTCATATGATTTTGCTGCCTCAGAATATGCGACAAGACCTCCACCACTATAATTTATGTGAAAGGATCAGAATAGAGCAAACTCACTGCACAGATAACATAAAGGGCTGCAGTAGAAAAGTATCTCTGAAAGTGGTAGGATGGAGAAAAACTAATGCCCCTTATTGGTCTTGGAAGAAACAAGAATTTTTTAAGACCAAGTAAGTTCTCATTTCAAAAAGAAATAATAATGATAATAAAGTAAATGCCTATGAAGCATTAACAGTGAAACTATTCTACTCTACAGACGCTAATTGCACCATTGTATTGCTCCCAAAGATATATTCTACTGCAGAATAGATGACTAGAACACATGCTTAGAAATATCACACATATAAGGCGTAATAAGTGTAGAATAATTAAATATCACAATTCTGCAGAACTTCTACAACAGGATTCCTAATGGATGTACTAAAGAGACATGTCATATTTACTAATTTAGTGCAGTACGGAGGGAGCTTAAACCTAACATATATCTCATCTTCTGTACCCTCAATTTGTAGTCTCACACCTCAGCTATCAATATTTCATTGCCACTTCCCCGTTCCATATCCTATATTCACCTTGGATTTACAAGTCTTTAACTTGACTTGAAGATCTTTATAGTAAAACATTAAGCATTCCCCGTACCAAAAGAAAAAACTACATGACAACAACATTTTATAGTCTAATCATGAAGTATTAATCATCTAACCTTTTTTATGATTGAATCTAACACATAATTAAGTTAAAATAAACGTTTATACAGGAATTAGGATTGCACAACCATGCTTGCTTCTAATTCGCTCATCAAAGCAATGCATTCAGTTATTGCCAATAACTGAAACAGAGCAAAGACAGAGGCACTTGCTCTGCAATCCAGGCCCAGTAATATGACTATTGAGTAAATAGTAGAAAACAACGTATTAAATTAGGATTAACACATAAACAGAATTACTATACAAAATTCCAATGTACTCAGCAGATAACACATTTCTTCAAGACCGACTAAGTTTTACTACAATTTTAGTTAGCAGATCTGAGAATAGTTCTCCAAAAACAACTTGATCATACTGATACTACAACTTCATGTCATAAGTAACCAGCAACTTAGTCCTTCACATAAATATTCAACAGCTTTCATATCATTGACAACAAGCATCTACACAGCGTTTTCCGTTTCCTTTTTACCCCAAGATCTAGAAATCAGAAAACTTAATGAATCAAACTAGTTATTCATCACACTGAAATACGTAACAGTAGGCAGATTTCAGAAAGAGACATATATACCTGACAGTGAAAACAATGAGCAGCTTAGAAAGGGAAGGATTATCACGGAAAGTTCTAGAAAATCTCTCTATCACCGTTACTCTCTGCATTTTTGCGTTCAACCTACGCGATCTCACCTAACAGCCTTGCCTCTGTTCACCTATTGATAGAAAATAAACAAAAGCACCCATTAACTCAAAGAGTTATACTAGAACCTGTACAAAACCTCAGAAATATCACCTTAGTTCACTTGACAGACCAATTAATGAAAACATATTCGAATCCTTGCAAAAAAAATATACCTGAGCAATTTGGTGTGGTGTGAGTTGTGTAGAAAGAGAATATGAATATGAAGATAGAGAAGAATCAATGAGGAAAGGGAACGTGGAAATGTGCTTTTGCCCCTAAGAAATGGGAATAACAAGAAGAGTAAGAGAAAATCAGGAAGGCTCTAATACTTTTCCAGCGCTTAACGTGTCGCCCAAGAATTTGGCACATGTAATTTGGGAGGCGGAGCATTTTTGCTCTGTTGTCTCCGTCAAGAGTCAACACGTTCCAACTTGGAACTCCCCCCCACCATATTTTAAATTTTAATTCAACTACTTGAGACAATTACTTTCTTTCCTTTTTTATTTGTTTAGTTTTAATTTTGCATAAAAAAGTTAATATAATTGATGTATATATATATATGCATAGATTTGAGAAATAAGTAATTAATATTGAGAATAAAAATATATGTAGATATGAAGATCTCATTGAGTTTTTGCTCTATTTATTCGACATCTTTCTATAACTAAGATATTTATAATTTTTAATAATATTTACTCTCTACTAAGACATTTGATCAACTTTCCTTTTAAGGTCATACGTTTTTTTTCTTTTCAAATGACATATTTAAGATCGTTATATAAAAATATATTTTCATATAGTTTAATTTAAGGCCCAAAATTTAGAAGTATTCTTTATTTTTAAAATTTTAGTATCAAGTCAAAATATGTCAAACAAATTACAACAACAATAACATATCAAGTGAAATCACATACGTGGGCTCTGGAGAGGGTAAAATGTACGCAGATCTTATCATTATCTCATAGAGATAGATAGATTGTTTGCGAAAGACTGTTGACTCAAAAAATAAGTCAAACAAATTAAAATGCTCGGGAATATATTAGCTGTAGATGAATAAATAAATAACATAATTTAGTACTCTTACATACTTACAATAATAATTTGGTAAAACATTATTAATGTATTATTTGGTCGAATAAAATACACCATACCACACAATTGGTAGGAAGAATAGCGTTGAATCATGGAAAGCACATGAGATGAGAGTTGCGTTTAATTGGCAGTATGCTTTGGAGATGTAATTTGGAAAGAAAAAGGCGTGAAGAATGCGTATATCACCGACAAGGTTGGGTTGGGTGGCTACTCGTCTCATTTGACGGCTACCACACTTTGCCTCTAAATAGTTTAATCAATTTATGAATCTCCTTTTACATTTTTTAAATGAAAGTGCAGTTCATGTATCATGACGCCAGCTTGGAGAATTTTCAGATTCAAATATTAATACAAGCCAAATCAGATTTGAGGTTCCTAAGATCTAGGTGATGGCCATGTTCTTGGATCGTCACAATTGTCATGTGTGTAGCAGTAATATTCAATTCATTTGACATATTAAATTTAGTTACATGTATATTTTTGGAAATTAACTTATTAATGATATTTTTTTATTCTAAATTTGACTGTAACTATTACTACCATATATATACACATCACACTAAAGATGGTGTGACAAAAAATAATAATTTTTTCTTAATTTGCTAATATCTACAAGTAAAATGAAAAATTTATAAATATAAACAAACTCCAAATAAAATAAAACGGATGACTAATTTGTAAGATCAACTCAATTACAAAAAGATCACATCTAAATTTGGTAGAGTGTTCAAGTGAAAAATCTGGATGTGATCATTACAAAGTTTGGGCTTTTTTTTCTTTCTATTGATAAAAGTAAAGATCTAAAAATTGAATTACTAATTGCTGGATTAAATGCTATTTTATAATCTCATCAACAAAGCCTAATATCATCGCCGACTTTAGTTTTGAAATTCTTTTTCTATGGCAAACCCTTAACATTTCTATACTAACGGTACCCATAGTGTTTCTATTTTATTTTATATCATACACTTTTGTTTTTTCAGTTCATTCAGAAAAAATTGGTATAATTTATATATTTAGATACACTTTAAATTTAGCATTTTACCTTACCCTTAATTAATGATATTATTTAAATAAAAAATTGATATGTTTAAGATAACAAGATCGAAAAAAGAAATAATGATCAAAAATATATTTCAAAAAATCACATTTTTTCATATTTTACACGCAAATTATTAGTAATTTCTTTTTTCCTACTTTGACTATTTACTGAATAATTAATAATAGGATGTAAACCTTGCAAAACAAAAAGATAGTTATGATATATTTGAATATTAAGTTTTAAACAGTATTTTTAATATGTTTTATGCATTTAGTTATGCAGCAGAACTCTAAATTATTATTGTCATTTTTTACGTTTTACGTTCAATCAAATATCGTCATATATATGACATGGGGATGGGAGGACTGAGTAGGGATACTAGGGAGCAAAGTTGTCCAAGTTGATCTAAATTGGATATACTGTCCAAACTGGTTGACCCGGCCCAATTGAATAAGGAAGCTTGGGCTGGGAATTAGAAAGAAATGACATCATTATTTGTTAATGAAAAGAGTGTTTAATCTAGCAAAATTTGCATCAAATATTTGACTCTCAAATTGTGATATATTTTGTTAATACTATTTTATTGGGAAATATCCTAGTAGATTAGTAATTCATCTTTTTTTTTCGTATTTTCAAAAATCACATATAGAATCAACAACAACAACAACAACAACAACAAAAACATACCCCAGTGCCTCAAAAGGCTCCCGCTCATTGCGGGGTGAGGGGGGGTCGGATGTACGCAGTTTAACCCCTAGTTTAAAAATATAAAACGGTTGTTTCCAGATGACCCATGAGGAGCATCTTGCATTGACTAACTGCTACTTCACAAATGAAAAAAGCGCAGATAGTTTAAAGAGCCATTTTGATTTATTCCATCATATTCTAAGGCCAAAAAATAGTCAATCTTTGGCTCCATCCGAGATTGATGGAAAAAAATCACATATAGAATCATATATAAAAAATCATAATTATTTTTGAGTAATTTTCATTGCAATCATGATTGAAGGTATTAATTCTTTAAAATTTTGATAGACTAATGCCAAATGTAGGATGAATAATTTTAAGTTTCCAACTTCAGAAATTGTTCAATTTGATTTCAATGATCACTCTTGTTGGTTATGCGAAAGTTAGAAGAGAAAGATTGAAAACAAAGCCAATCAACTTCAGGAAACGTCTTTACACAACTCAATTCCTAACCATAAAATGGAAACATAAAAACCAATAATGAATTAAAGTGACTTTTTCTAGTCAAATCTCTTTCATTCAAAAATCTCATGAACTTTCTTAAAAGGTGTAACTTTTGAAAAAAATCACATGCCCTTACTTTCTGCAAAGGGAAAAGATAAGAAGACTTTATACAAATCTTCCAAATTAATAGAATGATTTGATTAGAAACTGAATTTATATAATTGAAGGAGAAAAATAAAACCCTTAAGGTCTTTTTGGTCATTTAACTGACTAATAAATGATTGGGTTATGGGCTTAATAACGCATTTTAGTTACGCAAAACCATATACAAACATCTTTTTAGGCTTTTTTACTAAAAGAAGAAAAACATTGAAAAGTGTGGAAACCCGAAAAAAGCCTCTTTAGTATCGTTAAAATTAGTTAATTACAGTTAACCCCATCCTAAAACCATGTTTCTCGGCGACGAATCATCTCACCGGGAAATTCGCCGGACTCAGATCAATCTCGATCAAGTTCTCTTCCTCGACTTCGCTATATCTCTTGCAATCCAATTCAATCTCTATCAACTCCTCTTTATCTTCGTCGTCCCACTGGAAACACACATTCTCCGGCGAATCCCAATTTCCGATGACCGGTGAATCCCCGTCCGACGAGCTGTCCGTGTCCGTCTCCGGGTAAAACATCGACAACGTCGCATACCTCTCAATAACCCTTAACTCCTCGTCTCTCTTCTCCAGTGTATATTCCCCTTCTTCTTCTTCTCCTTCATACGCTTCGTATATGACCTCCAATGGCGCCCTCACATTCCACTCCACAAAGCAATCCCCATAAAACGGTCTCTGTTCCGGTTCCGGTTCCTTCACCGAATCCTTTTCACAATTGAAGGAGTCCACATTGGATTCGTCGGCGTGAAACAATACGGGCTCTGAATCCGGGTCAAACACCGAATCCTTTTCACAATTGGAGGAATCCACGTCATGAAACTGTATCGGATACGGATCCGGGTCAACGAGCAACTTGGTGGTGCAGTGATCAAAATCAGGCGGAAATTGAAACGATTTTTGGCTCTTCTGTGAAATCCTCTGAGCTGCACCGAGTCTGAGCAGAGAAAGTAATAGAACAGAGGTGGAGACGATTAGTGGAGAAGCAGCAAAAGCAGGGAAGTAAAGGAAAATGATAGTGTAGAGAGTAACAATGGTGGAGATTAGAGGATATTCAGATTCCATAGGACTGTGACGGTGAATTGGTTCAGTGAGAAGCGGATTTATATTGGTTGAATCCTCATCTTCATCCATGGAACTGCTAGTATTGAATATGGAAGGAGAGGATTTAATGTAGTAGTAATATTCTTGATCTTCTATTTTCCACCATTTATGAAGAAACTAAAGTCAATATGGGAACAAGATCGACAAGTGAGAATGGAGTGATTGAATGAAATGCATGCACTCACCATAAATAAGTGCTTCGATTTAGTGGCGTATATATACTTTGGTCCAGCTTTACTTGTTCGGTATATTATAGAAAAAAGAAAAATTATATAACTAGGCAAGCATATAATATATATTTATATTATATCATTATATTTTTAAAAAATTACAATTTATAGCTACTGTTAGAATTTTATTACAATAGTTAGAGTTTTGTTACTATTTTTTTTCTCCTCTCTCCCTCTCTTCCACCTCTCTCTCTCCAATGTCTTGTCATATATACAATTACATATGTATATTAGCTCCATAGATACAATTTTTTGATTGATATACATAGCCAATTCAACATAAATAAATATACAATTAGCTTCCCACTTTCTACTCTTTCTTGTTCGCCTCTCTCCTCCCTCTCTCGACCTCACTTGCCAGATATACAAACATATATATATATATATATTAGTTACACATATAAAATTATTTGACAGACACACACATACAATTTGGCAAATATACATGTACAATTTGTCTCTCTCCTCCCTCTCTCGATGCCGCTCACCTCTCTCCTCCCCTGCAGGTCACATAGTGGAAGTTATGCTGTGTAATTATGTGAAATGTAGTTCTTTAACTATATTAAGTTTCAAACCTAGGTTATTTATGAAAATTCTCCTATTGAAAATAGTACTTGTCAAGTTTAGGAAATTAATAAATTATTTATTTATTTATATCCACTATACCCTTGCTATTATTTGATTTATCTTGTACATTTTTTAAAGTATTAAATTCAATATATTCAAAGAGTAATATAGTAACTATATTTCCCTAGTCTCTTAAGATGTGTGACAAAGCAATTATGGGCGACTATTGATAAACGGATGGAGAGAATATTATTTAAGAAGACTTTATCTAACGGATTCGCCTGTTCTCATAATTCAGCATCTATGCTAATTTGTCTTTAGGGTCCTCAGAGTTCAAGACTACTACATATTCAAGGAATGGCATTTAATATATTTGGCCACTCTATTAAAAAATAACTATACTCACCAGATATATATAAACATACTAGTCACGGACTATTATTTTGATGCACAAGTCGAATAATGTGTATTTTGCATTAATGTAAATGAAAAGTTTAACTTCGTCAATATATGTGAGCCAAGTACTCAAATATTGTGATTTCTGGATGTAGTTACAATGATAATCATTATAATTTTGTAACATTAAGATGACAATTATTTATTTTTCAAATAACTCAAGTGAAAAAGTAGCAAACATGACAATAAATTTGTTCTTCTCCAAGCTAATTAGAAGGTTACAAAAAAAAAAAAATATTTTTTGACAATTATCTATTTTGACTCAATTACATAAAATAGAATATCTCATAATAATTCAATGATATAATTGGAAAGAAGTTTTTTGTAAAATTTTAAACCAACCACAAGATTAGGTAAAAATTAAGTAATGAACTAAACACTTGATAAAAAATAATCCCTGCATTACTAATTCCTGTGTTATTGATATATGTACCAAACGACCCCTAAATGTAAACATAGCATTAATATATATTTTAAGATTATGTGAAAGATTTAATTTTGAGTCCAAATGTTTGTTCAGCCCAAGAGCACAAAGGTGACAGAAAAAATCAATACGAATATGAGTAATATCTTTTCTACTCTTATTAGAAGTAAAACAAATTCTTAATATGATAACAATTTTATTAGAAGCACTTTAAAACGATTTAATGAAAATTTGAATGGGAGTATAACGGAAAAGTGCATAAAAAAGTGGGAGAAAGGAGAAGTAGCTTTGTGGGGTTTGATTTCCAAGAAAAGGAGTGGAGTATGGACACTTTGTAAAGTGAGGGACTGTCTGTGGGGAAGATAGAGTTAGGCATGGAATGCTAATATCAAATAGTAAGTGTTAGGTGCCTTTCATCTTCACATATGCTTTTTATTAAGATGACAAATCTTTGATTAATTTGGATATATATATACATTGATTACTTAATTCAATGTTTCACCATGGTTTAGGCTATAAAGTACACTATATTAGTCTATTTGTAGCTATTATTACTTAATTACTCCTATATAAACATGCATGCAACCAATCAATGGTTGATACTGTACACCCCCCTGGCCCTCTTCTATTATTTCTTGATTACCTAAAATTAGAGTTGTATCTTTCTTTGTTGATATTACCAAAAAGCCAATGATAACTTTATGTAAAAGGTGTTCATTATACAATGTATAATGCTTACTACAGTTTATTATGAGCAGGCAAGATGTTATCGTGAAAATCATGATTTTAGTGCTCAATTCTTTCAAATTTGAAGCTGCTGTTAAATTTGGGTGCTGAACTTATATATTTGTACAAATTACTAGGTTTCCTATATAACTAATAATGTTGGCTTCAAAATATAATGAGTGCTCAAGCACTCATAATCTTGAATGTACATTCGCCGTTAAATTTTCTGTATTATTTAATAAGCAAGCAAAATAACATTATTTTAAAGATTATTTTATATTCAATCTAGCAAAACGCTGCAGAAGTGGAATAAGGTGAAGAATAGGGTTTGGGGGTGGCAAAGGGTGAAAAAGAGAGAAAAGAACTTGGAATGTCACTTACCGAATATGTTTTCCTACTTTTAGTTGGATAAAATTATTTTCTTCATTTTTAAGAAATTTATCTTCAATTTTTTTTAAAAAAAATTAAAATATTTTGACAAACGACTAAACATGAAAAATAGTTGGTAAATTTGGCATGACCCCTACCATGTGCATTAATAAAGAGGAAAATCAAGTATGAAGGGGGACATCAAGTCAAATAATCATGTACTTGTGCTTATGAAAAGCAGATTAGCAAATATCTAATGGAATAGCTTAAGCTTCACGTAAGTTAATTGGTACACAATCACAATATGAAAATATATAGTTGGAAAATTTTGATTTGTATTCAGAACAATTAATTAACTTAATGATCGTAATTAGTTATGTATTTCTACATTCAATCATTTACATTAGAGTTCTTTTTCTTTGTTTGGTAATTATCATGTAAAAGGAACATAGACTCAACAGAAGTACAGGGATAATTTAGAAACTTCAGCTTTATAATACTTGTCTTTCCCATGATTTTAAATATTATATTCACTCCTTTATTTTAAATTTATGGTAACCAAACTTGTTTTAATAATAATCTTTCAAGTACATTCTAAAAATGGTCTTTTCTGATATTAAAGATTTCCACTAGATTGGTGATTTAATTAAGCAATACTTCCTTCACTTTAATTTTTAATACTATGTTCTATTTCTTTGAATTCAATTCACATGACTACATGAACGAATCAAATTATATTTCAAAATCTAAAGCAATCACAAGAAATGATTTGTATATATATAAAATCAATTTTTAAGTCCTTTTTTTGTGTAGAAAATGTACGTCGCACTTGAGCTACAAATATATATTAATATAAGAATTACTTTTCCTGTCTAACATGAGATACTAATCTGTTTAGTTTGATATATTTTTGGACCTAAAAATAAAGAATAAATGAAATATTTTATTTACAAAAAAATCAAAATAAAAAATTGAATATAAATATCCCAAACCTCAAAAGAAGTTAGTATTATAATTAGTGACATAGCTATATATAATTTAGAGTGATCAATCGAACATTTTTTATAGAAAATTTATATAATGTATAATAAAAGATGGTAAGAAACATACATATTAAATTTTAAATATTTTAAATAAAAGTTCTAATTTCACAACTGATTTATAAAGCTAAAACCTAGGAGGAAGTGTCTAGAATTAGGCCTTGAATATAGTTATGTACTAATTGTTGGTGAATGCACGTGGTTTGCATAAACATAAATAGGTAAGGTTTCATTTTCTTGTTCGAAAGCCAACGCCACATTTTGTACTAACACATTGATATATACTGGTAACAATAAATGTTATCGAGAGTCGTCTTAATCATAAAGTCATTAAAATAAATTAACAATTATTTGAAGCCTCAATTTATTGAGGACTTTTGCTTTTCTAAAGATATATATGTCCATATATTATTAAAGAAAAATTCTTGCATTAACAAATTTGAAATGAATTTCTTGGATAGAAAAGATAATAATTTTTACCTCATTTAATATAAAGATCATTGTAATAATTAAGAAATAGAATAGTGGTTAATTAATTATGGCGTCATTTTTTTTATTGCCTCACTTATATTATGGCGAGTATTATGAACCAATATTATTATTCTTATATTTACTTTTTTTAGTTTTCCTTTCACTATTTTTATTAACTCATTATTGAATATTATAAAGTCAATCAAATGGTCAAATCTTTTACATCATGCAAAATTTATTTATTTATTTTTTTGTGTTTATAAAAAGGTCAAATTTATTTTTGGTTTCTTCTTCAAATTTTAAGCACTTGTACAAATCAACACTATTTTAATATCATTATATCAACTTAATTGTTAAATTTAGCACAACACTATTTCAATATCATAATATAAACTTTTAAAATTTTTGAGTTGGATTTTATTATTCTAAATCTATATTATATATTATTTTTCATTGAAAATTTACGTCATTTATGTTCTTACTTGACGTTATTCGCATATATCCTACCTCTTTTAATTTTTAGGACTATACTGAATATATTATAATTATTTAATTTGTATAATAAACTAAAAATAGCCTCTCTATGAAATTTGATTTTAGAGCTCCAAACTTATTGTGACGAGATCCTGTTTAACATATATACCATTATATTGCTGTTTAGTTTGGGGTCTACCATGCACAACATAAATTATAGAGAAAAGGGTTAAAATTACCCTTCAATGGCTAAAGCGTCTATAGGTGGCTTTTTAAGTTCGCCGTCAAATCCCAGGGCTCAACTCTGGACAGGCGGTGGAAACTACCAAGCTGGAGTATGGTAGGGGCAGAGGAAAATTTCGGTGGAGCGATGAAATGCGTAGAGATCTGAAAGAACACCAATGGTGAAAGCACTCTGCTGGGCCGACACTGACACTGAGAGACGAAAGCTAGCGGAGCAAATAGGATTAGATACCCCGGTAGTCCTAGTCGTAAACGATGGATACTAGGCGCTGTGTGTATTAACCCGTGCAGTGTTGTAGCTAACGCGTTAAGTATCCTGCCTGGGGAGTACGTTCGCAAGAATGAAATTCAAAGGAATTGACGGGGGCCCGTACAAGCGGTGGAGCATGTGGTTTAATTCGATGCAAAGCGAAGAACCTTACCAGGGCTTGACATGCCGCGAATCCTCTTGAAAGAGAGGGGTGCCTTCAGGAACGCGGACACAGGTGATACATGGCTGTAAGTTTATTTATACCCATGTCGTTAACAAACTCACCAGATTTGCCCCTAAATTGGATGGATTGCCCCAAATTATATTCATATGGGAAAAGGGTCAAAAATACCCCTCAATTTTGTTTTATTATTTGACCTAATCCTTGTCGTCAAATGAGTTTATTTTTGCCTCCATCGTTACAAACTTATCACCCATGCCCCTACTTGGACGAAAATATCTTAATTAACCCAAAAATTAAAGAATGGAGAGATTTTTGTCAAGATGATTATCTATTTCATCAAGAATAAGTATTTTTTTAATTATTTTTTGTTATTAACTTGAAAATGTAAGAAAAATCTTCAACTCTCCAATTGTTTCAATGGTTGTTGGTAGCTCCGACGATGGCGTAGACACTATCCACCACGCTGTCACCCTCCCTTTTACTCCAAATTTGGCTGGATCTTTTACACTACTTCAGAATGTCATTGAAGCAACATCACAGTTCCGACATTTTCGACAAAATCTATTAACAAACTATGTTTGTTGTATTCCCGTCCTCTAAATTCACCATATATGGCAACGTAAATGACCATGTTTTTATAAATCAGAGATGGGTTTGGAGGAGATGAATTTTGGAATTAATTTGGTATGAATTTATTGAATTTAGTGGGTCAAATTCGGGTTTAAAAAATTAGATCATTCTCATTTGAATTGAATAATTTTATTTAATTTGGGGCTTTCCATCCAATTGAAGGGCATGAGTGATAAGTTTTGTAACGGCAGAGACAAAAATGAACTCATGTAACGACAAGGATTCGGTCAAACAATAAAACAAAATTGAGGGGTATTTTTTACCCTTTTGCCATATGAATACAATTTGGAGCAATCCGTCCAATTTGGAGGCAAATCTGGTGAGTTTGTTAACAACAGGAGTATAAATAAACTTATTTTGATGTCGAGAATAAAGTAAAATAATAAAATAAAATTAAAAAGTATTTTTAACCCTTTTCCCTAAATTATATTATTGCTTCAGTTCCACGAGAATAATGCAGATTTCCAGTTTGCAAGATACAGTGAATTTCCGATTATCCATCTCTAACTGTCGACATGTAATCATAAGATTCACTTTAACTAATTTATTCTCAAATAATAGCTGCTTTACGGACTGAATTATATTTTTTTCAAAATGTTTTGATGTTTTAGAGGAAAAAACAATTTATCACTTTTCTTTCACATGTACCATTATTATTTCGATTAGTCGAATTTATAATTTCCTTCTGTATTGAACAAAATATAATGGTAAAGATTGGAAGTACGATAATAAATTTATTTACTCCTTCTATCTCATTTTGTGGTTTTTTTTAACTTGACATATTTTTTTTAAAAAAAATTAAAACTTATAAGTACGTGAATAATAACTATATGTTACAAGGAAAAAAAATTGTCTAAAAAGATCGTAATTAAAGAGAAACTAATAATCAACTTTTACAAAAAAGTAAATTTAATAAATGACATTTTAATTTAGAAGATATTTCTTCTATAATTCACAATATCATCATAAAGACGAGATGAGATTAAAATAATATAAAATAAAATAAAAACATGTAGATTTATGGACACGTGGCATACTCCTTGGAGAGAAAAATTCGAACTCTATATAAAAATAAAATAAAAAAGTGGGATTGACGCATTTGTTTAGTTCCGTAGTTGCTTATGGCAGACAAAAGATCTCACTTGTCTATTTCTTTTCTTTAAAAAAATCAATGCAACAAAAAAAAAAAAAACAGATTTTCTGAACTTCAGAGAGATTTTTAAGTCAGTGAATGCAAAATATTGCTCGCACTATTTTTCAAAAGTTGATTTGATTAATTTTAAAAATTAAAATAGATTAAATTATATTAATATTTTAAAATAAAAATTTAGATATTCAAAAAATATAAGAAAAGTATTTTTACTGGTTGTAATTTTTTTATATCAATATGATAGAAAAATACATCTTAAAATATTAATTAAAATTTACATATAATTTATCTCTAAAAATAAAAAATATGATAACTAAAAAAATGAAAAAACTACGACTTTTGCAATTTTAGTGTATATATTTTAATATAATATAATTCAAATGAACTTGACCAAATATTCTTTCGAATTATTTAACTATATATGCATATAATAAACCAAGAGAGAACTAGTCATGTCATCTAAACGATCAACTCCAAAAAAAAAACAAAGAGTACGGTATGCAACCCAAAATTAATTTCATCACTCTTCTGGTAATATTTAGATTATAAATTTTATAAGTTACATTTGATCTCCCTTGCTCAATGCATCCCTACCCCCAAAGGGTGTCTCAATATTAAGACTAATATTTTATAGTGTAGTAAATAAATAAAAATGAACGGAAGAAAATATCGATTAAAGTGAGTCTGCCAATGAGACCTAAGAAAAAAGTAGTGCACGCAAAAATGTCTGAATATATAATTTGGGTTAGCAATTCATATAAAAAGCATGTATAACTTAGAAGCTGTATACCAATATCGAAACGGCAGAATTAGAATATCTGCAGCCATGCACACGTGATTTGCCTAACCATATATAGATAAGGGGAAACAACCTAACATATCTTGTTCCAAAGCCAACTCTCAGTTACTATACATAAATATTATGTTCTTTACCTGTCATTTTTCATGTTTCTTAAAGCTAAAATATTAACTTAAAAAGATGATCTAATTAAAATATTAACTTAGAAAGATGACCTAAGTTAGTTACCCTTGTTTACTTAAGTATTTTAGACCAATTATTCATGGTAACCATGACAAATAAAATGGAGCGGAAGAAGCGTTGCTAGCGTGCTATGTATGGCAAGGTTGCATCTGGGGTCTACCACTACCAGTACTGCACAACATTTTTTCTTAAATTTTTTTTTATGTTGCTTCACTTCCACGATAATAATGAAGTGGAATTGCAAGATATACAATGAATATCTTGCTGTTTCCAGTCATCCACCTCTTAACTGTCACCTTCTACCTGTATGTAATTAAGTGTCATTCACAATATCTTCAATGCTTCAATAGTTAATTACTACTATCCTTTTCCCTCGATGTTTTTATTTATTTTTTGTACCTATACAGACATAAAAGCAAAACCGTTTCTCTGACATGAAACAAAAAGACAAGGTTAGAGCACATTAATAGAATTGTAAGCCTTTCAAGATTGAGAATTCATAAAAATTGGCAATGTCATAAAAGCATTACTGTCATTAAAACGCCAGGGAGTAAAGTGAATAAATGGAGAGCAAAAGAACAAGTAGATAATCAAATAAAGTGTAGAACCTTCTTTCTCATACCTGCAACTTCTGTACTAAAGTTTGGACCAACTACTTTTGTCATTAGATTCCAGTCCCACAATCTGTTTACGCATAGACATCGAATATATGGAAAAAATAAAAATTTCAAAAATAGGTTTTCGGAACAAGTTCGGGATGGAATAAAGATAAAAGGTGAGGTATTTAGTTTTGAGTGTGAAATCAACCTTTCGAGACAAATTTACATCGTCATCTGCATAGGGCGGTAGGAATCAGTAAAATGGTTGAAAACTTTGGCAAACTATAGTTCAAATAGCAATAGAGAGACTCGGTGCATTTGTTGATATAGAGTAAAAACATGCATTCAGTATTATACTCGAGGTATTCACAAGCTTAACATGAACACCATCCATTACAACAACAATACCCAAGGAGATCCCACAAAGTAGGGTCTAATGAGGAAGGTAGAGTTTACTGACCTTATCACTAACTCATGGAGATAGAGAGGACATGAACACTACCATTATCACCAAAAAGGGCAACTTGTTGCGCAAAGCAATCCTGCATTAACAGGATCCGGAAAAGGGCTGCACCCAAGGAGTGTAGAAGAAAGAAAAAGGAAAAACACTGGAGGCAAACTTGAGATGGCAATACTCCACATTTTCTCAATAGAACTCTAAAAACCCAAAGTGGGCCACCATATGCACAACACAAGAGTATACAATAACTATATAAACCTGTATTTTCACCAATATCCTAACCAACCTCACACTAGCTACATGCTAACACCAATTGATTCTATACTAAAACAAAAACAAGCAGCATTATCAAATCCAGTGTTTCTGATTTTATGCAGTTCCCCACAATCAGTAGTATCTGGGACGAGGAGGAGTGTATCCCCCAGGATGCTGTGCTCCGGAAGGATAATTTCCATGTGGTGGCCTCACAGCTGGGACTCCTTGAGGAAAGCCTAACGGAAAGACAGAAAAAGTAAAATAAGAACTTGTTTGTTTTCTTAACAACAATGATTATGAAGGATCCATGGTGAGCATATGCTATACATGAAGATTCGCAGGCCAATAAGCTAAATAATAGTTTTAAGAGTTCTATACAATAAAGTTTCTGCTGCAGCTTAGATTAAGTTATAAATGTGCAAGCAATATGAAAATGGAATCAGAAAAGAGGCAATAGATTAAGTTACCATATACTGTTGGCATCCTCGATTCAAGTGCAGGTCCTCTAGAGTCAGGTGGCAGATACCCAGGACCACCAGATGTCCTCAGGTAGAGATCATTCATGCTGCTCTGGTGTAATTCAGCAGGATTCCAAGCTCCAGGACCCAAAGCAGGCTCATAGATCCCTCCATGGATAGCTGATCTAGTTTCCATGTCATACCCCATTGCATCACCATAGGCACTGTGACTTTGACAGTGACCAAAATCACCTATGGAGTTGTAACTGGAAGGGTTTGAGTAGAAGATTTCATGAGGTGCTTGAACTGGAGGCTGAGCATACGAACTAATTGGTTGTCCACCTATCCAAGGTAAAATAGGTTAGCATGGGGTTTCCAAGAAATACAAGCAAAAGAGCGATACAAGAGGCACAAAGAAGCAGCAAAAAGACCTGGTAAATTTCTGAGACTCTGTGGTGATGAACCACTGTACAACTGCCGGTATGCCTCAGAAGGGTACTGCATCGACGGGTTATTATGGGACTGCACAGAACTTTCGCGAGAATAAGGGGTAGCTTCCCTCTTTGAATTCAAATTTGCTTTCATTTCATCCAAGCATCTCTGAGCCTCTGCTCTGCCAAGTTCTTCAAATCGCACCTATACAAGCAAAAGAGGACAGCATGAATGAGAAACATGAAGGCCAAAATTTACAGGACTCGTATTGCACTTCTGAAATCATTCACCTCATCAAAGTACTCATCTGCTCTAGGCATATCTTTACTCATGGGTAAAACAAAATTCACTGCAAGGTAAATATCATAGGTTACAATAGAAAAGAAAAAATAATATCAGATAACAGATTAGATATCTGGAAAGTGCGCGCAAAAATACCTAACATTTGATTTACTGCTTCGGCAGGAACTTCTTTCCCCATTTCATTGAATCGCTTCTCACCGCGTAACTTGAGCTCTTCAGGTGTTGGAACAATCACAACAGCAATCTGATTCAGAGGAAAAACGAACAGAGATTAGCATGATTCATTAAAGACCTATTAGAAGAGTAGTCAGCAAAGACTCTTATCATCTTAATAGTGCTCCCCAGTGAGAACAGAAAACAACTTCTGTACCTTCTTATAGTTTGCAAAAAGCTTCAATTTGCGCTTTCGAGCATTTTTGTAGACATTCGTCTGATCAATTATGAAATTACGAGGAATCTTGGAAGCCCTAGTCAACAGAGTGTTGAAGATACCAGTAGCACGGTCCATCAAACGTTCAAATCTTTCACCATAGTTTTGTTTGCGCAGCAAACCAGGAACCTGTTAAGGAGATGAATCGCTTGTTATGGAAATAGAAACTGAAGCACAAGTCTTCCTGTTTCTTGTAAATACAAAAAACACCAGCAACGCTCTATTTTAAAAGGAAAAAAGGCACAGTAAAATATATACCTTCATTAGATCCAAAGCTAAATTAGTTCCAAGTAAAACATATCGCTTTTCTGGATGTTCCTTTACCCATTTCTCAGCCCAGGTACTCTTACCAGAAGCAGGTAGTCCTACCAGCATCATAACCTCACAATCGCACAGATTCGCAAAACTAGGGCCTGGAATGGCTTTCCCATCTTCCATGGCACAAGACCACGGTTTATATCCTTCTACAGGAGCTAGTCCATCATCTATGCTAAACTGCATGTGCACAACTACATTTTTAAGCAACACATGAGGGAAAAGAGCTGAATGCCATGGCAGATTTTTCATTGGACAATCCACCACTCCAAGACCAGTTGGACCTGGATTAAATTGCTTTGACGTTCCCAGCCACTTCCCATTTTTAGAGAAACCTATGGAAGCATGAGGGCTGGACTCAAGGTCAACACAACAAATTATTGTGTCACCAAGCCCAAATCTTTCACCATAATTAGAAAACCTTCCTTGACTTGAAAATTTTCCAGTACCCCCAAACCCAAAACTGTGAGGAGTTTCCCCAAGGTTTCCAACTGCATCATCTCCCCTTGAGATGCCAACTCGACAGACATGTTGTTGATCTAGTGCTGTGTCTTCCATGTCTGCGGGCTGCTCTGCAACAATTTTGCAACCAAAACAGTACTTCCCTCCAGTGATTCCCATATTGGCTCGAGCACCTGACCAACAATACGCAAATCCATGTTCGTAAAGCGCTGAACCTTGTAGTCCATTTCTTTCAACATTGAAATCTGAAAGACAAAAAAGTCCACATGAAAACACAATACATTGATGAATAGACTAATAAACAACGCCTACAATAAAGACACAGCAAATAGATGTGCCACTGCTGATTGGCTCTCTAATATTTTCTATAGTTCGTCCATCCCCCAGTCCAATCTCAAGTTAAAACAAGTTTCCTAACTATAACTCAGGGGAAACCATCCAAGAAAATTATGCACAGGCAACATATACGCTCTTAAACATGGCCAATTGTTATACCTACTAACAAACAAAATCAGAGTTTTGTTCAATGATACAAAAGGGAAGTCAAAAGGAAGCATCATAAACTAATATATGGGTGACGATTCCAGGAACAGCTAACTAAAAAGAAGACAGAGTAAGTTTTGGAAGAACTGACAAGACCCTTCAGCCGAGGCAGATATTCATCCACAACATAAACTACACGACTGCCACAAAATCACCGGATTTAATAAAGTAACTTTCATGTCCTCAGCATTGGCTTACCATCCCCGGGATTATTTGGGCACTATATCAAAATACTCATGAAAATTTTTTTTTCAGCTCACTTTTTTTCAACAACACTGGTAGAATTTGCCCAACACAAAGCTGAGTTGCATAAACATAAGTCTAGATGAACTAAAAGTTGTTGGAAGTGTGTTTTTGGAAGTTGTTGGAAGTGTTCCATAAACATAATTCAAGATGGTAACTTTTTTGTGGCAAATTTAAAATCCCAACAGGAATAATGTACTATTTAGTATCAGTATTTATGCACCTTGCAAACCAATATACTCCATCCAATAGAAAAGGGAAAACATTCATTTTGCTTATCCACACTTTAAAAGTTGAAACAAAGCTTCAAGCACTAGCGACAACAAACAATCCTATTGATTCCTTTAAAAGTGACTTGTCAAAAATCGGGAAAATTCCACCTTTCTTCTTTGGCACAAATGCCCCAGATACAGGAAAACCAAAGAGGAGAGTATACAACAAGAACTTCTAGGACTAACCTAGGGCATCTATTTTACACCCAATAGAAAAGAGCTTTTCACACTAAGGTTTACCATCCATTTCATATAAAGATTTAATCACCCCAAACACACCAATCGAAACCCTCGATCAAAGCATCCATGTTCCCCATAACAGAGTTCTAAAATTTTTCAGGTGAAAAGGGTATCCACAAAAAATCAGTAACGATTCAAAATGAAAAACAAAGAAAAAAAGGGAATGTGATGTTCTTGCCTATGTCACAATCGGCGGGATTCAGGACAACCATCAGTGCAGATGCTGGGAGCTGTGATGTAGCTTCATCAACCTTTGCTTTCTTCTTGTTATGAAGTTCATCCGTCATACAAGAATCGCGTTTCTTCGACTCCATCGAAGGGATTTTCAGTTTTCCTCTTGGGATTCTTGAGAGAGTATACTCGGAACAATTTGGCACTAATTTCTTCTTTGGATTTTTGGTTAAATGCTATTTATTGAGTAATTATCTCAATGAAATGTGATTTATCTTTTCTTTAACAACTATTTAAGCAAAACATTTTACACGTGTAATCTTTGCTTTATTTTTGTAATTTTTGGTTTATTTTTACCTTTTCTGTATGATGTTAGTCGTCTTAATATTATGCCTTTTGAAAATTAAATTGACTAATTTTTAAAATTAAATTAAATAAAATAAATTTAATATTTTAAAATAAAAGTTTAGATATTTAAAAATTATAAAAAGTATTATTGATTGCAACTTTTTTCATATTAATATAATTAAAAAAAATCTTAAAATATTAGTCAAAATTTATATAGTTTAACTCTAAAAATATAAATTATGACAATTAAAATAGGTCGAAAAGAGTCTCTTTTTTCATCTTGTGTTGCATATGAATTTTTATTATGATTAATCTGAATTCGTGTATAATAACGTCATTAATGAAGAAAGCACTACCTCTCAAAAAGAAATTCTATTTCAAACTTGAACCCTAAACCTCTACAATGAAAAGAGATATTCTCGCAATATCACGATAACCTTGACGCCCACTTTAATTAGGGTATCGACTAATCAAAAATCGATAAGTGAAATCATTAAAAAAAATTGATAGATAAAACTATTAAGTCGCACTTCATAATTTAATTTCCTAGAGAACTTATGTCAATAAAGACAAAAGTTTAGTTTTAAAATTCACAAATTATGACGTAGGAGGCACAATTTAATTCTTATAGAACTTAAGTTGTAAGAGGCAAATTATAATTTATATCACATAATTTAATTCCTATCGAATTTATGCCGAGTGAGGCAAAAGTTATCTAAATTATGTTAAGCAAATTATGTTTGGTCCATAAATTTTTGAATATGCAACAAGTAAAAATAAATTAAAGACCGTCATAGATAATTTATGCAAAATTTTAGTTGAATTTGTGTAACGTAAGCTCCATTTAAAGAGAAATGTTGCCTATCAGATTTTATACATTATCTTTAAGGAGACCAAGGGGGCTCAAATAAAAAATCTCTAATAAAATATAGAATGATTGTTAATATTAATTAGTTTTGAGGGAGGAATTAAGATCTTTTAACCTTTACAAAATGAATAGAAGAAAATATTTTTTTTTCCAGATCTCTTCGGTGTAAAATGAAGATAGGAGAATCTTAGTACTTTGATTGGTTGGCTACTTGAAATTCACCTTAATCAATATTTTATTTTGTATTCTCATTCTCTATTTTAAAAAAAAACATAAAAATGATGATCACTTACATATAAATATTAAGATCTCTTATAGAAAGAACATAAGACTAGAATGGGTATTTGAATGTTTTAAGCACTTTTAAATTTTGAAAGTATCTGAATAATACAAAAAAGTATTTTTAAGTACTTTCTTAAAGCTGAATTTTTTGTTTTAAAAAAACCAAAAGTTGGGGGTATCAACTTATATTTTTTGACTTTTAACTTATAAGTCACTTAAAATAAGTAAATTGAAACAACTCCTAGATATGTCATATATAAATGACCTATAAAATCAGTTCTTTCATTTTGATGCCCTTCAAAGATTGAAGAATAATACACTCATTATTGTTTAGAATTTTGTGTTGATTTTCTTTATCATATTTGAGTTTTACATTTATTTTATGGGGAAGGCAAATGTTAACATGTTGTTTTTGCTTTTCCAGAAAGGAAAATATAAATCTTTTTCATATTTTGTTATTCCTTTTTGGGTGGAATATATATCGTAAAGAACTTAAGGTGCAATAGGCAAATGTTCTCTAAACTTGTGATAAGCAAATTAGGTCATAGAAATACTATACAATTGATGCCGCATAACTTAATTCCTACCAAATTTATGTCAGGAACAAAATATCTAAACTTATGCCGAACTAATTAAGTTTGATCCACAAGTTTTCATTAACTAAATAATAAAGGCAAAAAATAAAAATTAACACAATAATAGTGGTATTTCATCCGAAACTTTAATTAAATTTATGTGATGTAAGATACATATTTTTTAAAAGAATATGGCTGGCGTTTGGGGGTGGGGGCTTAAATCTAAAATCTTTAATTAATTATAAAAAATTTTAAGGGAGAAATTAAGATCTCTTAACTATTTACAAAATGAATTGAAATAAAGATTTTTCCATATACTTTATTTGACAAAGTGAAGATATATAGGAGAATCTTAATAGTTTAGTTGGTTGGCTAATTGAATTTTCACCTTATTCAATCCTCTAATTTATAATTTTCTTCTTTCTTTATTTATTTTTAAAAAGTATAAAATTGATAATCTCTTATATTTGAAAATAAAATTTTCTTATAAAAGAACGTAAAGCTAAAACAAATATATTGTTAATGACTTGTAAAACTAATTTTTCCGCTTTACGTCCCTTTGAGGTTTGAATGATAATATACTTATATATTGTTAGGGTCTTGTCTTGATTTCCTTATCATATTTAGGTTTTACTTTTCTTTGAGGAAAGTTAAAGTATCATCATAGTTGTATTTACTTCTTCTGAGAGAAAAAAATACAAATCTTTTCCATATTTGATATTTCTTTAAGAGAAAAATTTTAAAACTTTATAAATTAAAGTCTTCTTTAGGTGCCTCAGGCCCTCAACACAATAACATCCCTAATGTAACCATTTTTAAAAAAAAACTATTTAGGGAAAGATTTTCTTCCAATATATTCATGATTTTTTCATATTGATTTTATAATATGTAGGTCACTTGATTAAATCATATTACTAATATGTTTTCAACATGCTTTTCTTTGTCATATGATTTATCACCGACAAAATTTACAATTACAAATTTTTAAACGACGTTCTAATTCTTTTGAACCTAACAATTATTTAAATTATAGACAAAATACTTAAACTAATTTGAAGAAAACATTACTAAGATTCTATAGCTAAATGAACTGCATAGAAGGAGAAATTGAAATTCAGAAAACAACATACAAATAAAAAGAAAAAAGACAACATACATACTCTATTTGGATATGAGGGATAAAATATTTGTAATTTGTAATCTACAGTTGGAATAATAATTTACAGGGATAATATTTAAAAAGTTAAGTCAGAGAGAACCTTGATTTTCTTCATCAATTGGCACCGTTGACACCAAGTAACTATGTATTGTCCTTGTAATTTCACATTACTAGCACTCTAAAATTGACCAATTATAAATTTAAAATTTCAAACTTTAATTGATTCCATTGTTTTCAAGCGGGTTTTCTTCTCCACCAACAACCAAGACGCATGAAAGCGATTTCCAGCGCTGCTGGGCAGAAAGACATGATGGCATGAAACTCGATTACGTACGCTGATTGTTCGTCCACTTCAAACGCTAACAAACCATTTTCTGTGTGAAATGACTAGTGCCTTAAGCAGGAAGGCAAATACAATTTTGTGGTATAGTATCGTATATAAGAGAAAGTTTGCTTTTAGGAGTGATCTTTCGCCTTTATTGAGGAGATATAAAACAAGCTTACTTACTAATAAAGCGACAAGAAACACCTTCTTTCTCATCTCAAAGTCAACTTTCTCCCCTTTTACTAGTAATTGAGTGCTCATTGTTGTTCGTATCTTGACCGGATCCGAGCTTCCCAAGCTCTATGCTGTTGGAAAACTCTGCAAGGGTCTTACCACCTTCTTGATTGACTATATTTGAGAATGCAAAAGAATTACCTTGCATCTTCTAAAATCCAACAAAAAGCCAATTGTTGAAAGAAAATCACAAGCTAGGACCTTTCTAAAGAAAAATATTCTTTCCTCAAACTCTTTTAACTTTCTTGGATTTTCATTTGAAATAATGAAGAGAATTAAAAATTCTTGTGTAATGAAATGTATTTTTTTCTTCTTTGATTTCTCCCTTTAAATATGAGATTATTTGAGTGTAGAGTGCTAAATGTTTTTTGTAGATGCATTATGTACAATAGTGCAAAAGTACATCAAATTTATACCAAAGACAACAAATTTATCATAGAAAAAATATCTTTATGAGCTGCTAACACCTTTTTTCACTGAAGTATATAACCTCCTTACAATTCCTTATTAGTAATTGAACACATGAGTTACCAAATACATAAGATTCACATATTGATTAAAAAAAGAAGTTCATGTCAATGATTTAGAATAAATACTGCAAAATGATAATAAAACCATAACACTACAAAGCAATTCACTGAAAGTGGAAACAAATCTCATTTTAACTTTACTAAATGATACTACTAAACAACTGCTATTTCTATGTACAACCTAATTCTTATGACATTAGAAGCGCCAAAAAACAAAATCCTAAAATCATTCACATGTACAAAAGACAATCTTCAATGAAAGGATTGAAGAAACAACACTTCAAAAAGACCTAAAAGATCAATGGTTGATCTCGGGCAACCATCGCGCAGATCAATTACCTAAACCATGCTGCTTTCTAAAATTCAGTGCATATATGACTCTCTCTGCAGCCAATTATCATCACCATCATCTTCTGATGCAAACAAGGCAACAGAAATATCAGCCATTTTCTTCTTGCTCAACTTCAATTTTCGAAACTTCAATTGCCTTGGAGCATTTGGCGCTTCAACATCATTGAATTCACCTAGATCCTCGATTGCATTCTTGAAAGCAATCGTCTTTCTTGGTGTTGCATACTCAAAATGCAACTTTTTTGCAATCACAGTCTGCTCATTCAACCGAAACAACCATTACTAACTACACAAATCCAATATAATATGATCGCATAGTTTTTCAAAAAACTTTAACTTACCGCCTCTCGAATTGCCCTTGATACACGAAACAGACTCTTCAAATCATCATGATCAACTCTACACACTATCCTAATCTGCCAAAATTAGGGAAAAACACATGCTTTTCAGCAAAATAAGCTCATAGCAAACCATCATTGACACAACACAAAGCAAATAAAAATCGAATTGAGTTAACTATTGACTTACCAAAATATCTTGAGGCAATTCTTCAAACAGAGACTTTTCATAATTAAAAAAAGAATTATGACTGCAGACTTTCTTCATAACAGGTGTTGTGGGACTGAAATCAACATCCAGTGTAATTCTCTTCCTCCCAAATGAAGTACTTCTCACTAACCCTGATCCATAACTTCCACATCTTTTCCCTAATGCCATTTTCCTCCTCCTTAATTAATTAAACTCAACCTGATTCAAAATTACCCAAATTTAACAAAACAGGGGATCTCAAAATCAAATCAAATATGGTAAATTCAACAAAGGCATAGCTGTTTATATTATTATTACCTTCAAATTAGCGCCTCAGCAGTAAATTCTGATTGAAATAACGTAAGTTCTTAACAAGGAAACAAATGGACCGCCTTTCCACTTTCTACAACTTGTACACCACTTCCTTATATACACATGTTAATAAATATTTTTAAATCAGAAATGGATAACTAATAAACTCTGGAAAAATGCTGCGTAGAAGGCACTGGAATTTTCCCATAGAAATATCTCTTGGGGTTTGTGCATTTGAATCTGAAGAAGAGGGAAAGAAAACTAGCCGTTTGAGAGGGCCACGTGGCAGTAGAGGAGAGGGTTGAAGGAGAGATAAATGAGTTGTTTGGGTGATGTGGGAGTGTTGGTCGGTTCCATGTCAGCAGGTCGGTAAGTTATGTAACACGTTTGACCTTCTTAGACGTCTTCAGTAGATATTATTGTAATCACCTGACACGTGTTTCATGTTGAAAAGGGATGAATAAGATGCTTACACGTCATTGGATGTAGAGATTAACGGTCAGGATTTGTTGAGGGAGGAATTTATTATTTATAGTGGATGGTCCACTAGATCATTCTCAGACTAGTAGTATTAAAAGGCGGCTTTTGCTGTTTCCACTCTTTATTAGTACCATATATTACTAATGATGAAAATATTTTTATTTTTTTTGTTGTTGAGGT
>JAABOM020000049.1:17997473-18025706 GCA_011800125.2 Solanum clarkiae | reverse complement strand
GGTGGGGGTGGTTCGAGGGGGGGGGGGCGAAAGGATCAAAAGAATGGTTAACATATTTATAAGTTGTAAATTTTTTTGTGTAATTTGAAAAATTTAAAGAGTCATATAAAATTGAAATACAAAAGTTAACACATTTATAAATTGTAAATGTTTATGTAATTTGAAAATCATAAAGAGTCATATAAAATTGAAATACAAAGGTCAACATATTTATAAATTGTAAACTTTTATGTAATTTGAAAATCCTAAAGAGTATGTAAAGTTGAAACATAAAATTTGAAATTCTAAAGAGTCATATAAAATTGAAACACAAAGGATAATATGTTTACAAGCTAAAATTTTTGTATAATTTAAAAATTCTAAAGAATCATGTAAAATTGAAATACAATGATAAAAAAATAATTATATTATATAAGCCATAATTTGAACGATTAAGAATAATTTTATAACTTTAATTTTAGGTACGCAAAAATTTGTAATTATATGATTAGTGATCCAAATGAAAGTCTAAAAGAATTCAATGAGCTACAAAATTTTAGAATCAACTTTGTTCACAAAATTATATAGTGTAAATATTATCAGTTTATTACTTATTTATAAGTATATACATTTAATTTCGTATCCACTTAACACTATTATCTTTAGTAATTGATTGAAAAATTTACATTCTCTCGTAATTATATTATATTTGACAATTATATTGACTAATTTATCTTATAAATTTTAAAGAAATTGTGTGGAATAAATTAGATGATTTTTATAGCGGATCAAATCATAGAAGCAAGATTTAAATGGTTAAAACAAATAAAGAGAAGCACAAATATACTAAAAAGCTTTGATTACAGTTATTTTAAATGAAAATCTATTGGAACATTTTTACTCATAAAAATATAAATAAGATATATGTATATCATATTTTTTTTAGATCCATTTATAATGTTACACTAAATATATTATTGATCTACTTTTTTGATCAAATAGTACTTTCTAGAAAGGCCAACTTTCTCTTTTGATAGGACAACTCTTTCTTTTGGTGGATCAATCTGAGTTATATATTAATTTTATTTGTAAATAAGGTTAAAATGGACTACATCAATAAATAATAGTACTCTAATTCATCTAAATTTATGAGTGGTAAAATTAAATTCAACCCTACAATCGATTGAAGTTTGGGTAGTATATAACTCACTCGTTTATTAGCTCAATCCAATTTATTTAAAATTGTATTGATATGCAATCCGAATTGACTCGAGAGAACTTGTCAAAATATTTTTTTTTAATTTGATATGTTTATACAACAAGATCAATATATATATATATATATAATTTAAGTACTAAAATATTGAAAAAAATAAATAAAATAAATAAAACTTAGTAAAAGTTGAGTCGAATTGGATCTTGATCCGTTCTATAACACATTGCTTAATTAATTTTAACTCAATGCATTTTGATCTAACCAAATTCAAATTAGATTGAATCTTGACCCATTATGATTCACTCAAATTTAACCTAACTTGTCCAATTGTCCATCCCGACTAAACTTAAACTTTAGAAGCAAAATAAATAAATAATATAAAGAACTTTCTAGTTGGTTGGTCAAAATAATTTGTGGAGCGACGTCGTCCTGCAAATCCCTAACTAAAACCCTCAGTCGTCACTCTAGCTCATCCGATCCCTTACATGAAAGCAAAGAGACGAAGCACGCACACAGTAATACATATATGATTCGTCATCGAAACTTACTGTCTTTTTACTACTCAAACTCAGCATCAATCTCACACCGATGGATTTCTTCCACAACACAACTCCATGCTTCATGGATGAACAAGATTAAAAGTGTATTCACCGGCCAAAAAACCTCCCCCGATGCCGCCGACGACCTACCCATCTCCGAGTCATTCACTCTCCTTCGTAAGCTCTCTAACTTCTACGCATATATTACTAGTTTTTATTAAATGTAGATTATTGGCGAGGCGGAGTCAGGATTTAAAGCTTATAAGTTTGCGATTCTAGTTCCTTTAAATTACCGGACTCTAAATAAGCTATACTCTATCTCTGCTATTGGGCCTTTATTCTATTGTTTACTAATTCTGTTTGAATTTAGAATTTGCGGATGGATTGGACAAAGGGAGGAAGTTGACGGCTCTGAAGCAGTATATGGTAGGGAGAAGTAGTGAAGCTACATTTGCTGATGCTTTTGAGAAGCAGAAAGCTATTCTTCAATATCTTGGTGCATTGGATCCCACTGGGGAGGTTTAGCTCCATTTACTTCAGCTCACTCCATTTTTGATATGGTTACTTGTGTAGTATCCTAAATTAAATGACAAGTTGTTTAGCTAAGAAGTAATACCTTATGTAGTTCTTGTAGATGGTAACAATGTTCCCTTTGGATTCTAGCTAAGTAGAATGCTTAGATCAGATATGGATTCATAAAGAAGATTGATTTGTTATAACATGCGTATGAAGTGATTCACTAGGACTGTTGAGTTGAATAATGGATTTTAGGGGTAGCCGTTGATGTAGTTCTTGTTCTGTTTTAAAGTTTTAGATCCTCTAGGCACATAATAAAGTATTGTTAAGTGCAGTTGGGAGAATGAACCTATTTGACCAGGAAGTATATAAAGCTGCTCAACTTTTATGCAAAATTGAGAAGTGTAGGTACTAGGGAAAAAGACTCAATTATTTGAAGTGGAGACCAGACGAAGTTGATAAAAGTTTCTATAAAATTATATAACAAAATTAAGTGATATTACAATAGTTTATGCAGAGGAAATGAACAATGTTAGGCGACATAAAATGCATGGAGGTCAAAAGCTTCTCCTAGAACAGCATGGTTTCAATGGATAGCTATGTCTGCTGCATTTGTCACTCAGTGTGACCTGTAGAAAATAGGTTAGTTTTCCCAACAGGGCTTTATTGCACTTGAGAAGTATGAAAGTCCTTATCCCCTATCCATATCACTGCAATCATAATTTGGACATCTGGTGTGTTCATATTTGGAGTGTAACCAATTATGCCAGGATCAGCTACTACAGTTGAACGCTGCCAAGTGCCGAAACTTGAAAGAAGAAGCAGACGCGTATGGAAGACACATTACATCAACAAGTAGTTTTTGCCAAATGTCCAAGGAAAGAATTCATAGATCTTTTGAAGACAAAGTTATGACTATTTTTTGCTTGAGCATAGATGTTATAGCATCTGATTGATGTTACGTGTATTTTGTTAATTAGGTGATTCTTTTGCGGGTTAAATAGGTTCATCGTAGTGCTAAAAGTGAATTCAGAGTCCTATTCTATGTGGGTTTTTTTTTTTTTCACATTCTTGGGGCACTGAAAAGAAATTTTATGATAATTATCCAGAAATAATGAGTCCTCTGCAGTATTTTTGTAAAGTGAGGTGAAACCTCAGACATGTTATCTTATTAAATGAGTAGTCCTGTGTAGGAGAGACAGAGGAGAAGTGTTCTCCTGAACAGGTAAGGACTTTATAAATGTCAATGACCAAGCACTTAGAAAGCATGCTCAGAAAATATAGAAAAGCACCGGGAAGGAGTTCCAACATTTTATTGAGTTCTCTTGGAGGGTCAGATAAGGATTAGGATGTGGTAAGATAAATGGAACAAAGAGAAATCTGTAAGGTGCAGCTTCTCATATCTCTACACAGTTGTGATGCACCAGAATGCAACTATTGTATGCATATTGGAGATGGGGACATAAATTATTTCAGGAGGTATAATGACTGCAAGGTGGACTGCCACTCAACTTATATGCATAATTGAGAAATTGAAGGAGCTGCACTACAACTCTGATCCTTAGATATGCAGACCATACAAAAGTTGCTGTATTTTATGTTAAATCATGTTGCAACAGCTTAAGCAGAACGAAGGAAATGGAACAATGTTGGCCATGGAAAATGGTATGGAGATCAAAAACCCTTTTTCATGCTAAAGCAACATATTTTGAGTGAATATTTATGCACGAAGCTTGTTGTACTTAGAATGTGTACAAAAGAGGATTTTATTTGTATTTACATATCCGCATGAGAAAAGTTTAAATGGAGTACCATGGACAGTGATGATTCATAATAGCCGATCCCAACTTGTTAGGAATTGAGGGTAATTGTTGCAAGAGTTGTTTATTGTGCTTGAGAACTACAGAAACCCCTGGTCGCTGCTGTTGCTCTGTGGTTATGCTCGGAAAGTCAGTTGTATGTTCCTAACATGTTTGGAGCATATTAGGTATTGCCAGGATCAGTTAGGGCAGCAGCTGACAGCTAGCAAGGGCAGAAAGTTGAAAGAGAAGATGACTGAAATGTATTTTTGATGAACAGTCAGGAGGGAAAGAAGTAATAAATGTTTGAAGAGACATCAGGCTATTTTTTGCTTTAGATTTAATTTCTTACAAAGTCTGGACTTTTAGGCTACATGACTTTAGTTATTTATGCAACTGTGAAGGATGTATAGATTCCCTACAGTGCAAAAAGGGAATTCAAAGTCCTTTTAATGTAAAATATTGTGCACCTCCTTTTGTGCATTTAAATGGAATTGCAAATAACTTGACACAGAAAAATAAAAAAGAAATTCCTTTTGTAACAAATAGAATATACTTCTTTTTGAGAAGTAAAAAAAAAAAAAAAGAATATACTAGTAAATGATTGTATATAGTGGACTGTTTGGAAAGAGAGAAACTCCGTAGTTTATGAAGATAGTAGCAGTCATATGCAGGATATTGTTCCACCCTTGGTGTAAAGAAGGCATATCTTTAGTAGATTTGATTGGGTAACTGTAATTGTCTCTAGGCTTTTGTTCGGTTGTGGGATTTATTCTATGTAACTAGGGCTTGAGCACTGCCCTAGTACTTTCAATACCAATGTTACCAATTTCTGGAAAGGAATACATTAGTAAATAATGTGAAAGACAATCTTAGTAAGCTATTAGTCATGTGTAGGAGAGATGGAAGAAAACTGTTAACGTGAAAAGACTTGGATGACCTATTGAAACGCTTTTCATCATTAATTTGTTTATCCTATTTTTAAATAGAATCTTCAAACAATTCAAAAGGAAGAGGCAGCGAAACATTGCAAGTGCACAATACTTGATGTCGAGAATACGTTGGCAAAGTTTACTTGGGCAAAAGAAGCACAAAAAAAAATTCAGAAGCTGAAGGAAGAAGGGAAGCCAATGCCAAAGAGCATTGCTGAGGTACTGATTATTGCATTTCAGATTGCTGTTCTGTGGCATCTTTTCACTGTTTTTCTTAGTTTCCTCCAAGAACTTTCTTTCTTTAGGATGTTCCAAAAAGATTGGTGCATTATCAATGCTTGAGAACTACTATTTAATTTGAAAATCATTTTACCTTTAATAGCATGACTTATTGGAACTCGACTTGATATAAGATATGACATTAGTATTGGGAGAGAGAAAGATGAAAGACACATGGGACTCTTACCATCTCTAATTTCATTTTGTTGGTAGAAAGGGCGCATATGTTACTTCACTTATAATTAGCTTATGTGTCAAAAGTTCTTTCTTCACATAAAATGGGACAAAAGAACTAGTAATATTTTTTGTTTTTTTTTCCTTTTTATATTTTAAATCTTCTATATACCATTTTTTATTTTCTCGTTTATTCTGTTACATTCTGGGTGAGATTTTTTGTTGCATTATATAGTGATGCAATGTGCTATTTGTGCATACTATGAAAAGAAATTTTCAGCTGTATATCCCAGTAAGGGGGTGCATGAATATCATTGTGAGGCGTGTCTGGTTTTGTTCTCTCTGGTCCATGAGGGAGTTATGGGATGCGGTGGAAATTCAGCAGTAGTTAAGATACTTCTCTTACAATACTTGGATTCTGTAGTCTCTATATAATTTGAAAAAAGAACACATACAATATGTTTTACAGTTGGTGCTTCCTTTTCCGTGGTTATATGATATCGATTTACCTATATTGGATTCTTCGATATATAGATTCAAAAGTTGGTGGGTTCATCCCCGATGGATATTGCGCGATCTAACTTGGCAAAGAGTGGCCAAATTAGTAGGAATGCATTCTGTCCTTGTGGGTCCAAGAAGAGATACAAAAGGTACTTCAACTTTTTGAATGGTTCTTATCGTTGAACATGAATGGCTATTTCTCATTGTTTGAATTCCTTAGAGCAGCAAGTGAAAAGAAATGATTTTATTACATACAAATTTAACAAACACTCTTTCCAAATGAAAGCTATATGGTTTTGTACACAAATGACTACAAACCGTTCATGAAAATGCTTCACTGACATTTTCTGTAGTTTATTGGATATTCGAAATACTTGATGCAATATAACAACGAAAAAGGGGCTATTGGATTTGTGTATATAGTTAGTATTTGACCATATATTATTATGTTCTCCAGGTCTTTCTAGATCTCTCGAGCACTAAAGGGAGATCTGCTGTGATCAGTCTTTTCATCTTTTGTTTTTGTGTTACTTCCCCACTTTTCTGCTTATTGTGTTGGTGTCGTGGTCTATGTAGGTGTTGTGGGCAGCATTCAACAAGTTAAAAGGAGAAACAATAGAGGTTTAGTCAACAACTAGCTAAAGATGAAGGGCAAACATGTCCAGAAGTAGAAATTCTTATATGGTCAGATGACATTTCTCTTTTGTTCTTATGCCAATTGATTGCTGTGACAAAGCTGTGTCGTTTAATAATATCAATGGAGTAAAATCTGATTGTTAACGTTCATGAAAATTCATCACTTTTCGTGCTTATAAACACTAGTATTCTATACCTGGCAACTAGCAAAATTTAATTTCCAGAGTTCTTTTTTCAGAACGTTATACTTATTCTTAATATGGAGAAGTGCTTAAATATTAGAAAGAAGATATTTTTAGTGACATGTTTGGCCCAACTTTAGCACATAAAAGGTGTCCGTAATTTTCAATTTTAGATTTAACAATGAAGAAAAACACCAAAAGCACATAGATGAAATTTTCTAGAATTGCAAAAATATCACATAAGCATTCATGCATCTACTCTAACTTTTTCTCATTACAACAAGAATAATAGAAGAGGGAAAATATTCAACATTTTTCAAATTGATGTGGAAAATCTATTTGGCAATACTCAAATTTTTTCTTTGCCACTAGATTCCAATACCCTCCAGCTTCCATCGCATGAATGCTAAACTGCATAATTTCATTGATGATTCCACCAATACAAATTATTTAAATAAATGTATTCTTTTTTTTTCCTTCATAAATCATGTATACTTTTGAGTCTATGATGAGAAAGTATGATAGAGAAATTGTAATCACAATTGATTTCACTTGCATATGTATTTCTCTAAAATCAGATCTAAAGAGAGATACGTTAAAATAAAATGTCTTTTTGTTGTTGTTTTCAAAAATAAATCAAGTATCAACAAAATAATTACAAAGATCTTAAGACCAAAATTAATATAGGATAAATTTCATTTTTGCTTCCTTCCCTTTTCTTTTTTGTTTTTTCTTTTGCAGCGTTGACTTTTTAAAAAAAAAAAGCAAACCAATTTTTGTCTTTTTATTGCATTTTTTTATAATAAAAAGATATCTTTTTTTTTTCAATAATTTTTATTGTGCATGTGTAATATATTAATATTGTATAAATATTTATGTGGAGTATATTTATTGTTTGATATTGTATAAATATCACTACTGTATAAATAGTTATGCAATATATCAATATTATATAAATTACATATAAACGTGCATTGATATTATAAAAACATAGGTATACAATGTATTAACATTATATAGATGAAATATGTATCAATATTGCATAAATTGCATAAGGTATCAATATCGATATTTATTTGATTATCATGCATTATCACCTTAATAAATAAAAGAATAAATAAAAAATAATGAAACGACATAAATATTTATTTTTCCACCTAAGAAGTGAAACAATTATAAAAGGAAAAAATTAAAAGGGAGCAAAAAAAGAATTAAAACAATAATTTTGTTTCTTTAAATAGCAAAAGAAAAAATAATAATGGAAGGTTTTTTTTTTCCCCCAATTAATGAGAAAGAAAATGATCAATGTAATATTGAGATTTCCAGCCGCCAAAATGGCAAATAACCAATTTGGTAGTTGTAGCAACATCGGTTGACTGGCCGTTTTAAGTTTTAAAAAGTGAGCTATTTTTTGTATAAATAATTTTTCTCAATTGAATAACTACGAGGTCTAATTAATGAAGCACATACAGAAGGCTAATAAGTGGTAGTAGAATATATAAAGCAGCAGATCTGATGTGAGTATATTCATAAATAGTGGATGGATTTGTTGTGGTATTAAGATAGTAAATAGAGGTGATACCAGCCCATGAAATCATGCACCTCATCAAAGTACTCATCTGCTCTAGGCATATCTTTACCCATGGGTAAAGATATGCCTAGAGCAGATGAGTACTTTGATGAGGTGAATGATTTCAGAAGTGCAGATGAGTAAAGATCTATCAAGTTTCTTGATGAAGGTGAAGGTTCTCATCAAAGCTCAGATGTACCATTTGAGCCCCCAGAAATGGGACTAACATTATTTTCTGAGGATGCTGCATAGGAGAAGCTCCAGACAGAAACACAATTTTCGTCACCTAAACAAGTAAAATACAATCATAATTAGAACTTTTCATGTTAACAGGACATGAATTGTTTTATAATCAAGCAGACCATTAAAATAACAAAGAACATTCCGTAGGAAAAATGTGATCATTGACTTGACGGAGCAGATGATTTAAGCATATTTTCAGCGTCAAGGAAGGGAAGCATATAGCACCAACTAGTATGGCAACAAAGGGATGAGGAATCGACAGAACAAAGCATAGAAGGAGAAGATATGAAATGAGCATTGAAAATAATTTACTTCAGACGAATACAGAAGCTTTTAATACACAGTACTCGGGCATTATTCCAACTATGTGGGGTCAATGAATTTACCATTAAGGAGCATATCCTCCTGCGAGTCATCTAAAACTCCGAATCTCCGGTGGCCTGATGAAGTGGCAGCCATAGGCAGGAAAGGATGAAATGAAAAACCATTAACTGTGTCTGAAACAGGATAAGCTGAGTAAGAAATAGAACAAACTAGGTGAACATTTCTCCCAACTTATTCTTCTAATGAACACAATGAAGTACCTGATGCAGCTCGGAAGCTGGATACCCACTGTCCAGTTTGAAGATTATAAATGTGAACTGAGCCATCCTAGAAAGGCAAACAAGTATGCAAGATGAGATCTTGAATTTCATCCTGTCACAGTATGTAATTTTGAGCTAAGCATAAGATTACCTGTCCTCCAGAGCCGAGATGCTGACCTCGAGGTTCAATATCAAAATATATCCGCTGATTGGTGGTTTCTGATGATCTGTACATCCTAATTAAATGAAATCAAAAAGGGAACTTTAGTTGATCACTGAAGCACTCAGTCGTAACAAATTCAAACTTTACAGAAGTATCATTCTAGCTAATTACTGCATCCATGCAAATTAATATTCTCAACAGGGCTAATTCGAGAAACAGTGAAATATTGGCTGGAGGTTTGCTACAATGAACTACCAAGATAAGATCTATCATTCTCGTTTTATAAATGGTTCGGCATGTAGACCAATGTTTTGGAAGAGTTATGGAGTAAAAAGTGTTTACTGCATGACTTTTCCATGTGTAGGTGCTTTTTAATTTGTAAAGAGGTGGAGAGAAAGACTTCTAGTAGAAACACAAGTTTGAGTCGTGAAAACGCCCTTTCCCCAAAAATTAAGGCACCATTTGAAAAGATAATTTAGTTACAACTGAATTATAAGATTAAACTTCTTTTAAAGGTTTATAACAAATCTGCTGCACTTAGCACCAAGTCAAACTGCTTATACTTCTTTTAGAACAACTTTCTTCTACAAAAAGAGCATCTCAACAAGTAACAAACTCCAAAATTGGGCCTTAGCTAATTCACAGACAGAAGAATAACTTATTTTTCTTTCTTTTTTCACTAAAACAAGTGATTTCAGTAATACCACTGCAAGATGATGATGTTTATACAGAGCTTAAAAAAAAGAAGGAAAGAAAAAAGATCAACATTTCCAAAAAACTATCCAACCATCCACACAGGTGATATTTCCCTTTCACACGAAAAGGACAAGAAAGAACAACATAACTTTCTTTGGATACTAGCCACCAAATTCTCAACCTTCCAAAAATCCTACCTGGACTTGTCAGGAAAATATAAAATGTGGAAGTGCTTAACTTCTTCATAGCATCTAATTTGCATAATTCTAGCTGTCCAATCCATCCGCATCAAAGTTTGATTGCACACAATGAAAAGTAAAAGTTGCACATATCAAATCCCATAACTGTGAAAGTAAAACCACAATAAATAGTAGATCACATTACTTCTTACATGAATCATGCCAACCACTATGTGCCTTCTCCTCCTCAGGTTATCTACAGTCAAAATGGCTCCCCATGCACCAAATCAAGAATGCAACCTTTGGCAGGGTCCTTGATTTTGATAATTTCTCAACAAAGATCTAGGATCTTCTCCATTAGAAAGGACACAGGAGAAGAATTATCGAAGATGACTCCTTCCACACTTCAATTGCCTAAAACATTCTATGATTGTACAATCTCAGAAGGAATGGTTACACCTCATTAAATGCCTACTACTGTGGAGATCTTCTAAAGATACACCTATTATAACTGATAACCATCTTCTTTAGAACCTCAGCTATTGTGATCATCTCCAATGAAAATACAGCAGGAAAATCATCTTTTCGAGTATTTCTTTTCTGCACCATAAATCCCACCAAAATCAATCTTCTACATCCAACTGCTACAAAGCCTAAGAATTTTCTGATTCTTTTTATTCCCTTCATGAGTACTTTCCAAGATGTCGTGCCATAAGAGGAAATCTCTTTAGTGTAATAATATATTGATTGTTTCTGCATTTCACATTGATAATTTGATTTGATTTTCTACATTTTAATATTCAGATTTTACCTAATCCAGGGTGAGGTAGCATAAGTAAGACCAACATAACACCAAAACAAGAGAAGGCAGATATCTGCAATTTCAAAAAATTAGTTTCCCGATAATGATTTCCCGGAAACAGCCTCTCTATCTCTATGAGATAGTGGTAAGGTCTGCGTACGTTTTACCCTCCTCAGACCCCACTTGGGGGATCCACTGGGTATGTTGTTGTTGTTGTAGTTTCCAGATAATGCAATTATGCAAACAGTATTTTTAGTGAGTTCGTCACTTTTCTTGTAAGCATTATGTATATAAAAGTAAAGACACTCAAACAACATGGTATCAACTTCCTCTAAACAAGTTACAAGGCCTAAGGGGTAGAGGAAAGGAAAATTGAGCAGCATGGGTGTTACTTTATAGGACAAGGGAACTGCTAAAAACTTTTCATATGAACATATATAGTCCCCCTTCATCCCCCCGTTAAACAAAATAGACCATTTCAGTTATAAAAGTCCCCCTCAAGGAAAAACATCATATGAACATATATAATGTTATTCTATAGGACAAGGAAATTGCTAAAGAATTATCATGTTTCTAGCAGGAGAGTGAGACGTCTCCGACTTGTCAAATGCATTTTTTTAAGAGGAATGCATTTCATAAGCTTCTTTACTGAACAAAAACAGAACTATCAAGCCAATCATTCCAACTTTCCTGTTCCCTGAGTGTCCAATCAGCAGAAAGAAACTTACTTGTAAACAATGTCAGCAGTCTTCCGAATATCCCAGCACAGTATGTAAGGGTCCTAAAAAGAAGTTTGAGGTTAACTTGGTCAAACATATGTTTAACATAACATATACTAGCATACATGTGTCAATAGCCAAGAATTGACTCCGAAAAGGGAAGGGTCAAATTTTAGATCATAAATAGACAAGTGGAGGAAATCAACAAGTAGCTGACATGCCTTTTTCAGTCCAACAGGCACAAAGTTTATATTTCTCTGGATGATGAAGGAAATGAAAACAGATCTTATTTTAAAATTATTGCTTACAAGTTACAAACTATCAACTTAAAATTCAAGGTAGAAATTGAATAGATTGAACTACATGAAAAGGTCTCAAATACCTGACATAGTTGACATCTAGTCAAAGTTTACTATGGAATGTATATGAGGGTCATCTAGACAGTGGCATGGACCTCCTTTCCCTAAACCAGAAAATACCTGAGAGCTTTGGAGCGGGTTGATGCATATATTTGCACTCACAAACGAAAACATTTTTTTTTATCAAGATCAAGAGACAAACGAATACATAAACTGAATTATAAGAACCAAACCAGTGATCTCAAGATTTTTTAAACCCACTCAACTTTGTAATGAAGAGATAGAGAGAAGAGAGAAGGAGACCTATTAAGTGGATACTGGAGCTATTCGAGTTGTTAGATGTTAAAGTGAATTTTTAACCTCTCTATGGGGCCAAGTGGTCAATTATACATTCGCCTGGAGTCAAGGCTGTTCAGAGTTCATTTTTATAGGTATCCCATAAGGAGAATGTTGTGGGCTTGGAGGAACTAGGAGCAAAAAAAAGAAGAGAACATCAAACACTCGCCAACTTCTGTTACATTCTCCCAACTAACATCTTTCGGCACTAACTCCATGGTAGCACTAAAGTCATAAACTGCTTTCCAGGCCTCATCTAAACTCTCAACTGAATAGGAGAAAAAATAAAAGCAAAAACAAAGTAAAAGAAGAGATAAGACCGAAGAGCAGGTCAATAAACAGGAAGTATCCAAGCCCAAAATATGGTTACCATTAAATATTGATGAATAATCAAAACTCATTCTATTCCATTAATGTAGATCGTGCGAAAGCATTTCTCTGTTTAGTAATAATTCGCAAATAAAGCTAATGAGGTTGTTATATTTAACTTTTGCGAAAGCATAGTTGAAAAAAGTAATTAAAATTCAATAATTTTGTAAAATCAATGATCAATAACCGACCTTAAGATTTTCTTGATTGTCTTTTTTAAGTTAAGAAACGGTCATATTATGTGGAGGTTTTTACAACCTTAATGACTTTCGTGAAGAATTAAGGCAACTACAGTGATTTATGTATTACGCTGTTAAGCCAAAGGTATTTCCAAACTATTTTAGTTAATTGTTTACTGTTCCACCGTCCAACCCTATCCCAACCAAATTAAAAATTTCAAAATTGAAAGCTTGCACAAATGAATAAAATCGACTCAAATGGATAATGTTGTGTTCCCTTGTTTTGACTCATTGACTGTCTATCCATTCTGGTTTCTTATCTGCTAGAGATTAGAAAACCGGAAACTGTTTAAGGTGGTAAGTTCACTGTTCCATTATTTATGATGGATATAATGAACTTATAGATCCACCATTCTCTTTGCAAGGGAAGGACCAACAAAAGGCCAATTCAATGTTAAATCAGCATTGAAATTAATGAACAGTAATGTATCATCATTCTTACCTTCCGGCCACCAGTGTACAAGTAGTTTCCGTCTTTTGAGAATTGGACCTAATAAGTGAATGTTATGGTTGAAGAATCATTTGAGGATCTGATTATAGTAAAAAAATTGAATGACAACTCTACCAACTTACATGTGTAACCCCACCTTCTTGACCATGCAAGACGTAGAGAAGTTCCATGTTATCTTCCCTATGTATGGCAGTAGTCTGGCTATAGGAACCTGTTGCCAGCAATCCTGAATGGCTTGGACAGAAAGCAATTGAGGATATAATGCCTAAACAGAAAAAGAAAAGGTGTCAGAATAATAAATGTATAATGAGGATAAAGCCTGAACAGATGAGAGAAAAGGTGTCAGCATAATAAATGTAGAATGAAGAATAACATTGGCATCAGAAGTAGGAGAAATAGTTATTTTTACCTGAACTTTCTAGTTTCACAGATAACTATCAGGTTGATGTGTTTGACACAGATGATTGTTAGCTTATTGTGTTATTTATAGAGTCAAATGCTAAAAAAAGGTGATCATAAAGAGAAGCAGCTAGCTGAATGTACCTGATTGCCCTTCTTTATTTCCTTGAAGGGTGGAGTGCTGGGTAAAATCTCTGCCAGGCCGATGAATATCAAATATTCTTATGGATTTGTTGTAACCAGCAAATATCCTAATTCATGAAGAATGAAGAAACAATGAAGGCTTTCTCATACACTTAGCATAGCATATTAATGGCTGAAGTACATAAATAAAGAAAATGAAGCGAATCACAATACCACAGAAGAAGTTAGTATTACAGTGGATATTAAGTAAGAAGATACTACAAGAAAAACTGAAAACGCATTAGTCTTAAAATCCTCAAAAATAAATGGAAAATCAAAAAGAGAAAACGATCTTTTGTGAGGACAAGAGTGTCAAAATTAGCAACCACCTAAAATTGACAACTAGGCCTCATTACTGTCAATCTAATCATGCTGTCAGAAAATATGGTTATATTACTTTTTCAATAAATCAAAAGAGTTCATGTTTTTCCCTCTAAAAACTACTAAGAACTATTGAAGAGAAAATGACCCAGGTACCTCTACATGAACAGTAACCACAAGAGCAAGGAAGAAGACAAACACTCTGATAAACAAGAATGCTTACTTAGTCCCTGCGGGATTGAAGGCAATTGAAAAGGCAGCAGTGATCTCGTCCATGGCATCATAAGCGCGGTATGTACAGCGTAACTGCAACCATTCAAGAAAAGATAATACAACAACATATCCAGCGAAATCACACAAGTGGGGTTTAGGGAGGATAGAGTGTATGCAGACCTTATCACTACCTCATGGAGATAGAGAGGCTGCTTCCTAAAGATTATCGGCTCAAATGTATCAGCCCCAATAAAAGAAGAAAAACAATAAATATAGAGACGCGGCAAACTAAGAGACATGTCAATTCTAAAAGAAAAAACAATAAAAGTAGGAAAATAATCGAAGAACAATAACAATGTGACTATTATGACATGACACATCATATGACAAACCTTAAACTGTCAGAAGGCAATACAACATCCTGCCCCTACTCGTCTTTTATCCTAATACGCGACCTCCACTTTTTTCTATCTAACAACATGTCGTTAGTGATATAAAGCTGAGTCAAATCACCTCTCCCCAATACTTTTTCGATCTATCCATACCCCTTCGCGTAACCCTTAAATCCAGCCGCTCGCACCTCTTAACTGGAGTGTCGACACACCTCCTCTACACATGCCCAATCCATCTTTCTCTCGCTTCTCTCATCTTGTTTGCCACAGAGGTCACTCTCACTTTCTCCAAAATAACCTCATTACTAATCTTATCACTCCTAATATGTCCACATATCTATCTCAATATCCTCATCTTCGAAACATGCATCTTCTAAACATGTGAGTTTTTTACCAACCAACACTCCATCCCATATGACAAAGACAGTCTAATCACCATTCTATAAAACTTATCTCTAAGATTAGGTGGTACTTTTTTAATCACACAATACTCCAGAGGTAAGCTGTCATTTCATCCATATTGCCCCGATGTGATATGTGACATCATTGTCGATGTCTCCACTACTCTGAATGATGGATCCAAGCAAAATAAGCACACTCACCACCCACGCTCCCATCGGCAACTTCCAATGCTCCATTAGAAGCACTGAAAAAAATTTAGAAAAAAGAGTTGAATGCATAGAAACCCTTTGAAACGATATGTAACAAACCATCCAAGCGAGCTGTTAATAATATACTCAAACAACAACAAACATACCCAGAGTATCCCACAAGAGAGGCCCAATAATTTCAATGCAATGATTGAAAATAATCCAAAAAGGCTTGTTTGGATGACAATTTTATTTTTTTCTTGTTTATTTCAGAGGGCTATTGATCTTATAATTATCAATGGAAATCACTGGCATAAAACAGGGGCAACCACCCTTTATGGAAAATCCCAATCTTTCATATGCCTCATTCTTCATCCTTTCAAGGCTATGAAATGTAAGTTATGGCAAACAAATATGGTGATACATTAGGACTGCAAGATGATTCACGGCTTGTAGGATAAAATTGCAGGTTCAACATATCCCAAAGTTGAATCACGGAGAAGTTTCTTCATTTTCTCTCTTTCAAGAAAAAGATAATGTAGGGAAGAATATCTTCCTAGCTAAGCTTGTTGAGCAGCGACAAGTCATGGGCTGCTAGCGACCTATCAAAGAACAGTGACAGGAAAAAGCATCTGTAGCAACAGCTTTAAAGATGATGATGCACCTGTCCTGTAGTAGCATCCCAGAGATGAATAGGGTGATCACGGGTAGTACTTGCAAAAACACATGTCTCTGGACCTGGGTCATTAAAGCCAACTCTAGTCAATTTTTTTCTAATCACCATCAGCATTACCACAGATTACAAGACAACTGACATACTCGAAGAAGACATATAGGGATACCAGCAATAGTCATATACAGACTCCCCGTCACTCATGACAAGACTTGCAACGTAAGAATCTGTAAATAATCAGTCAGTCTTAAACACATTAAACAAAAACATGAGATAGGAAATCATATCAAGTGCAATGCTGAATACACATGATCGACAGATTTCCACATTGAAAGTAATTACTATAGCATACTTCCACAATGTTGCTTCACATTCAAACCTAAATAAACTAATAGCATATGTTACCTGTATCAGCAGCTGAAGAGGAAAAATCAGCAAGCCATCCACTTTCATCATATGGCCTATCAACAAAGGAGCCAAATCAACAGAGCAACTCAAGGACAATGGAAATGCTAGAATAACTATCATTTTCTACTATTTTCCGCATAGTACAAACAACAACAACATTACCCCAATGCCTCAAAGGCTCCCGCCCATTGCGGGGTAAGGGGGGGTCGGATGTACGCAGCCTGACCCCTATGTTTAAAAATATAGCGCGACTGTTTCCGGATAACCCATGATGAGCGTCGAAAGTTGCATTGACTAGCTGCTACTTCACAATTGAAAAAAGCGCAGACAGTTTAAAGAGTCATTTTGCTTTATTCCATCATACCCAAAGCCAAAAAATAGTGAATACCATCTGTCAATCAATTAATTGTGTCTCAATCACAAACTCCTTGGGGACGTCTATATGAATTCTCTTCATCCATTCCCCTCTATATTCAGATGTTTCATCATATCATGATTATTTTAATGCTAGTTGTCAACCTTCCACATCTTTTCTCTCTATATTCAAGCTTTTACCGGAAAGCAAAGCTCACTCAGGCAGAGTCAAATGAAACTCTTATTTGTCAATAAATATTAAGCCCCGCATATCCAATCAACAAAAATGTTACAAGAAAGTTATTCATCTATGCTTAAAGGTTATTTGAGACTTTAAACTTAAAAATCTCCTAGGAAGAATTATCATTCTTCATAGTCACAAGTATAAAACATACAACAATTCAAAAACTTACAAGTTATATAAACAAAACGTATTATCATCAGAACAAGTGAGGAAGCCAGAACCATCTGGAGACCTGTAATTCCATAAAAAAAAAAAAAAAAGATAGCTATGAGACTATATGGGAAAAACAGAGTAAACAGGGCATAAAAGATATTGGGGGGAGGGGAGGAGAACATACCATTTGACACCCTTTAAGAAATTGTTAGGGTTTGAAGGCTTCCTGAACTGGTTGAAGAAATGATAAGTTCGATACGGCTGAACATCATACTGAATAACCGGCCAAGGGTAAGGTTCTTCTGATGGTTTGTCTTCTACAGCTTCAGTTGGGGTTTCCAACTGCTTTACAGCATCTTCATCCATGGATTCTCTAAAAAACTGCTGTTCTGAAGCTTCTTCCCCCATTGATTCACTGTGAACTGTGCAAGTGTTGGGGGTTCTGGGTTTTAGCTTTGGCTGTTTAAGAAAGAGTCTGCCGCTATAAATTTGCCGAAATGGTCAAAATTATATTAAACTTATTTGACACATTTTATCTCACAATTTATTATTTAGTATTTATTTTAATATTTATTATTTTCAGATTCAATTATTAAATATCTTTCCATTACCTCTTGTTTTTGGATTATCTTATGAGTACTTGTTATCTCTTTATAATCGTGATCCAATAACTTATTAGTTCATTTCATTTCCTAACTATTTAATCAATATATATCATTCCTCGTATTATCATCGAATAACTAAGTACGTCAAAATTACTACTATTTCAAAACACTTGTTCTGTCCATTTTTGCACTATTTAATCATAGTGAATCACCGAGAACATGATCTTAGATAGAAAAGAGAAGCGGTCACAAATTAACAGGCTAATGAGTTGGTAAGATTAGGTGGATGTATGTTTATATCATATTTGTCATTATCTATTGTATGTATGTAAATTTTATTGTATTTACATATTGTTATGTGTTTTTCGTCATTAGTCGCCTTTTCTATTCTCTTTTCTTTCTTTTTGTCATATCTAGTTTATTCTGCTTATGGGTTTTTGAGACGAGGGTTACTAAGAAACAACTTCTCTACTTCTATGAAATAGTGGTAAAGTTTACATTCTATCCTCCTCAGATTCTACTTATGGAATTTCACTGGGTATGTTATTGTTAATCACAGTGAATCAAAGAGATTCCCTTAAGATGTCTCAATTGCAAATTTGCAAGGACCAAAAAGGAAGAAAATTTAAGAGGTAAGTCTATTTGGTAATTATAAACTATGTTACTACTTGAGCCAGGTGTAAACAGATATTCCATATTAGATTTATCCTCCTAATGATAAGAAGGAATGATTAGAAATCATTCGTATTTTTTATCTTTTTCACACTCATTAAAAAAATTATTTTAGGTGTAACAATAAATATTTTTTGTAAAAAGAACACACAAAACTAAAAATAAATTTGTAAAAATGCTACAAAACCAAGCATCCCCACCCTACGAAGACCTTTGACTGAACTGAAAGATCACAGGAAATGTCATTGATGCATAGAAGGAAGCAAACTACAATCTGCACCAACTTGCATGCTTCCAAATTATTAACAGCCAGAAAATAGAGATTTTTTTTCGGTGTTCGGTGCCTTAAACCCAACTAATCTGGATTCGCTTCCATACCTAAGACTCGAATCCAAAACCTCTGATTAAGAAAAGAGCAGCCCCATCCATTACACCACATTCATTGAAATTTACGCTGACAAATGATACTTTCCAACCACAAATGTCAAAGGCAGAAAATTCACATAAATAGGTCCATGTTTTGTGCTTGAAAAAACTGACCAAATTAGGGCCAACACTTAATGACACCTGAACTTGAAATTCTCAGTCCAAGGATCCTGAACTTGAACCCTTTACCATTGGCTGATACCCCCTGGAAATGCTTAGCCTACTTTATAACCACAATTTAGTTCTTTTACTTCCGTATAGCTATACATTCAATGTTCTTTTTCCTCTCTTTTTTTTTTTTTTTGGTATAGAGCATTCCATGCAATAGATGAGAAGTCTATTGTTTACAATTCTGAGGAAGCAGAGAGATGCAATCCCCAACAATGAACTTCAAGACTTCAATGATCAATTTTCCTGATACGAAGAGATTTTAAGGTATGGATCGTCCTTGTACTTCAAGTAGTGAGGAAGTTCGAGAGCTCTTTCTGTAATCTTCCTGTCCTCATGAATTTTTGCTATCAAGGCTTCAAGTGATGGAAAGTTCGCCTGCAATATTGTAAATAGACAGTAATATCAGCAAATGATATAAGAGAGAAAAAGAGAAAATAAGAGTAACTAGGCCACAATACCTCTGGCCGTATGTAGCCCACAACAACTAGATGCAATTCCACACCATAAAAGTCGTCATTGAAGTCATGAAGCAACCATGGTTCCTAAGAGGAAAGTTGTCTTTCAACAAACCCAAAAAAGTCTAGAATAAAAAAGAAACACAAGTCACGACACACTTACAATTGTTTTCTCTGTGTTATTGAAGTAAGGATTCCAACCAATGCTCATGACCATCTTGTAGACACCTCGACCTGATAGTCCTGCCCATCCAAAATATACACCCGCTGGGTGTTCTGAAAGAATGGATGAATAACCTTCTGGGGACAAATTAGCTGAAAAGAACATGTGACCCCATAAGAATAGAAAAACACATCACTATTGAGTCATGCAAGGCAAGAAACTAATCTGCCATGCCACTCCAACAATTGATGTTCGAATCCAAATAACAAGTTGACATAAAATCAAAATCTCTGATATGACAGGCTCACAAGAAACTGAAATTCGAATAACAAACTTCTGAGAAATTCTGACAGTCATTCCAAGTGAACATAGGTAACGAGTCAAGCATTTACATTAGCCATTCAGCAGAAGGAATAAAGAAGACAGCATACCTGTGGGGATCCCGAGAACCTTTGAGCCGCGCCCAAATCCCTTAATGACAGGACCACCAATACACCAAGGTTCTAAAGGCAAAGTACCTTCTATCCCTGCATATGCTTCCAGTCAAATATTGAAAGAAAAATCAAGTACCATCATACAAGTAAAGCAGTCATAAAGACTTACAATCTTCAAATGCAGGTAGTCCCCACTTTTCTAGTTGCAAATCTAGAAGAGAATTGATCACTTCATCAGCAGAAGTATAAAGATGAGACTGCTTTGCAAGAGATGGTACAGCAACTACTGCCATTCCAGCAGCCTTACCAGCAGTAACACCTGGCCTAACATATGTATCTGGTCGAGTTACTTTCACTAAGTTATGAGATGAAACAATTTACATCCAACTCAAAACTAATACGTTCTTGGGATTTAAAAAAAGGTCATATTCAGCCTAGAAAACTCAAAAGCATGACAAGGAATTTTAACTCATTATTCATTAAAAAGAAAGATGAGGGTTTTAGGAAACAGCCTCTCTACCTCACTGAGGTAGTGGAAAGGTCTGCGTACAATCTACCCTCCCCAGACCCCACTTGTGGGATTTCACTGGGTATGTTGTTGTTGTTGTTGTTGTATTCATTAAAAAGAAAATAATATAACAAAATCGAGAAATTATAAATTACAAAGTCAAAAGTTAGTAGCTAATATCATTCAGTCAACCATGCTGCTTATCCATCTTAACATGTGTAGATTTGAGCTGAGAATGACAAACTCTAACAGAACCCTGAACATCTTTAGAGGAGAAAACCCAGCGGACAGGTACCCTTATTTTTCTTCCTTCTTTTGACCTTTCCAACATGACCCTATGATTCTGACAGGATATATCACTACATAAGTTTTGAAGATAAAAACTCACATTGAATCTTCAATGACGAGAAAGCTGGATGGATCCATGTCGAGTCTTTTAGCTGCTTCAAGAAATCTAACAAAATATTAAGTTAATTTAACATGCAGAATACAAGATTATGAAATGAGGAGGACAAAGATAAACAATTCATCCAGATTTACATTTCCGGAGATGGCTTTCCAGCTTTCACTTCGTCTCCTCCAACAATAGCTAAGAAGGATTCTTTCCATCCTAAAAACAAAAAAGACTATCCCAATCAAAGCACCAAGCATAAAGGGCATCTTATGTGCTGGACTGGGACAAAATACCTTCCCAAGGAAAGAAATACCTCTCTATCAATATATGTTAAAACCCTACCTGCATGATGAAAAATTTTGGCTTCTATGTTAGATCTAGAAGAATTTGACGCCAATGCCATGGGTACACCATGACCCTTCAAATGGTTAATCAATCGATTGGCCCCTGGAAGAGCTTTGATATTGTGCCACCTATATCAAATTGATTAACAAATTTTTATAAGAACTTTGAACTGGCATGCATCTGCAGAAAACAAAAAATATACAATACCAGTAATTATACATCACAAGATCTCGCATATAATCAGAGTTTTACTAGCTCAAAGAAAAGAAAAAGGTAAACACCAATCAAACATTGCTCTCAGCAAGATCTAATCATGAAACTAGGTTCCTTAAACCAACAATGCCATCAATGAGTATATCACTCTTATAGCTTCTAGGGCTTCTACCCCTCCCCCTCCTCTCCAGCACCCCAAAACAAAAGAGAAGAACAAAAGAAAAAGGGAAAACTACACTCCGTTTAAATTTTAAGAAACAATTTCGATATACAAGACACACGGATGATCAACTAATAAACAAAATGTAGTAAGCTTGTTTTGATAAGTTAACGTAGTTGTTCCATTATTGCTAGCCTCTTTTTTCCTTTTTTCTTTTTCGGTGATGTATTTTTAATAATAATAATAAAAAAATGAATATCATCAAAACCAAACAAGATAAAAGAAAGAAAAAACCATTTTCTGAGTTGGAGATCAAAATGTGTGGTTCCCCTTTAAGTAATTCTCCACAGTTTTAATTACCTATAGTACCTATGTACTTCTTTACTAAGGGGTTTGAGCAAAACAAACTCTGCAGAACTATGTTCTCTACTACTCTTTTCTCAACTAACTAGCTTGTGATTTACCACCATGCTCCAGCTATAAAAGACCAGAAGGTTTTTACTTCGTAAAATCTCTCCTTTAACATCCATTAATAAGATTTTGGAAAAAAGAGTCAGCTTAATAATATTTTAAGGTGAATAATCATCCAACAGTCTATTTAATTTCAGCTTGTATAAGATAAATCAATAAACAGAAAGGAAATAAAACTATCTTTGCTGGTTTATTACTGGTCAGACAGCATTGCATAAAAGTGAGAAAGAAATTCATCTGTTGACAATGGGAGCGCATAATCTTGAACAACTGCAGCCGCAGCTTCTGTTGGAGTTTTTCCTACTATGTGAAGAGCTTCTCTCCCGTCCCATTGCTTTCCATATTTAACTAAGAAAGTCTTTAAAATCTCACTCACAACGCCATCTGTCAGAACAAAGAGATCAAATTAACATTGGAAAACCTGAGACTAAAAACAAACACAAATGCACACAAGGAAGGCAATGGCAATATAAAGATTGACACTATGTTGCAGTTAACTCTACAACAGAATGCCTAGATCCAAATTTTCTTTTGCACAAAAAGGACTTCATAGTTGTAAATCATTCATTATTGAGACTTGAGAGCCAAAGCACATCTCAAGTTTGGATATCAAAGTTTAAAATAGTTGCTGGCCCACTAAGCTTACAGAACCTTGTATTGAGTGCGTCCGCAGATGGGATAATTTGATCAGAGAATTCCATAAGGATAAAACAATTATACTACAATGATACAATCTACACTAAGAATAAAGATTACACCAGTAAGAAAATGAAACTGTAAATATCTTCATCCAAAATTTCAAATGTTTCTGGTCATTTCATAGTTCTATTGGATATGTAAAAATTGGAAGGAACTAAAAGGAACTCTAGTGAATGCTTTTGAATATTAAAGTAATAGTTCAGCGAGAACTAACACAATGAATGATTTAGGTGAACGACAAAGAATATAATTCGAGACGCGTAAAGTCAAACAAGAAGAGTATTACCGACCTGTATTAAGAAGTGTACCATCCAAATCAAGAATGACACCAGAAACGAGCTTCTTCAAAGTTTGTTGAACAGACATGGAGAGCAATATCTACCATGCAGAAAACAGAAATTATATTCACGTTATGTGAATATGAGATATACTTGCACAATAACAAATCTAAATACATGAATGTAATCTTGAAGTCAAATGTAAACCATAAATCAATATACAATATCATTTGATCATGATTCAAGTAAGGAAGATTGTCATTAGACAATGTATATAAATATAAAATATTAGTGCCTAAGCTAACCATCCCGACTATCGGAATGAAACTGATTACTATGAATTACAACAGAACTGAAACAATTATTACTTGAATTTCATTTAAAGTTTCCTAGTCATCAAAACTGTATAAATCCATTGTATTAGTTTTTCATTCTCATGTTTAAAAGGGGAAACCAGACTTTTAGTTCTGCCATAGAGGGTTAAGGTCCTCTTAACTATAACCAGTTTTGAGATGTGTCTATCATTCTACTGAAAATGAAACACTTTTACCGACTGTGTGGTTGGGCATTTGCTTTCTGAAATCCTCAGAGCTTTCATCCTTCTAGAAAACTTGCTTGGGGATTCCTTAATGCTAGAGTGGGGGTCCTTGTTCTCAAACTTCATAGATAATATATAGTAACTTGCCATTACACATATGTAAAGAATCACATCAAAGGAATAAACATAGATAACTGTACAAACTAAAACCCATGCTAGGGATGTAAAAGGGGCTGGTAAATCAAACTTAGACCGGTTAAAACAGATTTTAGATCAAGTTATGATCCAAAGCACCCGAAGTTTAATCAGGTCAATATTGGTTCATTGGTTGGCTAACTTGGACTCAATGAAGGAGCATAACCCAGCCGTTCGCAGCAGTCTAAGAATCATTAAGTTGAAATTTATAAAATTTAATGTAACAACCTTCTCTTTGGCCATAAAGAAAGAACTCATCTAGCTAACAGAATCACTCCTTAAAAGAGTCAAAATCAAAATTAGCAAATAAACCTCACATAATATTTATCAACTTTTGCTTCAGACATATTCACAAACACTTTGAAACTGCTCTTCTTCTCAAACAAACAAAAAACTGCTATTGACGAGAGTGTCTGATTATTACCTTAATTCCATCTAAATTGGAGCCCTAAACATTGTAGTACATTAAAATAACCAATTCTACATACGAACAGCTCCTGAAACATATAATTTGTACCACCAATCAATAAAATGAGCTATATAATTTCTCTACTCACCTGAAAATGTTATAAATCCAACTTCACAATTGATTATTGAAATAAGAAGATAAAGCACCGAATACTTCTTTTTTTTTTTTTTTTTGTTGCTAAGGAGAAATAGAGTCTGAGAAACCGAAGTTTGTTTCCTCTTTTGGACTGGTTGCCATCGCCATCAATGATTTCAATGGCTTTATCCGGGTTGAAAGTCTCAGACGGGTGAAAATTTCCGTAATGTGGGCTTTTTTCCTGCACAGAGAAGGCCCACGAGTCCACTGCTTAGGAAAATTGAATATTCTCTCAAGGGAATTAGCATATACTTTTTTCACTTTTTATTCAATTTCTCTCCAGGGAAGTAGTATATTTTTTTTTAGTTTTTATGTCCTTCGTAAAATCTCATCAAGTTGTCAAATTCATTTTTAAAAAATATTTAGATTCTTTTCGTTTTCATTTGGTTTCTGTCCGGTGCTACTTGTATTGATATATGTTTTTCATCTTTTTTTAGTTATTGTTTTATATTTTTTAAAAATTAATTAAATTAATTTTTAAAATTAAACTGAATTAAATCAATTTTTTGTATTATTGATTGCAGTTTTTTTCATATCAATGAGATGAAAAAAATACAATTTAAAGATTAGTCAAGATTTATTTAATTTGACTTTAAATATAAAAACTATAATAATTAAAATAGAACGAAAGGAGTAATTTATTATAAGATTTATTTTTTTAGAAAGAAACTTTTTAACTGAAATATTTTTTCTTTTCAAAAGCACAAACTCAAGAACATGGGTATTGGATCTCATGTTTCTTTTTTTTGACGTTTTTTTCGTGATTGATAATAGGAAAAAAAAAAAGAAGAAGAAGAAGCAGCTTGTTTAGGATAATTTTTTTTTGAAAAATCTAAAATTTTCGTATTTTCTCTACTAAAATTAAAAAAAAAAAGATAAATTACACAATTCAAATGCTAGAAAAATCATGATACTAGTAATTACAAATTTCGATTAGAAACAATATCTTAATAATATAATTATATAAATTCGCATATCTCAAACTTAAAAAATAAAAAATTTATAGCACATATCTAAATATATGGATTCGTGTACCTAAAAATTTTTGTAGTAAACATTTTTCTCAATAAAAACGTCAACGGATACTCAGTATACATTCTAACATATATTTTTAGATGGTTCATTCATACATATAATACACATTTTAAATTATCTTCACGTACAGTTTAAAAATAAATACATTAGACTTAGTCGGACACACATGCAGTTTGTCCCAAGAATTTGAGGATATTCGAGAAGATATCAAAATATATCAAGACTCTTCTTCATAATCAAATATACTTCAAAAAGATCCACACAAATTCTTTCATGGAGATCAAGTCTAAATCACTCTAATTCAAGAAATATACGACTAACGGTTCTCGAATCACGGAGAAACTTATGAGAGAAGAATTAAGGGATAAAATATTTTTGTATCTACATTGTTTATCAATAAAATTATGTTTCTTCATATTTTATTTATGATTGTCATTTATCTTTCTATCACATTAAAATTTGTTGCAAACAAACTGATACTCCCAGTGGACCAAATCTGTCTTTCATATCTTCTCTCATAAGAAGAATATGCAAATATGAAGCCGATGTAAAAAATGAGTATTTCAAGCCTTGTCTTTGAGTTTCATCAAACCTACACTCCGACAAGCCTTGAAGTATTTGTAGACATTAAAAATTTGTAGGACTCTACAAAATTAGTCTCTATTTCAGTCAGGCTTCTTTTGGAGGCTACTCTATTATAAAACCCTGATTTATTCTTATATAAAGGGTATTATATTCCCTTGAAAAAGTATCTCAAATATCTCATTAATTCATCTCATGGTATATTCATAAAGAAATTAAAATAGAGCTCAAGGAGGTCAAACCATCCTACTTTCGAGAAATAGGCCATTAACGACCCTTGAATTAAAGGTATTATATTCCCTTGAAGAAGCATCTCAAATATCTCATAAATTTATCTTATGGGATATTCATAAAAAAAAAATCAAAATAGAGCTCAAGGAGATCAAAACCATCCTACTTTCGAGAAATAGGCCACTAACGACCATTGAATCATGACGTATTTCTCGAAAGTCGGATGATTTATTGACCTCTTTAATTTGAGCTCTATTTTGATTTCTTTATGAATATCTCCAGAATTTATGGATATTTGAGATGTTTCTTCAAATTGGGATATTTGAAATGTTTCTTCAAGAGAATATAATATCATTTATATAGGTAAATTAGGGTTTAGGGTAGAGTAGAAACCTTGATTAAATAAGGACTAATTTTGTAGAGTCCTACAAAAGTCTACTTCTACATCTTTATATACTAGTTACGAGAAAAACGAAGTTGATTCAAATAAAGATTTCCCAGGAAGTGAGTTAGACAAAAATAAAAGTAACTTGGACCCAACATAAATTAACTTTTAGTCTCAATTTATTAAGTTGTTACTAATTGAGCCTATATAAAATTTAATTTCTACCTATTTTATTCCAATTTATGTTACACACATAAAATTTGAGAGTATATCAAAAGTTTATTTATCAATATAAATGAACTTCTTGGTTTAATTATACTGTAATTATCATGATTAGCAATATTTTGTAACACTAAAAATAAGATCAACAAATTACAACGAAAAAATCATAAAAAATTATGAATATACTCTCAAGCTATTCAAGCAAATATGTCGACCTACTACCTGCTTGAGCAACTCACGCGACAAGAGAAGAAGCAATCGGAGCAAGCATGAGTGCATGACGATGACTCAGCCAAACTCCTCACTATTGCTTCTAATATAGTAGAATGTACAGGAACCTGTCTTTTGCTTTTGAAAATATATACATGCACATATAATTAAAAATCAAATATATAATCACAGGATTTCAGATAGAATTAGATATTACATCCACGGAGATGCAATATGTTATGCTATATTTGATAAAGAAAATGCTTTTACATTTAAAAATAAATAAAATCTCGCTGCATATTACTGAAACATACACTAAATAGCACTACTTATGAACTTTTCCCTACGAAAAAAAGGAAAATAAAGTTGTCAAAAATCCTGTGAACAAAAAAATTAATCTAATTTCACCAATAGTTCTCTTAGAACCCCATTAATCCCAATTAATATCCATAGAGAAAGGGGAGAAAAGCAAGCAATGAAGGATTGAAGATTTGCACCACTCAAGTTAGAAATTAAAGTAGATGTCATTTTTTGAAAGATTCCTTCTCAAACACATGCAATATCTCATGCTAAATAGTATAAATATCTTAAAAGTTTAAGAATTTAAATTAATTGATTTTCCATAAGACATAATTTTTTTAATAAAAGATTTAATTAAATAAAATTTAGTCAAAAAATCCAATGGAGAGAGAAAACATATCAAAAAAAATAAAGAAAATTAAATTTAATAAAACTAATAAAGAGAAAATACAATAATAAGAAACAGAGAAGAAAACTAATAATAATAATAATAATAATAATAATAATAATAATAATAATAATAATAATAATAATAATAATAATA
>JAABOM020000049.1:17968320-17984958 GCA_011800125.2 Solanum clarkiae | reverse complement strand
GACCCATGAGGAGCGTCGAAAGTTGCATTGACTAACTGCTACTTCACAAATGAAAGAAGCGCAGACAGTTTAAAAGAGCCATTTTGCTTTATTCCATCATATTTCAAAGCCAAAAAATAGTCAATCTTTGGCTCCATCCGAGATTGATGGACATGCTTTTGGTGATTCCATAATTAATAATAATTAAAAAAGGTATCAAATGCTAAACTTTCAAAAACTGATGTGGCACAATAGTCAAACTCCGATTCGATAAATCAATTTTTTATAATTTGTGTTTATCCGTAATAATACATGCATAAAAAAAATAAAGAGGTTTAAAATATCTTCTTAAATTTTGAAATAATTTTAGAAATCTCCCTCCAAACTTACCTTATATCACATGTCCCTCTTGTAATTTGAAAATTATATTACCACTATTGTTTTCATTTGCTTGTAACAAATTTAATGTAGGTTTTATTTTTGTAGGGAATTATATTGCCTAAAATCAATTTTGTCACAAGAAAATCAAAATAAGGGGTGGTAAATATAATGTCTGAAATCACAAGGGGTATTGTATTATTGAGACAAAACTAAAGGAAATTCTTCAAAACCATCTCTAAATATTTACTCAATGCTTATTTAGACAAGGATAATTTTGAAAAATACATAAATATTTTCTTTGTAATTCAAAATAAATTAATAAGGTTAGAGCTTTAATTACTTAAAAGGTAATGGAGGGAGTTATCAAGGTTTTGTATAAGAATAATACTAATTTTATCCATACCTCTAACTAAATACTTAATAAAATCGTTCCTAAAATTTGATTGTTGAATTTCTTTTTGGAATATTGAAATTAATCACATGCATGAAGACTAATTACATCCAGTTAAATCATTTTCGGGAAAATAATTTCTGAATGCCCTTTTTTTAAAAAAAAAAATCTAAAAGAAACTTGCAAAGAAAATTAAAGCAACCAACAAAAATTAAAGAAATTATTACTTATAATACGGTTAATTAAAATATTGTCAGGTCGTCTAACAACCAAGTCGTTGTAGTATAGTGGTGAGTATACCCGCCTGTCACGCGGGTGACCCGGGTTCGATCCCCGGCAACGGCGAAATTGTTTTTTATATTTTCAAATAATTAGTTCCTAGCCTCAAAATATTCTCTCTTATATAGTCCTTCAATGGCTGTATGGCAATGACAATTTATGTGCTTGTTCTGTACATGTAAATATGAAGTATGAAGAATAAATGAGCATGGCATCCACGTATCCTCCAAAAATGTCCTACCGTATCAGACAAGCACCAGTCTGACATAAGACATTTAACTTTTTCATCTTCCACACCATATCTTTGAACCCTTCCCCCTCTCACAGTGTCCTAGTTGCTTTATCGTCACTTTTGCCTCCCGCAATTTATTCTTGTATTCTTTCTTCCATGCTTCAAATCTAATCTTCAGCTTCTGGAGCTCATCGTTAGGCCTGAGGGTGGAAGCTGCCTCCCCGGTTTTACATTGATCATGGACGACAAAACTTTGATAGTGATTGACCATGTCCATCACATGGTGGTTATTACACTGGTTCTTGGGATTTGATCTGCCACTTGGTTGTGGTTGTGTATCATATACCTCTTCGGGAAGATTCAATGCACTCGTTCTTAGAGTCGTAGTTCTTGGGAATCCGTTATGCACATTTTCATCTTGATCTTGAAGTATCAGTAGTCTGAGCTCTCCCTTAGTTTTTTCGTCCCCACGTTTTTCCCTTTCTGCAGCCAGACTTATCTGCAAGATGCACAACGTCTTCTGGTTAAAGCAAAAATTATACTAAGCAAGCTCACTGATGTTATGTAAGAAATTAGACGAATATGTAGCCACAGTGGGATTTTATCGAACAAATAAAGTAATCTGAAGACACGGTATGCTCACTTGTATAGACGTTAACTGATCTTGCCACATCTTCTCCATAGCTTTCATCTTTGATTCATATTGATTCCACTTTTTCTCGTAATGCTGAATATGTAGCCTCAAAGCAGTATTTTCCTCTTTCTTTCTCTCCAGAGCTGCCTCTGTCTTCAGAATATGCCTCTGAAGATCACGTAGAACTGAACGCGGTACCTGAAGGGAGTAACATTCAAGCAACCAAAGTGGTTAGAATAAGTCATTGCTGACCACTTAGAACCTATTGTCAAGATAAAGCACACCTTAGTTTCTTGTTCCTTCTTGTCTAGGTCATCATTTTCTCTAATGTTCTGTCCACAAATTGGCTTTCCCTTACCCAAGAGATTGAACTTCTTTCGAGTCAACCATCCTCGAAGAACTGTAGAATGCATAGAGAAGCTGAGGACTATATTCAAAAGCCATATTTCCAAAATTTTAAATTAAAAGGTCTACAATCTTACCAGATTGCAAACATATAGCTGCAGTTCCCTGTCGTTTTGTTCTTTTACGAAGATGCTCCTTTATGTGTTTCTGTATAACGATGATTGCTGTTAACCTCCTAGTGAGACCCTGATAATACTTTCTGTCAATTTCACCACGCACAACTGCACAAATCGACGACTATGGTTGAGCTACGATCATCAAAATTGTGAAGGAAAATGTAATACGTGCTGAAGTTCTTTGCCCTTGAGGCCTATTTTTTTAAGTACTGTTTAATATGATTGATTTTTCTTACTGAAGTTTGGACTTAGTATTTTAGAATATGAAGTTTTGAGGAAAAATTGGATATTGTGAATTACATGATTGCAGAGCTACTGCTCCAGTTTTAAGCTCATGATAGTACCGTCGGGCTTGGTAGCCACGAAAGCATCTCTGAATTTGCAGTGCTCCACTTAATTCAGCTCCTTCTCTCAGATCAACCATCAAACATATCTGTGAAATAAACCACACTCACCATCAAAATTCAGTAATTTGTAATCTAACAAACAGTTGAAATTATGAGAAATATGACCGCGATTCAGTTAATATGGACTCGGCTTTACCAAATCTCCTGTTAGATCTAAATAAGATGTAATACAAATCTTCCTTTATATACATTGTGTTATCTTAAGACTATACACCTTAACAAATAAACAGATGGCCTCATTCATTGATCTAGGAATGAATCACATTTGCCAATTAGTGAAGATAAAATTTGCACCGGGTATGTTGTCGTTGCAAATTTTGAATTGTTCTACTTCTTCCAAGAGTCATTTTCCTGCTGCTGTAAGTTAATGCAGGGAACCAGTACCTTCAGAGTACAGTTCTTTAATAATCATATCAACACATAGGTAATGATCATATAGGAAATTTCATGAACCAATAAGAACACAGAAAGTAGAAACTCCTTCGCAACAATTTAACAAAATTAATGCACCCGAAGGTATGGCCTAACGATCAGCAAAGTGAGAATAAATCATCGACAAATGCTCAAATTCTAGCAAAGAGTCAAAAATAGCTAGGTGATTCCTTCCATTCTACCCGACCTTAGTTTGGTAGAGTTAAACGGTACCAGTGTTGATGGAAGGTAGCAAGTACTTACCTAATGGTTCAAATTCTAACAGAATCAAAAAATAGCTAGATTATTTTCTTTCGTCAGTACAAATGCTGACGGGAGGTAGCAGGTACCCAAGAAAGAAAGTATGGAACAGTCGAGGTGCGCGTAAATTAACAAAAATTATTACTTTGTGGAAAAAAAAATTCAAAGGTGCCCCATGTTTTCCCTCAAAGCACACAATAAGCTTTTTAAGTCATTCTCATTTACCTTATCTGTCATTGCTGCAGAATCCCTCTCTTCTGAAGTACTCCATTGATCAACAAATTCATTTTCTTGAACCGTAATGTCTTCAAGTTTCCTTTTTTCTTTACCAAATGTTGTGAACTTCCTTCTCCCCTTAGGCAACCTAGCCTTAATGACTGGCCTAACAGGCAAAGGTGGAGGCAAATTATTAGTTTCTTCCTCTTCTTGCTGAAGTTCCTCCAACATAAGTTCCAGAGTACTAAGACTCTTCATCTGATAATTAGTTGTCACCATCACAGAAGACATAACTTACAGTTCTATCTATAACTCTTACATAAGACACAAACAAACAAATATTACAAGAACTGAGAGTCTGAATCTAATAAGCATTTGATGAAAAGGCTGCAGTTTGGCTTTACTTGAGATGCCCAAAATTTAAGCATGTCTAAGGAATAATAAGAGAGTGCATGTGAAAATGGTCAGAAAGATTTGCTTTTTCTCAGCTTTTGCTTTGTTTGAAAGAAGTATAGTACTTGAAGGTTCATGTAGGTCCATTTTCTTTTATAATAGCAGAGGACCATTATTAGTTGTAGCAATTCTTGGAAGACAAAATGGATACTTTAAAAACTGATTGAGGCCACAACTATGAGCTCATTGGGTTGCTGGATGATGAAGAAATGGAAAACAAGAATGGTTGGTATAATTACTTCTTGGGACATCCCAATAGATTTTATAAGACTTTATAAGTGGGGTGCGGACCAACTTACGCTCATCTTGACTAATTATACTAGATACATGTTATTTATAAGTATCAGATAATTTTATCCATCAAGGTTAGAATTGACGGGGAAATAGTTACCTAACGTTTTTCGTGTCCATGTAATTTTGTTAATATGTTTGTTCAAAATATATTTAATTTATAGTCAAATGTTCTTATTATAACGTGAAACTTGTAAATTTTGAAATGTTATAATTAATTTTGTAGTTTTCTTCTGTGGATTTGTTCTCGTACCTTGTCTCATTCTAAACAGCACTAACTTAGAAGTGCTTCCTTTTTTCTCACTTTAAAGTGACCTAAATTGACTTCAAAGTAATATTTGGCATCAGTATCCAAAATTTAGAAAACTATTATAAGCACCATTTAATCAAATTGTATACTACTACTAAATTTTCCATCAATCTCGGATGGAGCCAAAGATTCACTGTTTTTTGGCTTTAGGGTATGATGGAATAAAACAAAATGACTCTTTAAACTGTCTGCGCTACTTTCAATTGTGAAATAGCAGATAGTCAATGCAACTTTCGACGCTCATCATGGGTCATCCGGAGACAGTCGCACTATGTTTTTTTAAACATAGAGGTCAGACTGCGTACATCCGACCTCCCCTTACCCCACAATGGGCGGGAGCCTTTGAGGCATTGGGGTAATGTTGTTGTTGTTGTATACTACTACTAAAATTAACGGATCAATTACTTTTGTAGTCCTATATAAAAATAAGCAAATTTCATAAATGGAAAATATATAAAGTCTAATTATGCTTCATAGTTACAGTGTGGGTAATTATATTTCGTAACCATAGTTATAGCAGCGTTTGTATAATTTGCGTGGCATTTGTATACATTTGTATTATTCGCTATACAATTTACAGTTTTTGTATAGCATTTGTATATTTTGCTATATAATTCGTACACAACATTTGTATAATTTACTATACAATTCACAGTGTTTGCATATTTAATATACAATTGATTCGTGTACAACTTTTGTATAATCGAGCATAATGTTTGTATAAATCATGCGAATTATACAAAAATCAAAACTGTAATTACAGCTAGATGTTTATCACGCGTCGTAACTAATTTAAACTTAGCTAGATTAACTATTATGTTTGTTTATCCGCATAATTTTTCCAGTAAATATTGTTAGTCTTATGTTTTCTTCATAAATTATGTTAGTTCAATCATTTCCTCTCTAAAAATTGGGCTAGTCAAAAGCTTTGAATTTTCAAAAGAAATGGAGTTCCAATTTTATTGTTTACATAAAATCTTAGTAAGATCTCAATTAGCTTTATATGATTAAATTAAATAGGATTTCATGGCCTAATCCTATCCAGTGAATTTAGAATTTATTAGATGATTAGATCCAATGCATGGTTAATCAGTACTTAAGTTGATGGAATTATTGGGATATGAAGAAACTACTGCTACTAATACCAATGACGGAGCTAATATTTTCATCAAGAGTGTTCATATTTCTAGAACATAGGTGGGTAATTTTTGTATTAAGGATATTCAACAATAATTGATATATATCAAAATATTATCTATATATGACCTATTTAAAAAAAAAAATTGACACTGATCACCCTCGTATAAATGTAACTTTGCCTCTGACTAATACTAAAATTTTGAATTAATTGTGTTGCAACTTGCATGTTGTATGTCTAATAAGAGTTTGAAGGAGAAAGTGGGGGAAATGATTAAGGGTTATGATCAATGTACCTCGAGCTCCTGAATTTTGTCTATTAAAATTGGACTAATATGAATACTTTGGTACTTGGATATTATTGATCTTTAAGCATTGGTTTCATATGATGAGACACAAAAGGCAATTGGTTAAAGAAATACATGAAAAGATGTAACCCCACTAATTAAATATCTCTAAAAAGAAAATCTATGACAAACATTGGGATAGTTCAATACATTGGGATAGTTCAATGTCAATGAATCACATCTAGGGTTCTAGAGAGCCAAAATAATTCAGTAATCCTTTTGTTATGGTAAAATTTTGAATTATTTGATGTTTTATGATGGTAAGAGATAATATACTTTTGATAAGACAATTGATCTAGATAGAAGTTATGTTAATCACCGATAAAATCGACATTTTCACTAAGAAATTTTATGAAGTGGACATATGAAAATAAAAAGTCAAATAATTCAATATTTACTATATATAAATAATAAATTTTCATCAAAAATATAACCTAACTAGCTCTGCTTGATTATACCTAGCTCTGCTCTCTAATTTTAATATCACCACTGGTAATAGAAAAAAGGTATGTAAATTGGTTCAAGTCCTAAAAGTGTTTCTATCCATGAAACTATTGTTTTTAGTTGGACATCGATTGGCTATCACTTCTTAGATGGAAAAAGTCGATAAATAAATTGAAATCTTTGTGAACTAGGCCCTACATAGTTGCATGAGCTATTGAGCAATTAGTCCCATTTTAAAGATTTTTTATACTCATATATAAAAAAATCAAATATAGCTAGGCTAAATCAAGTTAGTCTTATATGCAGAAGAAACCTACGAATCCCACTCGCGTTTTACGCTTTTACTCTCTCAATTTCTTTTTAGTTGTTATGTTATCTTTTTTGGAGAATTTATTTGATTAACTTTTAAAGTTAAATTGAATTTAAATTAATAATTTTAAAATTTAAAAAATCATATATTATAAACTATACAAAAAGTACTATAAGTTGCAATTTTTCTCATATTTATGATTAATCAAAAATACATCATAAAATATTAGCAAAAATTCATATTATTTGACCTAAAAAAATATGATTTATTAGAATCAAAAAAATACCCATTATGAGTGAATTTTCAACGCTGCTTAATAAGGCCTATAAATTGAGCAATCAATTATACCCCTATTTCAATTGATAGGGAAAACAAAACGTTTATTTCAATTATATCCCCAATGTAGTTCCTGTTAGAGCAATCAAAAGTTGTATTCATTTTAAAAGAATTTAATACGACAATTCGATCTATTTCCTCCCATTCATACTAGTTGTTCACATTACAAAAAATAAATGTTTCAAATTGCTTAGCAATTTACAAATTAAGAAATCTTTTTTGGATCATTTTATACTTTAATCAATTATTTTTTAAAAATATGCAAACAAATTTGTAAGATTCCTCCCAAAATAAAGGCTCCGAGGAATATAAATTAGATAAACTACATTCTTTTATGATTTCTTAAGGGCATTTGATGAAAAAGTAGACAACTAATTAATATGAATGAAGACAGTTGTTATTTTGAACTCGGGACCCTAATCTTTGATCATCTCTCTGATGTTGATTTGCTTATTCATAAAACTGAGACTATCATATACTCTACTTCAGACAAGAATAATTGATATTGTCAAGTCAAATTTTAAATAAAAATTATCTAAAGTTAGTACGTGTAAGTAAATACGTAAAATTCTAACTACTTTATTTGAAGTTTATAATTTGAAATACAAATATTTTTAATAGCTAAAATAGTAATCCTCCAATTAACTATATGCACCTTATCACCAAATAACTTTTTAATATTGGAGACCATGTTATCGACACGTAGATTTAAAAATAAAGGAAAAATACAAGTTATAAAATCATTTGACCCTCGATGTAATTATTTAATTTATTTTTGGACTAATTGCTTTACTTTGTAGATTTCTTAGTAATTGGTATTTTATATTTTAACAATTTTCTTTAAAACAACGAAAATGTATATCCAATGAATTTAACAATAGATGTTGTGAATTGTGATACTTAGTTGCTTGGATGTGGTTTTAGCCATTAGGGATAGTGGAGACATGAGTCGTAAACCTTAATTTTGCTATGATATTACGAAATTATTCATAAAAAAGTATTAATTAAAGCTCTTAACATGTTAATTCAAGGGAAAATCATACAATCTCCAGAAGGGAAAATATTTGTTCTTAAATGCCTCGTTATCTTCATACTCCGGTTTTATTTTAAAATGACACAGATTCATTTTAAGATTTGTGTGTTGATATCATGTCAACATCACTATCCACCTTATATGATATTATTGATACATATTGATAGAGTATCAATACCGATGAAGTATCACAGGTAATGTCAATAGGGTATCAATATGCCAACGGAATATCAAAAGAGGATTAAACTTAGTCCTATATAATATTGATATAGTGTCAACATACCGGAATATGACAAAGAATATATTTTCTATTAATTTAGAGTTCAACAAATAAGATTGTGACTTTAATAATTTTCTCTTAATTGTTTCTTATATATTTCTTAAAAAAAGTTCTTATATGATACCGATAGTATATCAATATGCCAATAGAGTATATAATAGCGATATGATATCAATATACCAATGGAGTATCACCAGAGGATAATTCATATTAGTGATGTTGGCGTCATGCACAAAATAAAAAAGGAGAAAGTGAGATAAGAAAGTAAATAGTTGATATATTAAGATAAAATATTTGGATTGAGTCCAATTTAAATAAATAATTTCACAATTAGATCTATTTTATATACGTAATTTTCCTTAATTCAAATAAAACTTATGTCCTCCTACAAATATAATTAAGATACGCAGTATGAGATGGAAGTAAATAGATAATCACTTTGAAAAAATATAATTAATTTCTTAATTAAAGAAATTGAGGAAATCAAATAAACGATAGTAACAAGAACAGAACTCACCAATTTTGAAGTCTTATAAAATCATGTAATTAATGTAGTCATATTACTTTACAATGTACACCTCTTCCTATTATCTCAGAAACAAAAAATTACTAATGAAATGGAGAACCATAAAATAAATAAAATAACTAGAAAAGCTATAATAATAGTGTATTTGTGGTCCAAAGACGATAAAAAGTGATATGTAATCTAAAAAGGTGAAACAAAATGCACCATCCATAGATCAACCCAATTTCACATGCAGTTAGTTAAGTTAGACCCTGGCCACCCAATAAAGTTGGAAAAAAAAACATTAGCCAAATTAAAATTCAATGGATGAGTGTGGGTATGCCAAAGATTATTTTACTCAAAATCAAATAATTAAATTCTAACATAAAATAATTATAGTGATTTGTATATTTGGCAGAGGCCAATAAATGATGATTTGTTTCCCAAGTATTAGAATATTAGGACTTTCGAGATTAAATTATAAAAATATAAAAAGAAGAAGAGATCAGTCCAACATTAAACCACCATCCTAAGTTTAATAATACTATTTTCTAAAGGGAAACTTGTATACAAATCCATCCCACGTTGGTGGGAGAGAACAAGTAGAACCTATATAAATAGGTTCAATCCAATCCATTAGTATGAGATCTTTTGAGAGGTGTCTAAAAACAAATCCGTGAGGCTTTGGCCCAAAGCGGACAATATCATATTAATGCGGAGTTGAGGCGTGGCTACACGCGGCCCCAAACCTGAAACGTTTATAATCATATCAGGAAATAGAAGGTTTATAAAGGAAATCTTGTGGACGAGTTCAACATTAGCTGTGACGAGGAGCACACCACACAAACAACTCTTTTCATCTTACACACATGGAGATTATGGTGTTGTAAATATGAGAAATGGAAACTTATCAAAAGTTATTGGCAAGAGAGATATCTATTTGGAAATGGAGAATGGCATTATTGGCAAGAGAGGTATCCATTTTGGAAATGGAGAATGGCATGAAGCTTCTTCTAAAGGATGTTACACACATCCCCGATATGCGTCTAAATTTAATGTTTATAGGCAAACTTGATGATGAAGGTTTCCAAAACAGCTTTGGAAATGGAAAATGGAAGCTTACCAAAGGCTCCCTTATCATTGCAAGAGGATACAAACTTTCAAAACTATATGTGATGCAAGCAAAGGTCTCTGATGTATTTATAAATGTGACGGAAAATGAAAATACTGCACGTTTATGGCATAAGAGACTTTGTCATGCTGATAAAAAAGGGATGTCTAGATTGGTGAAAGATAAAGTTCTACCTAATTTAGATCAGGTATCATTGAAGAAATGTGAAGATTGTCTAGCTGGGAAACAGAACATAGTCTCTTTCCATAGTTCTCCACCTTCCAAAATGGAGAATATTTTGGATCTGATTCACTCTGACGTGTGTGGTCCACTACCGAAGTCATTTGGTAGAGCCAGATATTTTGTGACCTTCATCGATGATCATTCGAGGAAAATCTAGACTTATACCATTAAGTCCAAGGATCAAGTGCTAGAAGTCTTCAAATAATTTCATGTCTCAGTTGAGAAAGAAACTGGGAAAAACATCAAGTGTATCCGCACAGACAATGGTGGAGAGTATATTGGATCATTTCATGCTTATTACAAAAAGCATGGTATTAGACATCAAAGGACGTCTCCAAAGACACCATAGTTAAATTGTTTAGCTGAGAGAATGAATCAAACTTTAATAGAAAGAATAAGGTATTTACTCTTTCATTTAAAGCTAGATAAATCTTTTTGGGGTGAAACACTACTTACAATAGTGTATGTGCTAAATCGCTCATCGTGTGCTCCTCTTTAATATGAAGTTTCAGAGAAAATTTAGTCAGGCAAGAATGTTTCTTATAAACATTTACGAGTATTTGGGTGCAAAGCTTTCATTCATATTCCAGAGGCTGAAAGGTAAAAACTTAATGTCAAAACATACAGTGTGTGTTTATTGGCTATGGTCAAGATGAATTTGACTATAAGTTCTATGATCCAGTGCACAAGAAGCTGATTAGGAGTCGAGATGGTGTCTTTATTGAAGAACAAACTATTAAAGATATAAATAAAGCAGCCAAAGAAGGCTTTACTCCTACAGATGATTCAACAAGCTTAAGGTTGAATTCTTCAACAAAAGTACCAACTCAAGTTGAAGATGAGGTTCATGATGACCATCCGCAAGATGCAGATGATGAAGGTATTCCCCAGGAAGATGAACCAGAAGAAGAGGATGTTGATGGTGGTCACACTCAACCACCAATAGTCGGAGAGTCTCCAGTACCCTAAAGAAGGTCTAGTAGAAATGTGCAACCTTTTACTAGGTACTTAGTTAATCAGTGGATTACACTGACTGACAGGGGAGAACCAGAAAGCTTCAGTGAGGCAATGGACGATGAAAACAAGGAAAAATGGATGAAAGCTATGCAAGATGAAATGAAATCCTTGCATGAGAACATTTGATCTCATGAAGTTATCTAATGGTAAAAGAGCATTGAAGAATAAATAGGTGTTCAGAATCAAACATGAAGAACACGGAGTTCATTCACGTTTTAAAGCAAGATCAGTCGTCAAAGGTTTCAGTCAAAAGAAGTGCATTGACTTTGACGAGATATTTTTACCTGTTGTGAAAATGACATCCGTTCGTACTGTGCTAGGGCTAGCTGCAAATCTCAATTTGGAAATTGAGCAAATAGATGTGAAGACTGCCTTCCTACATAGAGATTTAAAAGAAGAAATTTACATGGAACAACAAAAGGGTTTCAAAGTGAAGGGAAAAGAAGATTATGTCTGCAGATTGAAGAGAAGTTTATATGGCTTGAAACAGGCACTAAGACAATAGTATAAGAAGTTTGAATCTATTATATAAGAGCAAGGCTTCAAGAAAACTACTGTAGATCAATGCGTGTTTATCAATAAATTCTCTGAAAATGATTTTGTTATCCTTCTACTCTATATAGATGATATACTGATCATTGGAAAAAATATTTCAAGAATCAACAGTCTAAAGGTACAATTGAGTAAGTCTTTTGCGATGAAAGACTTAGGATCAGCAAAACAAACTCTTGGCATGAGAATTACAAGAAATAGAAGTTCCAAGAAGCTTTGGGTATCTCAAGAGAAATGCATTGAAAAAGTATTTCACAGATTCAATATGGACAAGGCTAAAGTGGTTAGTTGTCCACTTGCTAATCACTTTAAATTGAGTTTCAGTATATGCCCTTCTACTGACAGAGAGAAGGAAGAAATGGTTAGGATACTATATGCTTCAGCAGTTGGGTATTTGATGTATGCCATGGTATGTACACGACCATATATTGCTCACTCGGTTGGAGTAGTGAGTCGCTTCTTTTGAATCCTAGAAAGGAACATTGGGCAGCTATTAAATGGATTCGCAGGTATCTTCGAGGTACATCCAAAATATGCTTATGTTTTGGAGAGGCAGAACCTGTGTTAGTCGGATACAGAGATGCAGATTTAGCTGGCGATGTTGACTCGAGAAAGTCTACATTAGCATACCTGATTACATTTGCAGGGGGAGCTGTGTCTTGCAGTCGAAATTGCAAAATTATATTGTATTGTCTTCTACAGAAGCAAAATTTATAGCAGTAACAGAAGCTTGCAAAGAGTTGTTTTGGATGAAGAAATTTCTTAAGAAACTTGATGTCAAATAAAACAAGTTTGAGATATTCTGTGACAATCAAAGTGCCATCCATCTTTGCAATAATGCCTCCTTTCACCTAAAGTCCAAACATATCAACGTAAGATATCGCTGGATAACTGAGCTTTGGAGAAGAAGCTACTACAACTTCAAAAGATTCATACTGATGAAAATGGATCGGATATGATGACAAAAATTTTGGCGGGGGAGAAATTCGAGTACTGACGAACAGCTGTAGGAATGACAGAACCCTTCATTTGTCGGGAGGGGGGAATTGTTGAGTGGGTTCCTCCAAATGGAGGGCCTATATGGCAATTTTTTCAAAAGATGTTGCACATCCCATTTGAATAATTGTTCAAGTGAAGGTTGTGTATATCTCTTGAATTAGTTTGCTTGTCAAAAATTGTTAAAACAATTTTTTGACAAATGATATGTATTAGCCACCAACTTTTGAAAAAGGAGTCTGCCAACATCTCTATAAAAGGAGCAATTGTTCCTTAGTTTTAATAACATTTAGAAAAGAGAGAAGAAATACAGAGAGAAAGTGAGCATTTTTTTTCTGTAAGGTATACCATATACTATAAAATAAAATAGTCTGTGAAAAATATTGAGTGTGTGCTTAGGAAATATTTTTTTCCTAAAAGAAATAGTATGTTCACTATTTTTGGTATTTTTTCTTAGAAAGCCTACTATTTGTAATAGTAGAAGAAATTGTAAATTTGTGCCTACTATTTGTAATAGTAGAAGAAATATAGTAGAAGTGCTGTTTTGTGGGCGTAGCACAAAAGTTTTGGGTGAACCACGTTAAATTTTCTGGTGTCCATTTTACTTTATTTATTCCTCCTAAAATTTTATTGCTCACTCCGCTGCGTGGGCCCAACAAGTGGTGTTAGAGCATGCAGAGTTCTCGGTATGACAAAATGATCAAAAGATCTGCAAGGGCCCTTGTATTGAAAGTCATCCTGTCAAGTGATGGTACAGGTGGCATGTCCCGTTGAGTGATAACGGAGGTGCAAGATGATTTGGCAGATCAGATCTTGTAATCTAGCGATGTGGAGGTCCGTGGTAATACCTTGTGTCGAAAGTCTTCCCAACAAGAACAGATGGTCGTGCGGCATGTCCCGCGGGTTGTTGCGGCGGTACAAGATGGTGACAGATCTAAAATTGATAATCGCTGAAGGGGAGGTCACGAGATTGTGTGGTCCGTGTTTGAGGGGAGGTTTATTGGGTATACAAACTCATCCCATATTGGTAGGAGAGAATAAGTAGAACCTATTTAAATAGGTTCAACCCAACTCATTAGTATGAGGCCTTTTGGAGGTGCCCAAAAACAAGTCCGTGGGGGGCTTGGCCCAAACCGAACAATATTATACTAATGCGGGGTTGGGGTGTGGATACGCGCGGTCGCTAATTAAGAAAATATTTATCATTTATAACAATAATAATTTGTATTTCCTGAGCATTTATAATAAAGTTTTAATTCATATTATAGAGAATTATTTATAAAACATATTTAGTATGAATTTTATTGATGGGTAATACATTTACCACACACTTAATACATTTATAATATATTGTGTCAATTTCTAACCAAACAAGCACAATATATTTTAAAGTACTTATAATACATTTATATTGATGGCATAATTCACTTTTAATATAAGTGCAAATTTATCATAGTATTGCTATAAATGGTAATAAATTAAAAATATCGCTCAAATCAGTCTTTATTTATTAAAAAGTATCCAACTAAGTAATTTTTTCATTTAGTAGCTAGTTATTACTATTAGTGATTTGTTGGACTAATAATTTTTTTATAAAATTACTTATTTTGTAATTTGTAATAACATTGAAATATTTATTTATAAAAATAATTTATTAAATAGAGCCTCAAAATATTTTGATATCCTATTTATGAATCATATTTACTTATTTGGTGAAATTATACTAGAGTTGGAGAAATTTTTATAATTTACATAAATTATGAAATTTTTAAAGTTATGAAAAAATAATACTTTCAAAATTTAAATTACATGTCCAAATAAAATATAAATTCTTTTTTGTTTAATTGGAGATTTGGCAACAACCATTTCATTGCTAAAAAGTGAAGTAAAACAATGACAAATATGTAACAGGCCCGTATAGTACATATGGTGTCAATTTCTTACCAAATAAGTACAATATATTTGTAAGCATTTATAATTCATTAATATTTCAAGCATATTCACTTTTAATATAAATGCAAATTTATCATAATAATGTTATATATTGCTATAGGTGATAATAAATTAAAAGTATTACTAAAATTAATAATTATTTTTTAAAAAAGACTTGCCCAAATCCTCAAATTTGCGCAACTTACGTAATTAGACGAACATCTGATATGTATTTATATTTATACTACTATAGTTTGAAAAAATTACCATTTATATCTATAGCTAAAGTTTTATTGTTATTTTTTCTCTCCTCTCTCTCTGCAATTTCTTTCAATATATACAAATGCATATGTATATCAGTTGCACATAAATAATTATTTGATATATATATATTTAATTCAATATATATATAACTCACCTCTCTCCACTATCCCCCCCTCTCGCTTGCCTCTTTCCGCCCTCTCTCGATCTTGCTCGCTTCTCTCTTCTGAATCTTGTTTGCTAGATATATAAATATTATATGTGTATCAGTTACATGTATATAATTATTTGACAGAAATACACATACAATTCGACAAATATACAATTCGCCTCTCTCGACTCTCTCTCGATATTGCTCACCTCTCCCTTTCTCTTTCGATCTCGCTCGCCTCTCTCCTATAATATGTAGCTACAAATCATAATTTTAACAAACTATAGCTATTTCTATTATTTTTTTTACCTTATTATATTTTAAATATTTATTTCTTTTTGAAAAATCGACATTGATTTTTCCACAACACAATGGCACGTAACAAGCCCAAACACAAACCAGTCCAGGCCCAAGTCTCTCACTCCCCACCTCCTCCACCCCCAAAAGTAAATGAAAAAAAATAAAAACAAAAGAAACATCTAGAACTCCAAAGGCTAATTTAAACTTCAAATTGACCTCAATCTAAATCAATAATTTTAAACTCATATCCAAAGGTCTATGAAATCAAATTTTAAACCCATATTTGGGGAATTTATTTCTCACATTTTCTTCAATCATACCTCCTGTCTTTATTTCAAAATGATGGTAAAATATATAAGATCTTTAAAAGAATGACAGACAATCTTATAAAATAAATATCAAATATAATTAATTTTAACTAAAATAAATTAGATAAATTAAGATATAGAAAATGACTATAAATTTATTTGTCTATAACTTTTAATATCAGTGAACAAATTATATTTTTAAAGTAATTAAATTTTAAAAATATGTCCATGATTATTAATAATATGGATAGATATAAATACCGAAAAATTGAAAAATTGAACTGAATCAAACTAAACAATTTGGTTATATGATTTTTCAATTCGGTGTCAAGATTTTTTTTCAAAAGTTTAATTTTTTGAATCGATATTCAGTATAGGGGTCTCAAAACTTCGGTGCACCGAAGAATCAAACTTTTACACTCCATCCATTTCATATTAAGTGAATTATTGAGTCATTTCACACATATTAAGAAAAAAATAAATACAAAATTTAATCATGTTTTCTCATTTTTATCCTATTCAAACTCCACACACTCATTTAATGTATCCAGTTATATTGACTCCATGGTGTTGTGCTCCTCAAAGTGCATCTTGCGCTGTAATGCTTTT